>CM076578.1:734019101-734433966 GCA_034641835.2 Pinus albicaulis | reverse complement strand
CAATTTTACCTACTGCTCCCTTTTGTTTCCATAGAATTCCTTAACGCTCCTTGGCACGTGTTGGTTCACCCTAGTACCTAGGAAATCCTGGAATGTTTCCTTGGCCTCTAGCATGCCTTAACATTGCCTAATAGACGTTCTCACTCCCTCCTTAGCACACCTAGAACTCACTAACACTTCCAATCACAAACTTTTATTTGTTAATTTCCATGAATTTCGATGTAGTGCTCCCTTGTGTTTCCCTATCACTCCTAGTTAACACTTCCTTGCACATGTTGGCACATCTTGGGCGCATGTCTCCCTAACACTCTAGCTTTCCTTAGCATTGCTAAGCATGCCTTGTCACTACTCCTTAGCACACTTGGAACTCATTGACACTACTTTTCACCCACTCTTATTCATTCATTTACATGCATTATGACATAATGCTCCCTTGTGTTTCTCTAGCACTCCCTAACACTCCTTGGCACACATTGGCGCACCTTGGAACTTGGCACATCATGGCATGCTTTCCTAGCACTCTGTCATGGCTTCAGTAATCTAGCATGTCCCTAGATTGGTCGTTACCTCTATCACACACTCTTATTCATTAATTTCCATGCAATTGAAACTAGTCCTCCCTTCTGTTTTCCTAACACTCCCAAGCATGTGTTGGCGCCACACCCCATCATATATCACATATTAGAATGATTAACATGCCTTGGAGGTTTCTAGCATGTGTTAGTACTTCCTGGGATTTCCCACACACCTTGACACTCCCTAGTTGTCATGCCCTCATAGATAGCCTTAATTTTTTTGCAACTTGGGGACCCAACCAAGTCATTGAAAAATTAGTGTTGTGTCTAGCCCAAAGTCTCCCTTTGTTTGAAACTGATCTATCCAACTTCTTATCACAATAGTATGCTTACCTCCTGCAATTTCTATTATGAAATTCTCTGAACACACTTTGTCCATGGGACACCTATAATTCACCGACACTCCCAATTAACATACACTCTGATTCGTTTGTTTCCATACACTTTGAATTAATTCTCCGTTGTGATGCCTTGACACTCCCCAACACTCCTTGACATGCATTGACACTATATGGCATGTTTTAGCACACCTTTTCATTCATTGGCATGCCCTAACACTCCTTAACTATCATTTCCTCATAACTACCCTTATTTTTTTTTAGACTTGGGAACCCAACCAAGTCTTTCCTCAACTACAACAACTTGACCAAGTTTCATTTACTACAACTATACTATGACTTATTCACCTAAGAATGGCTTATAACTCATCTTAGGCTACTCATGTCCAATATTAACTCATCTCACTTAACAAGTTACCAAGTCAAGGCTCACATCCAACCGCATCCATAAAACAACTAAGCAACATAGTTTACATCTTGACATTCCATAACGCTTGGAACATCTAACAACCCCTTTGCACTATGTGGCACATGTTCACATCCCCTGCATTCCTTGGCATGATTTGGAACTCCCTAACACACCTTACCATACCTTGACATTCCCTAGCACTCTAGCATGCCTTGGTATTGCCTACCATATAACATTGTCACTCCCTCCTCAACACACTTGGAACTCACTGACACACCCTATCAAAAACTCCTATCCATTCATTTCATTAATGCATTTTGAACTATTTCTCCCTTGTGTTTTTGTGGCACTTCCTAACACTCTCTAGCACACATTGGCATGCCTTGGCACTTGGCATGTCGCCCTGGCACTCTAGCATTCCTTGGCACTACCTAACATACCTTGTCACTCCCTCCTTGGAACACCCAAAACTCACTAACAATCCCTATCACACACTCTTATTCATTCATTTATATGCATTTGAAACTAGTGCTCCCTTGTTTTTCCTTGGCACTCCATAACACTCCTTGGCATTCATTGCCATGTTTCCCTATCCTATAGCATGCCTTAGCACTGCTTAGCATACCTTGTCACTCCCTCCTTAGCACACCTAGAAGTCATTGACACTTCCTATAATAATATCTTAATAATCATTTGCATGCATTATTTTCACATAATGCTCCCTTTTGTGCCCCTACGACAACCTAACACTTCCTAGCATGTGTCAGCACACCATGGAACCTAGCACATCTTGGGTGCATGCCACTCTGGCACACTAGCATGAATTAGCGTTGCCTAGTATACCATGTCACTCCCTCCTTAGGACACCTGGAGCTCACTGACACTCCATGTCACACACTCTTATTCATTCATTTTCATGCATTTTGACATAGTTCTCCCTTATGTTTCTCTGGAACTCGCTAACACTCAACACACGTTGGCACTTGGCACATCTTGGTATGCTTCCCTAACACTCTAGCATGCCTTGGAACTATCTAGCATATATTGTCACTCCCTCCTTAGAAAACCTTGAACTCCGTAGCATGTCTTATAAATCCCTGGCATATATTGGCTCGTGGCACTTGACAATTCTTGGCATGCATTTGGATGCCCTAGAATGCCTTGGAATGGTTTAGGATAGAATTTATTTGAGATCAATTTGGCACTTAAGACACATTAGCACTTGGCCCTTGGCATGTATTGGCACTAGTGTTGGAATTCCTAACATGCCACTCTTGAAAAGGTAAGGTCCTTAATTATTAACTGTCATATATGTTCATTTATTTTCATTTTAACTTGGTGTTCCCTTTTTTCACCCAACACTCCTTGACATGTGTTCGCATACCTTAACACCTGACACATCTTGTCATGCCTATCATGCATTGACATTCATTGGCACTATCTGGCACATGTTAGCATACATTGACACTTCTTGACATGCCTTGTCACTCCCCCCTTGGCACGTTTGACACTCGTTGACACTCCATGACACACCATCTTATTCATTCATTTCCATTCATTTTAACTCAATGGTTTATGTTTGATGGGGTGCATGTCTAGAAATATTTCCTTTAAGAGAATAAAAATTAGCACACCATTACTGGCGTAAGTAATTACGAGATTCAACTTGAATGACATTAGGAAACTACACAAGAGATTTGAAGAATGACATTTTTTTTTTGGGTGTGGGAATGGTAAGAAGTGAGTGGTCAATATTCTGATTTTCTTTCTCATTAAAGTGCTTATCCTTATGAGAGACTCATATTGATAAAATGACACCCTCGTCATGCCTACCCTCCAACTCCTAATCTTCTCAAAATAAAGGTCAACTTTCACAGTGAGCGAAGGCATGTTTGGTCTATGGTGTGCTGAGTGATTGGGTGAGAGTGTTAATGTACTATGAGAGGGACTGAACCATTTACATTGTGTCCTTTATGGATGACATGTTGTAGGTGTGTCATGGAACCACAAGGCCACTAGAAAGATTGTGTAAGATATAGCCCAACATAATCAATTCCTTGAGAGAAATTCGTGGAGAGGGATCAAAATAAATTATATTGGTTAGTCCACCAGTCAACCTATAATCCATGAACCTTGTAACCCTCGATCTGAATTTCTCACAATATCTACAATTCATGTTGAGACGGAGCTTGTAGTGCTCTCTCACATATGGAGTTGGAAATGAATAGATCACTCAAAGACAAGACCTCTCTAGCCCTAATTCACAGGGAGTGAACCCTCAATATAAATATTTTGTTTGTTAAACAAACTCAATTGAGTCAATGTAGAATACTATACATAAGAGAAAATTAAATGATATTATCCACGTCACTACTTGAAATAACCTCAAATTAGCCATGGGTAATGAGCCAAAGGGTGAATGTGGGGCACTATTAAAGTTACATCATGTTTAAATTCCTTTTACATTGTGAGGTTGTTCTCCAATAAGGTTGAAGCATCATCACAAAGAAGCATGGCATAGTTTTGTTGGGAAGCAATTAAAGTTATAACACAATTCAAGTGATTTACACCTCCAATGTAAATGACATCTTTATAGGTTTGTGTTAGGTTGTTAGAGAGGTTATTTAATTAAATTAACACCCTAATTAAATTAACATTAATTTTACTCACATAAAAATAAAACTTTATGAAAACCTAACCGACCATAGCAATTTATTTGACTCCGTATTAAAATCTAATTTGGCCGCTACTCTAAAATTTAAATAGACCTATTAAAATTATTTTCCCACCGATATTCTCCTTGCCTGTTTTGTGACAGAGTTTGGTGCTCCTTCTCTGCTCATCATTTTTATGATTTAGCGGCAGATTCCATACCTTCGTGCTCCTTTTCTGCAGCTAAATCATATCAGATCTGGGTTAACCCGAAATTATTATATCAGATCTGGGTTCACTCTTTTTGGATATTTATTTCAAATATTATTCTCCTGATTTGGGGGCTTTCACTGCAATTTGGAGCAGACTAATTTGTCCTTTTCCTTCAACCTTTGGCTGCTCACCTTCATCCAAGGGGCTTGTTGTTTCATCGCGAACCAGTGAAAAGCATCGCCAAATCTGTGTTGAACGGGAGTCGGCATATCCTTGGCGAACAACACTTATCTTCACAGGACAACACTGCTGCAGCTTTGCTTCATGACAGTTGCCTGCCATTAGCATTTGGCATGGATCCATGTATCCTCCGCTAATGGAGACAAAATTGCATCCTTCGAGAATTCCGAGAGGGAGAGTCTGTATGGATACTTTTTGAAACGTATTTTTCTGATCTTATTTCTATGATTTTTATTATTAATTTCAAAGGATTTAAACTTGTATACTGAATTTTGGAAAAGAATGGTTGTTGTTGGCAAAAACTACAGAAAGGGCTGAACTGAGTTCAAATTATTAGAACAAAAGTTTGTCTCAACTTAATCTGTTTCCTCTTTGACTTGCAAAAAATGAATGTCATTCAATCGTGCTTCTCCTACCCATTCGAGTGCCACTATGACATCTCCCAACTACACCCTACCTTTTCTCTAAACGGGTCGATCTCCACTCTTAAGTTCAAGTGCTCTTCTCTCTCCTCTATATAATGAGTTTGAGGCACTAAAACAACTTGGAATTGATTCCACTCAACCGAGAAAGGTCCAGGTAATTTATGTACGCCTATAAATGAAAAAAATTCTTTAATCATAATCAATAAGTCTAATCAGAAGGTTCGACCGGTCTCTATCAATGAGACACAAGAGATATGAATTTATTTAGGCTATATCGATCTTTCATTGTTCCTGGCTGAACTTATTCCGGGGTTCTGTCCAATCTAACAAGGCTTTTTTTCACAAAAATATGACTGGTACAAGTTTGAGATTAAGACTGGACCTTTTCACAAATATGTAACCCTTCATAGAACCTTCTCAAGTTTGTTATACCTCCACTATTTATCAAGTAAAGAGGACTAATCTACAAGCTAAATAGAAGTTTGATGATACAATTTGAAATACCAATGTTGTCCAGAATGTGCTTGCTGTCTCAGGTTCTAAATACTACACCACAGGTCCGAGCGAAGTTCTGAGGCTACTCCATAAGTCAGGGCCAAGTGCTGAAGCTGCTCCAAACTACCAAGTTCTGTCCTGAAGTATTTTCACAATAATGAGGCCGTATAAGACATATCCACAGTCCTGTAGCTTCTGTGGAGGAGACCGAGCTCCTAAAACAACCAAACACTATTCAAACCTTAATTCCAACAACTTATGGGATATTAAACCATAGTTCTGTGACTTCACCAAGTCAAGCTCCGAAAAACTGTCCGTTTGATCCAAGTATTGACACAGTCTACAAACCGCAGGTCCAATTCCTCCAAACACTCATTTGACTGAATTGAAACTTTGTCAATAGAACAACCTCCTGTAGATTATTATAGGTACGAGCCTCCACAAAAAACAGATCCAAACTCCTTGTAATCCTCTCAGGGTGACTGTCCCTTGATGGTTATGCCGAGTCCTAAACTGTGCCTTCAAGGAGATTGCATGCTGTTTAAGCTTCACAAGAATCTGAAGTATTTTGTGCTAAAAGTCTGGGTGATGACAAATCTGAGGTGAGGTATTTAGTCATAAGAAATTGCCCAAAATTCTTAGCTTTCCAACAATGATCTGAGCTAATATAGTGGTAGCTATATGGTCTTGAATAATTATTCAATCAAACAATTTAACCCAAAATGTAATTCATTTATGTACCTCACCCTGTATTTCGTTCTGTACTTGTGCTCTTATATTCCTCACCGAGATGATATATAATAGGATATATAATTTTCAAAAATCAATTTCTCCTAGACTATTTGGAGTTAGGAGCTGAGTGAGGGCTCCTTGGAAAGAGGAAAGAGTCCTCTTTAAGATGGCGAAGGAATTATTGTGATAGGATGCCTTCAAGATGCCAAAAATTATTTTTTTTATGACTGTTCTTGAATTTTTATATATAAGGTGTTTGGGACAGAATGGGCTTTAAGGGAGGTGTCCACTTGTCATTTCTTCTGTTATGTCATAATATGTCATCAAGTATATCATCATGTATGTTATTAATTATGCAACATCCATCATTCATGTCATCATCAAGTTAAGTGTCTAGGATAGAATTTAGGGTGTCTTCACATGAGGGCTTGTATATTAGGCACATAATTGGCACTTGACATCTTCATGGTTAATTTTTTCATTACTATGGCATTATGGTCAATAGATATTTAGGACAACACTTCTTCATTAGTGGCTTGACATCCTCATAATGACATCATTAATAGCTTGACATCTTCATAAGGATAGAGCAACCTTAGCATCTTTATTAATGGCATCCTTAGCACCTAGGGATTGCACGAGGTTCATTGAGATCACAAGAATATTTTCCATCTCAACCAATGCCATATTGACATCAATGACAACCCTGACCAACAGGTGAAGTAGGTGAAGGTTAGAGTTTAGGGATGATTACCTTTAGCATCAGGGAGAGGGATGGAGACAAGGGTAGCTCCCTAGTTGGTGAGATTTATATGCAGATCACCTCTACAAAATTGAAAGAAACTTGGGGCATTGATCCTTTTGTAGGGATGACCATAACGAGCCAACTTGCATTTCCCTTCCAAATTTCTTGGATTCAATTCCCATTTGTGCCCTTGACTGCTAGCATGGAATTTGGAGAGGTGAATGAAACCTGAATGCACCAAAAATGCAAGAGAATGGATGACACTTTCACTGTCATTGATTGATTCACTGATCAAGGGATGGATGGATAGGCTAAAGCAGAACATTCAATGATATATATAGAGAGAGTCACTAGGGTGTGTCTGTATGCCTTAAGATAAGGTCACGATGTAAGACATAACATGGACCATGTGCAACTATATACAACCCATGCACTGTGGCTACCAAAAAATGTAATCTTTGCAATCTAAACATGTTACATTTTGGAGTTTTTGTCTTAATATCCCAAATTTTTTTTTGGCCAAATCTTAATTTTGTAATTTAAAATGGAATTTTGAATGCATATATGGATTCAACACCTTGAAAAAACCCTATATCTGTACATTTTTGTTGTTTGTAGATTGAAGGACCTAAACTAATGCAACTTGGTTTTGTGGATGCCATTTCTAAAGTTGGGTTGGCCAAATTCCTTTTCTGACCTTTTCTGGGTTGGAATCTTTTATCACCTATATAACCAATTAATTTTCTACCACCATTATAACCAAGTAATTTTCTATCACTTGTATAACCTTGCCATTTTATAAAAAAAAGAGGTTCCTGGACTCAAATAATTGGCTTTTCTTGGTCATGGGGCGACTAGAATTTTGAAATTCTATAACCTTTTAGATGATTAGAAGATCCAATTTTTCCATTTCTACAAAAAGTGCCTAAATTGAGTTCAAATTGTGGTTTTGGGTGTAAACTGTTATTCAGTTGAAGCCCATTTATCAACTGCACTGTCTGAGTAAAGCCTAGATAATATCTAAGATGAGGAGGCTAGACCTATTTCAGGTTGAGGTAAAACATACTCAAGCTAACGGTCAAACATAAGGTTATACATATACATGTGGTTCAAGGTCTCCTTTTCCTCACGTTATTCTCTATGAATTAAGGAATGTATGTTGCCAAGGAGGAACACCTACTAGTCTAGGATCTTATACACCCAACAAGTTACTAGGAACACCCAACATATTACTAGGATCTTATACACCCAACAAGTTACTAGGAACACCCAACAGATTACTAGGATCTGATACATGATTTAGATTGCTAGGATCTAGTCTAGGAACACCTAAAAATGAGAGGTATATCCACAAACCACTCCAAGTAAGATATGAAAAGGGTTCTTGAAATGCCTCTGAATACCAAAGCACTCCAATGTTTATAATGACATACTGATGTCCAATTCAAATGCTACTTAAGGATTTCACAAAGGTTCTAGTGCCTTGTTCAAGGGTTTGTTGTAGGTTCCCAAGGGTTTCTACAAAAAAAACTTTCACTAGATATTAACAACCCTTATGATATTTTTTACCACCACAATTTTTGCCACAAACTTTTCGTAAGGTGAAGACACATGAAGATTTAAATTGGTTTCTGCTTGAAGGAAAGATGACAGCTTTTTTTCTTGATGGGTATTTAGAGTTTTATTGCTCGTTATAATTTTCTTACAATGACCCTAGATGTAGTCACAAACAAGTAATAAAGATTACTGTTGTTCACAAGGCTGAAATGTTGTCTAAAATCCCTCAAATTATCCCACAACAAGCTTCCCAAAAACCCCTTGTTGGAAACATTTCTTGATTGCAATTGTATTTTTATACTTGTTTTCATACTGCCCTATCTGTCCAAACATTGGTATCAGAGCCATAATTGTGTTGTCATTAACCCTAGTTCTATTTGTTGGTGAAAATTTATCACAGTTGGAGGTATCAACCATTGGAAAGACCAACACTATTGGGTTCTAGAGAACCACCAATCAAAGGATATATCTACTGTTGTATCTTCTGTTTAGCGCTCTTCACATGCTGCCATCGAATCTGTGGTCATTTTTTTTTGTATATCATCTTCATATTGCCCCATAATCCTACATGAGTATGTTACATGACCTCACATCCTCCCAGCAAAAGTTGATCTTATATGTTGAGTTATATTTATGCTTGGATGGTTATCTGTTTTCTTTGTTTGGAGACCATGGACGATGACAACATGATACTAAAAATTGTCGTATTATAACAATATTATTGATTTCAAACTATTCATGGAGGCTACTAACAAATACTGCAATAAGGGAGACTTTCCCATGATAGTTTTGGAACCCTAAAACCATGTTAAAATTGTTTAAAACATGTGCCCTAAAACTAAAGAAAATGCTACAAAAAAATCACTATAATGTGATGAAATTTCTATTATAGGACTTCTCTACTACTGCTCATACACTGTTTGAAATAATCAGGTTGAAATTTAGAACCTAACTACCGCTAATCTAGTATGCAAAATCCAATTCCTGGCATGAGGCATATGATGAAGCCATTGGCTAGGTTACATGTTGGTAGTGTATGTTATGTTGATCTATTACTTTTTCTTTTGGTTAGAAACTGGGAACTTCACCATAACATCATACCAATATGTAAAATCTGAATTAATTGTTGTGAGACAACCAACATCTAGGATATTTGTTTCTATCCCATACTTTGCCATCAACATCTAAGTTGTATTGCATGTGCATGTGTTGAATGGAGTTTCTATTGTGTCATCTTTATGATTTTCCATGTCAAACATACAATTCTGACATGTATTCTCTTTTGTGTGGAAGGTATTGCTACATTGTATTTGCTAAGGACGCATGTTCACCAAGAGAAGTCAAATACTGCAAAATGTTGGATGTGTTTTGTATTATTGTTCTAGAACATATTCTCTTTGTCTTTGTTTTGTATTATTGTTCGAGAACATATTCTCTTTGCCTTTTTCTTTATTTCACAAGTTGTTTTAGGATATTTGAGTTTTTTAGGTTTTTTTATGTTTTTGGCCCTGAAATTAGTGATTGAAATGCCAGATAATCACTTTATAATTGTGGATTTTCTTGTCTATTTGAGTTCTTTTACATAAGAAATCTTCATAAGTAGATCTTCTACCCTTAGCTCCATTTCACAGTGTTGTAAGAATTTATGAGGACCTATTTTATTCCTTGACTCGAGGTGGTGGATTCCCCATCTTGCTGAGGCCTTTCTCTTTCATCTAGTCCTTCATTTTCCATTGAATTTGATTCAAGAGATTCTCCCACTAGATCTCTCTTGGGGGATTCCTGTGGTGGTAGTACATGTATCATTTTTTTAGAGTAGTGATGAGATATTTGGAGGGCCCCATTTCATTGACTCAAAGTATTATCCATTTCATCAGATCTTTAAGTGCAAGAAATAGTGTAACATGGCTAGGTATTTTAACTTGAATTAAATGTTCAGATCCCTCTTATATTGATAAACGAGAGGGTCAGAAGTCATCAATAGTTGTATCATGGCTTGTCCATAACTCCCTCTGAATATAGGGAAAGTGACCATGCCAAAGCATAATCACCGAGCCATCTGAAACCTAACCCTTTTCCTTAGGTCCATGTAACAAAGTCATCAACCATAATCTGATGCCATGACTAGATTGTGTCAACAAACATTGGTCAAAAAGAATCATCAGGACATACTGCCAGAGGACTTTATGGATTCCTCTGAAGCATAGCTTGATGAACTTATTATGTGAGAGACTCTCCACAAGGCACTTGCAACAACAACCTTCAACGAAGCTTGCCTCAGAACATAAATAAAATTTTATAGAATTATCATGGTCCTTCTTCAGCCAGAATGAATAAATCGCTGCATTATCCTCCTTTGCTAGATGACATTGATAAATGAATTAAATTACCCAGTCCATGATATCCAGTCATCCATATTCATAAGATTTTATTTCATAGGGTCTTCGCTTAATGCATCAAGGAGTCCAATGACACAGTCAAGATCAGGGTCCTTACTGTTCCTTCTACTTATAGTGCTTGTCAAAGCATAGGATTTAATATGCGCTTTCTTCAAGGTACCTTTAATTTTGTGCTGATAAGGGCCGATATACAGAAAAGCTCCAAAAAGTTCCATGTACTTTTTCTCCTAGTGGCCAGACTAAGGTAAAGGTGTTGCATAAACTTCCATTGCTCCCCCTGCTAGATAAATAGTTAAAACTTTGCTTCCATATGCTATCATTTCTCCTTCAATTATTACTGCAATTCACTATATCAAATACTACCATTATTGTTTCAAATGAGTACTGTCGTTGCTTCTTCATTCCTCCTGCACTTCCCTGATTAGAAACATTCTGCTGGTAGCTTTACCCATCAAGTTCTTGTATTAAAGACAAAGATATTGTCTTATTGATTATTCTAGCATCTCTAAACTTAAATTCTCTTGGTCTAGAATCATATATAGATCAAAAAAACCTGAAACAACTTGCCTACTATCCTCTGTTATGTATGTGTTAATGACAATTACACTTCAAGCATATTACTATCACATGAATCAGGTTGGTTGATGCTTTTAGGACCCTTTCATGTATTCATTCAATAGTAAACTCTATTCCTTGCTTCATGTATTAGTACCCTTGCTTTTAGGACCCTTTAAGTCTAACAATATGTCCTCTCCTACAATAGATATGCACAATATTCCCATGTCTCCATGTTTCTCAGCTCAAAAAAGTTGTGTTGTAAAACCAGTTTTCTCTTCAAGTTCATCAGTAGTTCGAAAAAGTACTACAAAATATTCTTCCATGCATGAGAAAAGGGCCTCAGTAGAATCATATTTAGGTATTTGCAAAACACAGACAAATGATAAAACACCAACACACTTAGAGAAATTGATGATTGAGGGAGATGAGGACATTCCAAAGTCTTCAAAGAAACTAAAACATCGGGGGATAAAAGAAAGCCAAGGAAAAGTGATTCTCTCAATATGCTAAATTCAAATATGATATGTTCACAAGGTACCCCCAGTTCTATTAATAAAGTATTGAGTAATATGTCTAGTAGTCGTCGTGCATGTCTTATGTAGCATGTTCAACCTAATCATAATAGTTTCCAAACTCCAGTGAAAGAAAACACTCCACATAGTAGAAAGAAAATGAATTCACCAAGCAAGGAACATGTTGTGGGAAAATGGAAAAAGAAGGTTATGGGGATTAATACCCCCGCAATAGGGGCAAAAGGTGGCTCTAAAGCCAAATATGACACAATTGTTGGCTCATTTGAGCATTCTGGTTCATCCAAACTTAAGGAGCAATTAAACTGTCTACCCTAGATGCTGATCCATATGCATTTGAACTAAAAATTAAACAAACACCCTAATATACATGGAAGAAAAATGAAGCAAGACTAAACAACAAATTAGATTTGTCATATTTTTCTTCTCCAGCACAATGAGAAAGGCACCATCCCCTGGATGCAAATATGCAGAGATCAAAATGATTCAAAGGTTAGTAATAGAATTAAGTCCATTTTGTACTGGCAGATAATTGAACACATTGTTTTTTTCCAATGTTTTGCAGTCTTAAAGTGAACTAATTACTGTGTTATTCTTTGGTGTTCACTGTTGAAAAGAGATACTCTTACTGTGATAAGTTTCAACTTTTTTAATTTGTTGGGTGTTTCATGTTTTGACTGCAGACTTGTGAAATTCCAAATCACATGTTGATATGTATATATATATATATATATATATAATTTTTATTTTATTTTTCCCTGTGGTTCCCAGAAGACTCGTGTTACATTTGCACATAAGTTTAGATATCATTCAGATATCTAAAATTTCTAATTTTTAATTTGAATATTTTGTGATAAAGCAAAGACAAATGTCCCAATTATAAAGTCACCCAATAACAACAACATTGCAATTTTTCTTTCATTCAACCTGTAACATATTGCATCTGTCTTCATCAATGTTCTTCTTCCATATGCATCCACTTACGACATTTCCTTTGCAATATTTTGTGCATTTGCGAGTTATAGGTCATTTGTAGACTATAAATGTCTTCAGAGTTTCAATTCTAATTGAGTATTCAACTTAACATATTGAGTCTCTTATACGTAACTGTTTTTCCCTTCACCTACTTTTCATAACTTCCATAACCATTAGGTAGGGACCTACAACGTCGATGATGTTTTGTTTGTTTAGTAAAAGATTGTCAAGGCTTTAATTTATTGAAAGTTGTAGAATTTAAAATCTATGAAGTTTCAAGATATAATTGTTAAAATTTTAATTCTTTAAAGGGTGCTAGCTCAATGGAAGAGCACCCGCTTTACAAGCAGGAGGTTGGTGGTTCGATTCCATCGTGCCTTGATATTCATATGGAATGGTGGCAATCATTTTTGGTGATGGAGGCTCTTTTGATCATCACCAATGAGCTTATGGTGACATTTTTCGACCCTCACCAAAATATGAAATGGTAACGGTCAATGAACGTCACCATATATATGCATCAATAGTGACGACCATGAAAGGTCCATCACCATATATCATTGTTTTTTATATGAAATGGTGAGGGTCACAGTTTTTCATTATAGTCTTTATTCGTGATGGACCTTGAAGTCACCAATGAGCTTATTATGACATTTTTTGACCCTCACCAAATATGAAATGGTGACAGTAAACGAACGTCACCATATATATGCACCAAGAGTGACGGCCATGAAAGGTCCATCACAATAAATCATAGTTGTTCATATGAAATGGTGACGGTCATTGTCCATCATTATAATCAATATTCATGATGGACCTTGAATGTCACCACAACACATACTTTTGGTGACGCCACCTTTGGTGACGTTCAATTTTTTGGTGACGAAGGCTATTGTTCGTCACCATTGCTCATATGAAATGGTGACGGTCACTATCTGTCATTATAAATCATTATTGGTGACGAACCTTGAATGTCACTAAAACACCTATACTTTCGGCGACGCCACTTTTGGTGACGTTCAGTTTTTGGTGACGAACACTCTTTTGACCGTCACCAATGAGCTTATGGTGACATTTTTCGCCCCTCACCAATGTCATTTTTTCTTGTAGTGATTATTAATCAAATATAATCAAAGTAACTGGGGGGATAATAGAGGTAAGCGGGGGGATAACAAAGGTGGGGATTTGAGGGTTCAAAAGCAGAGTCCTCAGGGCAGAGGAGGTCGTGGTGGCAAGGGGAATCATGGGTTTGATTTATTTTAGGTAAATGAGGTGCACGTTATACAACATTGTTGCCTAGAGAACTGTCGTGCACTTATCAACAACCTGATGGAAATAGTGGACACAACTGAGAGATTATGTCGTGAGGAGCATGCAGAGTAGATGGCAACATTGGACCGAATACACTATTTACAGTACAAATTCTGGGAGAGACTAGTAGTGGCTTGGTGAGGCCAAAATTAACTCACAGAGAAAGTAGAAAAGTTGGAGACTTGGTTGGCGCACTTTGAAGGGCATGGTCAGTGTGACTTTTGTCCTCCATTGCATCTAGGAACAACACGAAACAACTTTGCATCAATCAGGTTTGACAAATAGTATGCTATTTGGTGTTATTTATGTTTTATATGTGTTTTGGTGACTCTGGCCCAATCGTTTATGGATAATTTCCCTATTCCCTCTTTTGTATTTTTTTGCATCTGGTGCAATTTTTTTTTAACAAACCCAGTCGAGGTGAGACCACCTATTTTTAACTGGCTATATGTACTCCTTTTTTTCTATATGAATATAGCATTAACTTACAAAAAAAAAAATGTTCATACATCATTAAAAATTTAATAAATTTTCATACGTAAATTAATAAATTTTCATACCTATTTATCTATTTAGTATTTATCAAATGTAAATATGATGATTTAATACTAGATTTAAATGAACTCACATGTTTAACATATGAAATGTTATATTTATTTATTTATTAAATGTAAATATGAAGATTTAACCTTATATTTAAAAAAAAATCACACTTTTAACATAAATCAATGAAGTAATTTAAAAATTAAACTTTATGGCCAAATATTGAATATTGAATATAAATATTAATTGGCTATCTAATTAATATTATAACCTTTACTAAAATTATAATGAAGGCATTAGTGTAAAGTTGATAGATGATACATGCAATTATGTTAATTGTAGATGAATCCATCTGCACTGTTAAACTTTAAAGACAAAACAGTATTCATAATTTTAACACTGTAAATTCAGAGACCGCTTTGTCTCTAAATTTTAACATTGGAAATGGATTCAAAGACACCTATAGTGAAATGTAACACTTCGGAACCAAAATTTCAATTTTCCATATATGGAGTGACACAATTAAAAATTGCTGACATAAATGACTAATTCATATACTTTTTGTACTTGTTATTTGGCCATATTTTTGTTCTTGGACTACAATAGTCATTTACAAATTTACCATTATTAATTTTGTCACTTATTATCTAGTCATATATTTTAATCCTAGACTAAATTAGTCATTTAAGTTAGTCGCTTTCACTTTAGTCACTTATTATCTAGTCATATATTTTATCCCTAGACTAAATTAGTCATTTAAGTTAGTCATTTTTAGTTTAGTCACTTATTATCTAGTTGTATATTTTATTCCAAGACTAAATTAGTAATTTAAGTTAGTATTTTTTAGTTCGGTCACATGAAATTTCTCAAATTTAGTAGTAATTCACTTGAAATAATTATGGTGACTAACATTTTTAGTCGCCTACTGAATATATATGTTCTAGAATGCAATTAACTGAAATTAGCTTCTATTTGCATTGATGAAAAATGTTAAAGTACTAGATATATATGTTCTAGAATGCAATTAACTAAAAGTAGCTTTTCTATGTGCATTGATGAAAAATGTTGCACATACTGGATATATATGTTCTAGAATGGAATTAATTGAAAGTATCTTTTCTATACATGCATTGATGAAAAAAGTTGCACATACTGGATATATATACATTATAGAATGCATTTTTAAAATTTTACGATTGTTTGACACATCTAACAAGACCTAAAATCTTATGATTGTTTATATGTGTGTGTGTGTGTGTGTGTGTGTGTGTGTGTGTGTATTGTACTTCAATCGTTTTAACATATATATTCAAACATGTGTAAAATCATTTCTACATGTACATATATTCATGTGATTTTTTTGTTTGTTTGGAAAATGACAACTTGAATTTAAAAAAAAAAACATAATATCATAATCACATGCTAAATGTAGTTCAACCATCCAAACCTTGAGTTTTAAAAACAAAAACATTATATCACAACATTACTTCACATGCCAATTGTAGTTCAGTTATCCAATAAAAGAAAAACATTATATCACATGCCAAATGTAGTTCAACCCAAACTTAAGTTTTAAAAACAAAAAATTAATATAGATCAAAAAATTAATTCACATGCCAAATGTAGTTCAACCATCCAAAACTTAAGTTTTAAAAACAAAACATATTATAACACAACATTACTTCACATGCCGAATGTAGTTCAACCATCGAAAATTTGATCTTTAAAAGCAAGAACATTATACCACAACATTACTTCGCATGCCAATTGTAGTTCAAATATCCAATAAAAACAAAACATTATATCACATGCCAAATGTAGTTCAACCATCCAAACTTAAGTTGATCACAAAACATTAATATATATCACAACATCACTTCACATGCCAAATGTGTAGTTGAACCATCCAAAACTTAAGTTTTAAAACAAACAAATTAATACACAACATTACTTCACATGCCAAATGTAGTTCAACCATCCAAAACTTGAGTTTTAAAAACAAACATTAATATAGATCACAACATTATCTCATGCCAAATGTTGTTCAACCATCCAAAACTTTCAAGTTTTAAAAACAAATAAATTATAACACAAACATTACTCACATGCCACAATGGTAGTTCAACCATCCAAAACTTGAGTTTTAAAAACAAAACATTATAGATCACAAGTATCAAGTATCAAGTAACATTACTTCACATGCCAAATGTAGTTCAACCATAATACTTGAAAAAAAAACAAATTATTTAACGCAACATTACTTCACATCACATGCCAAATGTAATTCAACCATCCAAAACTTGAGTTTTAAAAACAAAACAAATTATATATAACACTGTAGCATTACTTCACATGCCAAATGTACTTCAACTATCCAAAACTTAACTTTTAAAAACATTATATATCACATTCACGTGTACCAAATGTGGTTCACATAAAAAATTTCCAAAATTTGTAGATCTCACAAGTATCAAGTATCAAGTTATATATGACTGCATCTAGATAATAATATATATAAAAAAGTAAATTTAAGACTAAATCTATTGAAGATATAATGTTGCACATGTGCATGTGCATCATCCATCAAATATAGATGGATGTAGTGTCTTTCCCAGCAAAGTTACAATCCTCGAGCTATCGTGCGAAGCATGGGGAACCTATACACAATGTGTACAAAAATAAAAATTGGATGTTTTAAAATTGAGTGAGAATATATAGAACTTCATGTAAAAAACAAAATGTAAAAAAAAAAACATGCAATACCTCATGTGGTTCCCTCTCCATTTGTTGCTCGTCCACTACAACTTGCCCCATAGGAACATCTCCAATAGTAAACTGTACAATATATATATATATATATATCTTGAAAAATTTCAAATTAAAATGCATATATAAACTTATTTTCAATAATATTAAAAGAAACGTTAGACAACTTGTTCAAATGGTTGAAATGTTGTGGATGTTCCTATCTCAATCGCTAGAGTCCGTGGAGATAGAAACCTAAAATTCAAAAAATTTAAAAATATAAAATAACTCAAGATAAAGAACTCAATTTATAATAGAACTTTTAAACTTCAATTTATAAATTATAACTTCAAAACATATATTTAAATGAAAAATTGAATACTTCTGCTAATGGATTTGGCACATCTCCTAAGAGAGGCTCTAAAAGAAAATCTCCAAAAACCTAAAATTCAAAAAATTTAAAATAACACAAAATATATAGATCTCAATTTATAATAAAACTTTTGAACTTCAATTTATAACTTATAACTTAAAAACATATATATATTTAAGTGAAAAATTGAATACTTGTGCTAGTGGATTTGGCACATCTCCTAAGGAAGAATAAGGTACATCTCCCAAGGAAGAAGAAGGTATCACCATCCCAAAAACATCGGACGGAATAGGAATCTGTTAAAACATTTTATTATATATATATATATATATATATATATATATATATATATATATATATATTTGTGCACAATTATTATTTTAAAAATATCTCATCATGTTTCGATATATATAATAATGGATAAAAAATAATTGTACATCATCATGTTCAGTTAAAAAACACTAAACTTTGCAAACATATCTTGATGGTGAGAACCATATTGATTGTATGATTGATGGTGAGACCCATCTTGATTATTTGAATCGGAGGCTCCGACCATGATATTAACATTTTCTTCATTCATCAAGTGTGACAGCTGCAAATGGTGTTAACATATAATGATACATTTTTGTTAGATTAATTTATAAAAATAAATGTATGTATATATGTATTTATTACAAATTGTACATGTGTTAAAATAATTGAACCCTAACCATTAACACATACTGTTCCCATGCCCTCTTCCTCATGAACACTAGGTCCTGCTAACCATTTCGAAAATTCTTTGCATATGTTTTGAGATCTTCGACACTCATGTTGTCAATCTCTTCATCTGTATAATATACAAAATTAGTGGGTGCATTCTCACATGATCTTTGTCGATTCAGACAAAAATCGACTCCACCCAATCCACTTTGAACATTGGCAATGATGGCATCCCTTACTTCTTGAATAATTTGAGAAGTGGCTTCCATCTCTGAACGCAAAGTTTCGGCATGAAGAGGTCGACTAACCAATGGTGGCTAAGGGTGAGGCAACTCAACATCACGCCTAGCGCCCCTATGGTCACACAATCAACCTTTCCCAGGACCAAAAAATTTAGAGATAAGGTCATTGTAATTAGGTTTCATTTGAAAAAGGAATTATGCATAAAATAATTTTGCAAAATAAAGCGGAACCTTGTCATTCCATGGGAGTCTTCCATAGGACGCAAAGTGTCTATCATACAAATAGTGAGCTATATGAAGGTGCTTGAAATATTGGACCTTCAACATCTTTCTTTTCAGCCCTTCTTTGAAATTAAACATAGACTTGGCCATTTATGTTGTAACTCTTTGTTTAACAACCTCCCATTTATCAGGACCCATCACTGTTTCCTTTCTTTTTCTCATGACTTCTACAAAAGTATCAGTGGTTGGTCTAAGATTTCGGAACACATCTACTAGTTTTTCTAAAGAATGTGTACCTATTTCCAATCTTTGTCGACTCTCGTTAGATAGAGTCAAAGCCACGAGATCTCTCTTCAATTTTGCATGAAGATGTTGACACCTTTCTAAGGTGCATTACTGCATGTTTGTTTCCCAAGGTATTTCAGAAATGTTGGATGGATAAGTCGTGGTTGGTGGACAACCTCCTTCTTGAATGACGCGTTCTTCCCTACGTCTTTTTTTAACAACATTTGGAGAAGCATTGTTAGCCTCTAAATCAATATATAAATTTTTTATATTAAAAAACACATGTAAACAAATTTGTACAAATTGAATGAAAAAAATATTCAAATTGATAGCCATCTCGATGTGGTTGGCTAGAATCTTGCCCACCTTGAGACTGTTGAGAACCAGGACGACCCTGCTGAGAACCAACACGACCACCAATTGGTTGAGAACCAAAATGACCATCTGTTGATTGGCCTCTGGGGGAATACATATCACCACCTTCATGCAATCTTCCAACACCTATTGATGGCCCTCTAAGGGAATCTGAACTACCTCGAACCTCACGAGACGAGAGAGAAGTTTCATAAACAAATATGAATTTATAATCAATTCAAAAATGCATTCATACATATAAATACATGTACATATTCATTGATTAAATCGCGTGAACCATACCACGATTGTGTGAACCATGGGTATGCTCGATTGATGGAGTAGACACCCTTCTCCTCTTAGCTCCTAAAAAATAAAAAATGAAACTTATTAACAACTAATTTAACTCACAAATTGATAAAAAAATCAATTCCATATGTACACACATGTATGTATATGTATGAAGATTTAAGATTATATTTAAATACCATGAACATCTATCGATACCTGATCCCCCTCTCTCGTAGAGATATGGGATTCTATTGATATTTATTGTTCATCCTCCATGATATATATATCTATAGTGGAAACTTAAAATTATTTTTTTAAATTGCTATTTAAAATAAATTCAAAATAAATTTCAGAAAATTAATGTGATTTAGTGTATAAAAATGATGTAAAACACAACTTTCAAAGCACTAATTGATGTGTGAAACTCAATTTAAGATTTTTTTTTTTGTAAAAATGTTAAGTTCACCAAATTGCGCTTTACATGGTAGGATCACACTTGGTATAAAATTGAAAAAAACATATGTTCATTAAAAAAGAAGCGTGAAACTCCATTTAAAAAAAATTTTGTTAAGTCCTCACATTTTAATTTTATAAAAATGTGAAGTTCACCACTTGTTGCAAATGTGAAGTTCACCAAGTTGCACTTTAAATGGTGTGGTGGGAGCACACTTAGTATATAATTGAAAAAAACACATGGTAATTAAAAAATACACATTTATAAGCACAACACACACACATATCCAAGATATGTTACAATGTCCATCAATAAATTTTGAAGGAGAGGATCTCAACACTAATTCATCTTTGAGAGATGAATCTTGAATTTTTGAAGAAGTGCGTCTCAAAACTAATTCATATTTGAGAGATGAATCTTGAATTTTTGAAGAAGAGTGTCTCAAAACTAATTCATCTTTGAGAGATGAATCTTGCATTGGCATTGCCCCATATAAGTATAATTCATCTATTAATTCGTATTTAATAGATGAATCCTAAATTGACATTTCCCCACGCAATAGATCAACGGACATCTTATTCACATTTGTGCAATGTCTTATACTAAAAAATTGAAATTGGCTAACAATATTGTTTACTATTCCATGTAGTTCTTTTAGCCTTCGCTTCTTAACTTGGTACACTCCTTTCATCTAGTTCCACACAAGTTCAGAATTGGTGAAAACTACAATTCCATTTGATCCATACTCCATAGTTGCTCCCAAGCCTTCTCTCAATGCAATATAATATGCCTCATTGTTTTTTGTTTTTCTCGATATATTCATTTTCCTTTGGATGAATTTACTAGTCGCAATATTGGAAAGCACATATGTAATCACTGATTTCCCTGGATTGGGATAGCAAGAAACATCTATGCATAATGTCAATTTTTCAACCATATTTACTGGGTTTTTTTTATCCCTAAAAAAAAACAAATTCAATAAAAATATATTAAATTGACATTTATTGCAAATGCATGGGAGAAATGACACATGTGCATGAGATAAATGACACTTTCATGGTTTATCTTAAAGTTTGACTTAAATTTTATGGTAGAATTGACATCTAGAAATGACATGCGTTAAAGATTGCATTGCCTAGATTTTAAGGGAGATTTATGACACATATACATGGTTCATGCATGGTTTTCATGAAAGTTTGCCTTAAAATTTATGGTAGAAATCACATCTAGAAATGACATGCCTTAAGAAAGGATGAGATCTAGAGGCTACCTGGCCCTTTATATGCCTTAAGAAAGGATGAGATCTAGAAGCTACTTAGCCCTTTACAGACTGCTTTAGAACTTGTAGAAGTTAAGACTCAACCAAAAAACTAAAATCCTATGGAATTTCAGCCCCTTTAGGTTCAGTTTTTAGGCCTTAAATTTTTCCTTGAATTAATGGGGGAAAGCCTTCGGTTTGGGGGATACTATCTTATGAGAGTTCAACCATTTTAGGTTCAGTTTTTAGGCCTTAAAGTTTTCCTTGAATTAATGGGATAAATCCTTTATTTTGTGGGAGAAATGACATTTACATCATTTTCAAAATTATTTTATGCAGTTAATAAAACAACTAGTTGTGGTGGTTGATAAGTTATGTCAAAAGTCACACCTTTATGAGTTTGTGTGAGAAATGAAATAGAAATGACACATGCCTTAAATTTTGCCTAAAATTTTATGGGAGAAGGTACAAATGACAGATGTACAAGATTTGCCTTAGAGTGGTAATGGTTTATGGATACTAAAATGAAAAACTTCTATTTATATTCCAGAGATTGACTGTAGGGGCATTTACTGGATATGTCACCTTTGAGAAATGATGAGATCCAGAGGCTACCTAGCCCTTTACAGACTTTGACTTTAGAACTTTTAGAAGTTAACATTCAACAGACAGACTAAAATCCTATGGAAGTTCAAAATCCTATGAGAGTTCAACCACTTTAGGTTCAATTTTTAGGCCTTCAAGTTTGCCTTGAATTAATGAGAGAAAGCCTTTAGTTTGTGGGATAAATGACATTTGCATGGTTTGCAAAATTATTTTATGCGCTTACTAAAAACATGCTTTAAAGTTAATGGGTGAAAGCCAACATGACACATCCTTTAAAAATTTTGCCTAAAAATTTATGGGAGAAATGAAACATGTACGCAGTTTGCCTTAAAGTGGTTGTGGTTTATGGATATTAAAATGAAGAATTTCTATTTACATCTATTCCAAAGATTGAGTGTAGGGGAATTTACTGGATATGTCACCTTTCAAAAAATATGAGATTTAGAGACTACCTGGCCCTCTACAGACTTTGCCTTTAGAACTTATAGAAGTTAAGATTACCTGGCCCTTTACAGACACTACCTATAGAACCTAGTAGAATTTAACACTCAACAAACAGACTAAAATACCATGGAAGTTCAACCACTTTAGGTTCAATTTTTAGGCTTTAAAGTTTGCCTTTAATTAATGGGAGAAAGCCTTTAGTTTTAGAGTAACCTTATAAAACACTTTAATGTGAAGATACTACTTTACCTACAAAACAATGGAATTGAAGACTTTTCTTATATATCAGAGTTCTGTTATGACAAATTAGTTATATCCTTAATTAGAAGTATGATTTAGCACTTATCAAATTGTTTAATAATTTGTAATAATGTCATTTTTGCCTTGTACTATCATTCATCCTTGATATGTAGAAAAATTTTACAACTTCAACATCAACCTACACTATCATCATAAATTAGTTATGTCCTTAATAAGAAGTATGATTTAGCACTTATCATATTGTTTAATAATTTATAATAATTGATACATACAAGAATTTTACAACTTCAACATCAACCTATCCTATCATCATATCATTGTAGCCATGTCAATATATATTATTTATATCCATTACATCATAAAACACTCCACTTTTAACATTTTAAAAGAATAAAGTAACATGGAAGGTGTTAATTTAGGTACATTGATGCACTCCACTTTTAACATTTTACAATAATAAAGCAACATGGGGGGTGTAAATTTAGGTACATTAATAAAATATAGCCATGTCAATCTAGATTATTAAGATCCATTACATCATATTTAACACAATCTAGATTATTTATATCCATTCACTACAAGGTAAAGACCCTCTAGCGGAGGTTATAAAGTAGGTTTTTAGTGTTATAAAATTGGCCAAAATTGTCAAGAAAACATATGCTACCACATCCATTTTTGGTAATGGAGGTTTTGACAGAGCTTTTAATGGAAATTCAACACAACTAAAAAAAATGGGTGGCTAG
The DNA here is from genome assembly GCA_034641835.2 of Pinus albicaulis. Taxonomy (NCBI): domain Eukaryota; kingdom Viridiplantae; phylum Streptophyta; class Pinopsida; order Pinales; family Pinaceae; genus Pinus; species Pinus albicaulis. The sequence continues at coordinate 734,410,286 of CM076578.1, read as the reverse complement.
AGATTGTTACGGATGTTTTTTCATTGGTGCTCTTAACAAGTTTTAACGCACTGGTTCGTATTGGTAGATAGCGCACTGGGCAGTCGAACAAGAATGCACTGGGCCGTTAAGGAAAATAACAGCACCGGGCCTGGTGTTGGTGATACAACGCACGAGGCCGTTCTAATTGGTCTTGGGATTTGAGCAGTGCCGATAGGTCATATAAACGCACTAGTGCGTATTCTTATATAAACGCCCTGGTGCATCGTATCACACAAATGCACTGAGATTTACAATTGGTATCGGTATTCGTGCGATGCAAATATGTCATACAAATGCACCGGCGCTTATCGACACATAAACGCCCCGGTGCATACTATCACATAAATGCACCAAGATTTGAAATGGTATCGGTATTTGTGTGGTGGTTATTGATCATCCAAATGCACCGGTGTGTACAGACAAAAAAAATGCACCGGTGCATAGTATCACACAGATGCACCGCAATTTATAATTGGTATCGGTATTCGTGCGGTGCTCATAGGTGGTAAAACAACACTGGTGTGTATAGATACATAATCGCACCGGAGCGTCGTACCGCACAAACACCTCGATTTTTTTAACTAGTTTTGGTATTTGTGTGGTCCCGATAGGTAGTATAAATGCACCAATGTGCTTAATAATACATGCACACTGGTTTTCATTTTGTATTTTTTAGAAACATCGACCTATGGCAGTGCAATTATTGTGATTGTTTTAAATTCATTATTCATCAAAAGTCGACACATATTATAACAATATTCATATTAATTAATTTTTTATTAATGGATTTGAATGTAATGTTTAGATTAATTTGTTATATCATATCATAATTATTGTGGTTTTTTAAAATTCATTACTCATCAAAAGTCGACACATATATATGTTATAACAATATTCATATGAATTAAATTTTTATTACTGCATTTGAGAACGACAATGGAGAATGAAATAGCGACAATAGAGAATGCAATAGAGTAAATTAAAACATTTTTTTATTATATATATATATATATATATATATATATATATATATATGAATAAGACATTCTTTGTCATACAAAATGGGACAGTTATTGGTATCCCTTTATCTTTCAATTGGGACACTATGTCCATTACATTAAAGAAAATGTTTGATTTCACAGACATTTTTCCAAAAATAGTACAACGCCTTGCTTTTATATCCAAACATAGTGATCATCATTCTTCACTTGAACTGCTATCACTGCTAGAGATACTTCCATGAATTGGGTTATTTTCAAAAATGTTTTGTTCACGACGTTGATTATTTTCTTCTTCTTCACCTTCTTCCATCTACAAACAAAAAAATAAACTGTAATGAGTGTATATACATTGGTAAGAATAATGAAAATTGCAATATTAAATAATATACATCAATGTAAAGAAAAAATAAATGACGTACCAATGCAACAATTGACTCATAAACTATACACATTCTTTCAAAACCATGTAACATGCCATCTTTCAATATTTGATCTGTTGGAACAGTGCCATAATTTGTTTCCTGCAAGTTTTATACCCCATAAGAAATCATATATTTAATATAAAAGATTTATTTTTTCTATTAATTATAGACGTAGCTAAGTAAAAAAATATTGATAGATGCTTACAAATTCCACAATTAAGTTATGATATGCCAACATATACGCACAACCCATATTTAAACCAATCTCAATCAATTCCTCTGATGGTTCTTCTTTATATGTTAGCACCTGTTTGGAGAAATTCAATGATGATTTTTGTAAAACAACTTAAAAATACAAAAATGAAATCTGGTTAAGTTTTTATAAGGAAGTAACAATTACTCACAAACTTAGATATCAATCCTTTTCATCCTTGTCGTCCTATTTTATGTGTTGAATGGGTTCCATTTTCTTTTCTTTTCTGCAAGAAAATACTTGAAAATTAATATTTAATGTTAAATTGTTTATTTATTTTACCTAATGATCAAAAAATTCAATGATTACATGTTACATTTGAAGCACATTCATGTTGAGATGGCTCCTCCTGCAATGCAATTTTGTCCATTTCTTTGACCATCTCCTTGTACACTTCTTTGGACATTCCTACTGGCATATTTTTGATATCAGCTCATTCATCTTTTGAGATTTTTATAATCTTCCTGAAAATGTGACATGACAATAAACTATTTATTTTTTATATTGATATATGAAAAGTAAGTATAACAAAAGTGATATTTATAAATAATTATAGACAAACATATAAAGGAACATTAATTTTTCATTCCTTCTTTTTTGTTCTTGTATGTTTTTTCTATTAAAAGTCTGACATGTCTCATTGACCAATTCTCTGGAAACTCTTCCTGTAGTTTATATAAAATCTTGTTCTTGGAGTCATTGGTTTGGTTTTTGTATTATAAGTGGAAAGAACTTCTATATATTCATTCCACTAGATCCCTCAAACATTTGTAAAAGTTTTTCCCCCTTTCATTAACCTCCAACACCACTCCAAATGAGCTAAGGAGCAATTCATTTTCATTTGCATGTTCTATTGTTTTTATTTTCTTAGAACAACATTCCTTTTCTGAGTTGTTGGTCCCTGTAGAACATTAAACATAGGTGAATTAATAGACCGTTTCACACATGTTATCTAATAATTTTAATTATATTATTAATGAAAACTAAAAAAAGAAACTCATATTGGATCGATAGTATTTTTTCATTCAGTACCTGATTCATTCTTTTGCAATTTTTCTATTAAGCTTATACGTTCTTCTGGTCCTAGATCAGAAATAATTTTATCGAGCTTCATCATTTTGTGGCTCTGCATGATACACATTAAACAATACATATTATTTAAACTTACATATAGTTCAAAATTATTATTTTTGTCAAAAATTTACAAAGAACTTGCCTTTTTTGCTTTTCTTGATGTGTTATCAGTATTTTTGTTACTTGACTCTTGTCAGTCATTTCTTTAACAATATAAAACTTGTATCATACCAGTCAATAATATATCTTTAAATAAACTGTCAACTTCTAAACTAAAAAAAATAAAATCTCAAATAACCAATGCGCCATTCATGGTTAACACACCGAATTCAGTGCATTTATGACTTTGCAACGCACCGAAAAAATAGTATAATACACCGTACGGTGCTCTATGTCAACAAGAAGCCCCGGTGCATTAAATGTCAATGACCGCACTGGTTAACCATCATAAAAATAATAAAAATCATCTAGTGTTAGTTTTTTAAGCATAAATCGGTGCTATATTTTACATATGGCACACCGTTAAAAAAATATTATTTTTTCACATTACTTATCCGGTGCTCTTGTAAACAACAGAGAACCGGTGCACTACCTTACATAGGGCGCACCGTAAAAAATCTGTTTTTTTTTTAAAAATCATTCCAAGGCTGACATGGATTAGGATACAACTATGCTAATCGTCTCGTCGGTTGCATGTCTTAGGTATATATTTAGCAATACTAACCCTATAAATATAAATTGAAAAGTCCTATTTCTGAATTACAGAAAGAAGAAGAGGAAAGGGGAGAAACAAAAAGAAAGTAAGGTTTGTATTTTTTGAATGTTTTTTTTTCGAAACTGAACGTTTGCGGTGCGTCATAATGAAATAGTGCACCAACTGCATATTTTTTTAATTTTTTATGACAGTACTTTCACGATGTGCTGTGATAACCAACCGCCCCGGTGCACTCTGTCAAACAGGGCGCACTAATTTTTTTTAATTTATTTACGTAAGGGCCGACATAGATTGAGATCTGACTATGCAAATCCTCCCATTGGTTGCATGTCTTAGGCTTATATTTAGCAATAAAAACCCTATTATTATAAATTGAAAAACCTTAATTCTGAAATCACAGCAAGTGGGAGAAGAAAGGGCAGAAACAAAAATAATGTAGGGTATGTTTGTAAAATGGTTTTTTTCAAAAACAACACGTTGTGCGGTGCGCCATAATGTAATAGTGAACCGGTGCCATATGTTACATATGGCGCACTGATAAAAACATATTTTTTTTTTTATCAGTGTACTTTAACGGTGCACTTGTATAACAAAGCACAACGTTACACAAGCCACACCGGCGCAAAAAAAACTGTATTTTTTTAAGATTGAAGCAAGGGCCAACATGGATTGGGATCTGACTATGCAAGTTGTCCCATGGGTTGGATTTCTTATGAGTAAAAAAACCCTATAAATATAAATTGAAAAGAAAGAGGGAGAAAAAATGGCAGAAACAAAAAGAATCTAGGGTTTTTTGTAAAAATTGATTTCTTTTTATATTTTTGTTTATGAAAACTGTAGAAAAGGTAAAAAATTGCAGAAACAAAAAGCAAAAAAAAAAAAAGATTTGATTTTGTATTTTACTTCATAAAAAACTAGAGAAATAAATAAAATAAAACAATAGAATTTGACTTCTTATTTCACTGCATAAAAAAAACTGCAGAAAAAAGTACAAAAAAATAATAAACTTTGCTCACGTCGTTTAAAATTCTATGGTACAGGTTTTGAATTACCAGAGGTTTGGAATTCAGATTGTTTGAATACTTCTGTTCAAACATATTTCCCTGCTCCATAGTGCTCTTGTGCTCTGTTTGCTCTAGGTATGTATCCTGCAAATCTTTGGCTGAAATGTTTTGCAAAAGTAATGAAATAATGAAAAGTGTTTAGTATTTAAAGAAATGTTTTATGAAATTAGATTTTCGAAAATATTTTGTCACCTTTTCAATTTACCCCTTTTTTTTCACTTAAATAAAATAGGGTTGCGCTTTTTTTTTTTATTGTGGTTATTTGTTTACCGGTGCATCTTTTAATTCAACCGTAGCGGTGCTACTTGTTACAAAAGCGCACTGGTGCGCAAAATAAAGAACTGGCCAGTGCAGTTATCTGAACAATATGCACCAGAATTACATTTAGGTTTGTGCGCCAAAGTTTATTGTTGTTTTTCTCAAATGCAGGGAGAAAATATCATATATTATATGAAATGGACAATTCTTTAAAATCCAGCTCGTTCCACAATATTTCTCAAAGTCCATCATGGAGTTCTACCTATCCATGTGGAGACGTAATATTTACTTCAGATTTGTTTTATTTTTTCACTATCTAATTGAATTTATGTATGTTTTTTTATCCATGTAGTCAATCATGCACAACTTAATTAAATTTATAATGTATACAAATTTCTAGGTTCATGCAGATTCATCATCGAGTTCAGATGCACAAAATTATATTCAAAGTACTACTCCAAAACATCGAAAGTTCTTATCAGGAGCTGCATACCACAAGACGCATTTGGTAGATGAAAATGGACAGCTGCTTCACCCTACCAATTGTAACAATATTGTGTCTTCTAGCCACAATCCCTGGACAATGATGGTAATTATAATTATAATTGTTTGGTATATATATTTATTAATATGTAATTATTTCAACGTCAAACCAATTTATAATCATGCAATATTTTCAACGTGGTTACTAATTGATATTATAATATTTTGTATTAATCATGTTCATTTTCTTTTTAATTATTAGGATTCTAGTGATGATGAAAAACCTACCTATCATCTTCCGTTGCACCCCATGACAATGTCAAATCGAGAGAAGACTGAATTAAGAGAAAAAATCGGAGAGGAACGCTACCAAGAATGGTTGAATCAACCACTGATTCAATTCCCGCTACGTCCAGATTCACCAATTAGGAATGACTACAACAATAGTAGTTCTTCACAAGCTGGAAATGGAGACAATCAAATAGAGTTTGGTATGGATGATTACTTAAGGGATACGACAGCCATGGAGAAAATTTTGTTAGTTGCATTCTAAAATGATGATCAGCTAGGGGATAATGCTCATATCGCGGACACCTTTTTCGAAAGCCTTAAATTTGCTTCCACCATCCCTCTGTTTGGACCTGGCGATCAATCAAAGTCTACCCAGTCAGGGACAACGATGTTACTATACAACTTGAAAGCAAAGTTTGGCTTGTAAAATGCATGTTTCTCCAAACTTTTGAGGTAAGTTACCATAAAGTATTTCCTGCCTTATATATAAATTTGAAATGTAATCAGTACACTGCAATGAACATTACAAATGTTATATTTTATGAACGTTAATAATTATATCGAAATTAATGTACATTTATTAATATAGTTTTCCATGATCACCAACTACAAGTTATTCAAAGATAAGGTTCTTCCGAGTGATAATGTCTTGCCCAGTAGCTGCAAGGAGGCAAAAAAATTGTTGAAAATGTTGGGTGTTGAGTACATATCATACCATGCATGTCCAAATTATTGTATTCTATATAGAGGAGAATATGCAGACAAAGATATGTGTTCGAAATGTGGGCATGACAAGTATGATAAATCAAAAAATAAGGGTAAATCACATACTGGTCATCCTTTTAAGATATTGAGGCACATTCCTATAATCCCAAGGATTCAAAGGTTCTTTCGTTGCGAATAATTAGCTATTTTGCAAGGATGGCATGCCTCACACAGAAGTGAGTTGGGAGTTATGCGAATACCAACTGATTCAATAGCCATGAAGCATATAGAGGATACATGGCCCAAAAAATTTAAGAATGCAGTACGAAGTGTACAACCCAGCATAGCCATGGATGGCGTCAATCCATATTCCCTCTAGAACATGAACTATTATGTTTGGCCTGTAGTAGTGATCAATAAAAATATCCCCCCATGGTTTTCCGTGATGAATGAACATCTTATGTTTGCTCTCATAGTCCCTGGTAGAAGACAAGTGAAGAATATGGATGTCTACTTACAACCACTGGTAGATGAACTGAAGGAATTATGGGATGGGATAAATGTATACGATGTATCAAGACCCATCGCAGCAGAGAGGAAGTTTACATTGTATGGCATATGTGCTTACACGACACATGATTATCCAGGCTTAGGAGTTTGCCCTGGTAAATTTCACGTTTAATTTATTGATTTGTTTATATATAATGTAAAAATATTCTTTCACATATTAGTTATTTAATTCGTTGTAATATTATTTTTTCTGATATTCATGATAGTCTTTAACGTGCCATGCATATTAATTAATGTTACAAATATAATCTCGTAGGTCTTGTAACAAAAGGGTATTTTGGATGTAAATTTTGTGGACCTTCTCTGAAAGCTAGATGGCCTAAGGACCTACAAAATCCAGTGTATGATTTCTCTAGGATATTCCTACCAGAAAAACACCCTTATAGAAGAGCAGCATCCGCTTTCAATGGTAAACAAGAAATAGCCCAAAGGCCTCGAATAATGACACCGGCTGAATGGATTAGAGCATATGAGAGAGAGAAGGAGGAGTTCACAGAAATGTTCGATTCAAATGGGGAGCCTAAGTTCGATGATCCAGATTTCTTCAACATCTATGTTAAGAAATTACCCATTGGGATGAAAAGGAAATATATCTTTTATGACATCCCATATTGGGAGAATCTTAAGATTGCCCACTTATTAGATCCCATGCATATATTTAAAAATGTTTCATCTTCTTTATGGAGGCACATATCATCGAAACAAAGTGACACATTGGTGGTTAGGAAAGATATTATTACTTCAAAAACTAAAAAGAAATATTGGCCAAGATGATTAGAAAGTATGAGATCAGAGGCAGGTGTTGGTCCCTATAATTCATGGTTTTTAAAAGAAGGTGATGTCCCATGGATGTTAAAAAAAGATGATATATCTTTGGCAAAGGAATTTATAATGGATGTGAGGGTGCCAACTTCATATGGGTCTTCACTATGATGCTATTTCACCATGGATGACCATTTGTGGAGGTTGAAATCGCATGACCATTTGAATCTTCTAAGAGTACGTATAATTTCAAAAGCATGATTTTATTATTTTTTATATTAATAAATTTTATCCCATGCGGTGATCATAAAACATAACTAATTTTGTATATTATTGCACATTTTTATAACTTTGTAGTGTCATTATCCTTTGTTTGTGCGTGGGTGTGTGAAACATGAATTCCCTCAAGACCTAGGATGTGCCATATCTAAATTATCTGCATTTGTACATTGGATCACGTCAAAGGAGATTCATGTGGCTAGCATTCCACGGTGGTGTCAAGAGATAGTTGAGATTGTTTGTATGTTTGAGAAGGAACTGCCAACGAGTTTCATGGACTTACAGGTTCATCTTCTAATCCACCTGGTAGATGAGGTTGAATTAGTTGGGGTTGTTTCTTGTCATTGGATGTTTTTCTTAGAGAGGTACCTGAAAAAATTGAAAGGGTTTGTTCGACAAAGGGAAAAGCCTGAGGGGTATATGGTAGAGGGGTACATATCGTATGATTTTTTCTACTATGCTAGTGATTACATCAAGAAGATCGACAACAGACTAGGTGCAGTGATTTGGAGCGATGAATTGGATGAAGACAAAAGAGAAGGAGAGTTGCTCCAAACAAGTGGAAAAAATCGCTTGATAAAGAGTAAGCGACTTATAATTTTTCAAATTTACAAAAAGTAATTAATTATATTCTTGTTGAGCTTGGATATAATGTATATTTTGATCTCTAAGTACTATATAATGTTGGTTTGATTTCATCTGCGAATGCAGAAATTGAAGCAATCAATAAATTCATTCTTTATAATTCTGAAGCGACACAACCGTGGGTCGCATTGTACGAACAAAAAAGAATGAAATGGGATAGTGACAGGAAAGAATTCAGATGGTTGAATGGTAGAAGCGTGCCTTATCCCGATCATTTAAAGGATAATATGCCAAAAATATGCCCTAACAGTTGGCTTACTGACCAAGTCATAGAGAATACGGTGCTACCGGTCGTTACCCGCGTGCTGAACATGATGCGCTAAATGTAGAGATTGGGTGCAGCAACTCAGTAATAATTTATATGCAAATTTAAAACTTATATTAAGAAATCTACATTTCATATTTTAACTGTTGGATTATTATTTATAAGACACATGACACTTATATGATTTTTTAAACTTTTTTATAATAGGTGCATTTTTTCCCATCTATGTGGGCATATGGACACCATTTTTGCACAGAAAATTTCGATGCTAGAAACATCACACAAGATTGTGGAGTGGAAGTCGAGTTCCATCAATCTAGTCGCTCTAGCCACCGTGATCAACAACTAGTAAGAGGGACGTTAGGTTACGTCAGAAAGATACAAGAGATCATTCAAGTGTATTTTTCTTCTTTCCAATGTGTTATTTTTAGGTGCAAGTGGTGGGATACCTTTGATCAGAATAATGTAAAGGAAGATCATGATAGTAGGCTGATATGTATCAACTCTAGAAAGATGTGGGATGAAGCTAAGGAGCCATATGTTTTCCCTAAACACTGCAACCAGGTGTTTTTATACCCAGATGTGTTGGGTAGGGATTGGTGGTATGTATTGACACATGACCCTAGATCAAAACATACTTTTGAGAAAAATAGTGTTATCATGCCATGCGAGCTAGAAGATAATGAGGGTGATCATGAGAACCGAGAGTAATATGGTACAATATGTGTTATTTCATCAATATTTATACTTTTTAAGATGAGTTTTTCAAAATATTAATGTAATATGTATTAATTTGAATTAATTGGTAATTTGCATTGTGTTAATGTTAAAATCAATAATTCACTTGATAATTTGGTATTATTTACTTGATCTCAAAACAATGGCGTACTCTGTAAATTAATTATTTTTTTGTATCTAAGATCATAATAAATTAATGATAATTCTAATTAAGTACAGGAATTTTTTTGGATTATTTTCTAAATTTCCTTATGTTACAATAAATCATATTATTCTATATTTATTATTTTACAATTATTTAAAATTTACAAATTTACAAATTTCAAAATTTTAATAAATTCATTTCACATTAATACAATTAAAATTTTACAAACATTTTACATACAATTACAATTACAATTATAATTAGAATTAGAATTATTAGAATTACAATTACAATTTTACAATTTCATGTACAATAACAATTTTAGAATTTTCCATATATACAATTACAATTACAATTTTAGAAATTTACATATATATCATTACAATTACAATTTTAGAATTTTAAATACAATTACAAATACAATTATTACAAATTTACAATATCATGATCATTTGGTATTTATAAATTAATTAATAAACATCACGTTCATGATAAGCACCATACAAACATCATATTTGACTAAAAAACACATTCAAAATCGCTTATTAAATCATCGTGATCATGATCATCTAACAAAACACAATTAACATTATATATTAACATCATCAGTACAACACAAACATCAAATATACATCTCATGATATCACATACACATCTATCTACAAGCTGCACATTAAATGAACATATCTAACATGGCCTAACAACATATACATAATGATGATCACCAACATGTAAATTAAGTACAACTGCAAAATGAACATAAAATACATGGACCATATAATATATTTATATATAGATATATATAACTGAATAATGGTAAAAATATATAACTGTAATATAAATGTCATGGATTAGCCAATGAGCGAGCCTCATCTCCATGATGACTGCTGGTAGATGCTACTAGAGGCTTTGCATGTAAATCTGGTGCGGCGCAAGGCTGTGAACGATCATGAGATGTTGATGGTACGCTGTGGCTCACAGAATTTCCATCATGTGCTGCGGCTCGCTTGTAACATGCGAGAGTCCTCATCAATTGCATAAAAGCTGTCGTAACTCCTACGACATGCCGCATCAGGCTGTACATGTCACGCGGCATTCCTCTCCACATTTGTAAGAGCCTATCATTGGCCTCTATATCTATGAAATCAGTGGGGCGGATGCCTGCCTCAACAAGAAATGCAATGAGTTTGTCGCCCAACTCCATACTTTATTTAGCATCGCTCATACGTCGACCGTAGGCCGACGCACCAGCAGGAGTAGGTCTCTGATCATCTGCATCAGCTCCTACTGATCCTCGACATCAAGATCATCAAGATCCACAACTAGATCAGGTGGTGGTGGTGACATCTCCTCGCCATCATAAGAGCCAATGTCTACAAAATATATACAAGTACACAACAATAATTAGACAATTTAATTACACAAATTAATAAAAACAAGTTAAAGAAAATGTTAGAATAAATTTAAATAAAACAGTAATATTACCTCTATCATTTGGCAGATCATCATCTCTGAAGAGGATGTTGGCACACCCTTGCCAATCCAACCCCACATAAGGACAGGGGACCATAATGAAGGGATTCTAAAAAAAAATGGCTAGCAACCCCAGTGCATCATCTGATATCCTTGTTGGAAACATAGTCTCCTCCCTCTTCGGAATCATCTGCCCCCACATATGCATACGTGCCTTAGTCATTGGCCTACGAGGCTACCGAATAAAATAAGGCCTCGTCTCTGGAAAACTCTCAAAAAATAAACAAAAAAGCTTTGAAGCAAAAGGGAAGTTGACCCTCCCTTGTGCACGAGCACGACATCTATCTAATGCTATACAGAAATGCCGTAAAAAAATGGTAGACCACCTGACAAGTCGTAGCTGTTGTAGTAAAGAATCAACATAATATAAAAGCTGGCAAATAATGTGTTGCTCATCACTATTGTTGTGCGAAATGGTTGAAATGATAAGTGAGAGACACTGGACCTCCTCACCACCAAACACACCAATACGTAACTGTCCTCCAGAGACCTGAAAATCTGATGGAGACAATATGTCCGCTCTAATGTATCTCTGGGAGTAAACTAATTGACTCCCTACCACACAGCCAGCTGGAACCTCAGGGAACGAGGGAAAATCCACCCCTCTCCTTGAAAGCCCTGTAATAAAATAAACATCCCCCTTAGTGGGCGTGTACCACTGGTCGATACCAACTTGGAAAGCCTGTTGCTGGGCATTCCACCTTTGAATAAGATGTCTCAAAAGACCACTATGGGACTTTAGGGAAGTAGCCTCCTCATAGAACTTAAGGAGGCCTAGCTGCCTTAGGAGCCCGTGTCGCGCTGCTGTAATAGGGTGAGGGTACGCATCTCTCTCCCTCTCTCTTGCCTCCCACAGGTGAACCATGTTATATTGTTCCGCTTGTTGTTGTTGTTGTTGCTCCTCTTCTCTCCTTTCACATCTCTAAATGATTGACATATTAAACACAATTTTTCAATTAAATGACACATGTATTTACAAATATACGTATATAAATATTTTTTGAAAAATAAATAAAAAAAGAGACAGTGCACCAAAAACACAGTCATGCACTGGTAACGGTGCGTCCCTACCCAGAGATGCACCTTCTATGGTGCACATAATGATATAAAAAGCACCGGGAGCGGTGCTCCAGAAAATATTTTTAGCGCACCGTTCACTAAGTGCGATGTTAGGAGGCCGGTGCGCTAACTTCACTATATGCCCTGAGGCTTATAGCTAAGTCAGCACACTACCCTCCTACCATCGTACATACTCGTATGGTGCAGCTAGGTATCCAAGCGCATCGCTCTTTGTTGTAGAATTTACAATTACACAGTGCGCCTTTGGAATCTACCCCGAAACCGGTGTGGATACACTTAGCACTGGTTTACCAACCCGAACCGTTCATAACGTTGATTGGCAGTTCTGGTGCGCTGAAACACTTACGTACCTCGGGGTGGATAAATTTGTCAATGCACCGGGTGGCTGCGATTCAACATTGTCAATGGTGTGGCCTATTAAATGAACGCACCGCACTTTTTAAAAATTTTAAAATTACACCGTGCGCCTCGTGGTACTGCCCAGGAACCGGTGCAGAAACCTTCAGCATCAGGTGCGGTGCGACCTGTACATTTACAGGCAGCACCGCAAACCGGTGCGACCTGTAAATTTGCAGGTAGCACTGCAACTGATGCGAGCCGAACGGCTCGAGCACACCGTGCGACAATTTTTTTTTTTTAATAGTTAATTTTAAGGTTTTTTCAAATTATAATCCGCTAAAAGGTTTAATTATGGAAAAACTAGAAAAATATCTGTACATTTACCCATCGAGGAGGCATATTAGCTGTACAATTTAAGAAAGAAAAATTTTCCACTATTTTATAAAATTAAAGTTGGAGATTGGTGGAAATGTACAACAGCAGTGCATGCAATAAGTGCAATGGGAGCACAAATTTAAGTGCGGCTCAAGCAAGGATAAATTTCACCGGTTCTTGAGAGCTCTGTAGCACTGACAAAAGTGAAAAATGCAGTTTTTTTGCCGTAATTTTTTTTTTTTATTTAACCCTGTTCTGGTGCGCCGGGTTTTTACTGGAGTACCGGTGCATTGTATTAATGCCGCACCAGGCTCTTTCTATTTTCCCGTGCTTTTAGGAAGCACCAGGGTGGTGTAACTATCGCACACCGGTGTGCTACAGTAATGCAATGCATCGGTAACAGCGTCCGGTGAACCAATCATTTTTGCGATTTTTTAGCCGTAATTTTTTTATTTAACCTTATTCCGGTGTGCGGGATTTTTACTGCAGTACCGGTACAATTTCTATATGCCATGTCGGGCTCTTTCTGTTTCACGCACTTTTAGGAGGCACCGAGGCGACGTATTTTTAATGCACTGGTGCTTTATAGTAATATGACGCACCGATAACAGTGTCCGGTGAACCAATGATTTTTGTGGTTTTCTGGCTATAAATTTTTTTTATTTAACCCTATTCCTGTGCGCAGAATGTTTTCCGGAGTACCAGTGCATTGTATGTATGACGCACTGAGCTCATTATGTTTTTGTGCACTTTTAGAAGGCACCAGGGAAAATTATTTTTAAAGCACCGGTGCTCTACATTATCATAACGCACTGGTGACAGTGTCCAATGAACCAATGATTTCTGCAATTTTTTAGCCGTAATTTTTTTTATTTAACCCTATTCTAATGCGCGCATTTATGGGGCCTCGGTGCATTTCCATCATTCCTCCCTGGGAAGTTTATGTTCCGCTCACTTTTATGATGCACTGAGGAGTGGCGATGTGACGCACTGGGGTTGTACAGAAACGGGACGCACCAGTAACGGTGCCCGATGAACCAATGATTTTTGCGGTTTTTTGGCTATAATTTTGTTTGTTTTAAACCCTTTTTGGTGCGCGACATTTACAGGGAGCCCGGTGCATTTCAGTCATTCGTCACTGGGTCGTTTATGTTCCGCGTGCTTTTTATGAGGCACTGAGGCTGACGATATGACATGCACCAGCGCGGTTGCTGAATTAAAAGCACCGGGAGGGTGTGTACAGAGCACACTGTTTCCGGTGTGCTGATGTTTATGCTGTTTTTTTGCCATATTTTTTTTTTATTTAACCATCCACCGGTGGGCGCATTTTGTGGGCGCCCTGGTGCGTTTCATTTATTCCACACCAGGTGGTATCTGTGCGGTCAACATGTAAAGTGCCGGTGCTCTACAAAAATAAAATGCACCGGGCCTGTGCATACAGAGCGCACGGTGTCCAGTGTGCCAATTTTTGCAATGCACCGGTGCTTTTTCATATTGAATGCACCGGTGCCTTTTAGGTTGATAAGAGCACCGGACGAAATACATCCGCAAAAACCTCCGCCCGCCAACCTCCTCTAGGATCCTCCGCTAGAAATGGACGTCTGGGGTATTTTTCTGTGGGGTTCTTCAAAAACATCCGCTAGAGGGTCTTTTCCTTGTAGTGATTACATCCTAAAACACTCCACTTTTAACATTTTACAAGAATAAAGCAACATGGAAGGTGTAAATTTAGGTACATTAATAAAATACAACCATGTCAATCTAGATTATTGAGATCCATTACATCATAAAACACTCCACTTCTAACATTTTACATTTTACTCACCTTGAGTTTGGGGGATCCTATTCTATGGAAGTTCAATACAACCATGTCAATCTAGATTATTAAGATCCATTACATCATAAAACACTCCACTTTTAACATTTAACATTTTACTCCATTTTATTTTGGGGGATCCTATTCTATGGAAGTTAAGCTACTTTTAGTTTTTAGGCCAAAATGTTTTTCTTGAATTAATGGGAGAAAACCTTGAGAAATGACACATGCTTTAAAGTTAATGGGAGAAAGCCAATGACACATGCTTTAAAGTTTTCCTTAAGATTTAATGGGAGAAATGACACATGTACACGATTTTCCTTAAAGTGGTTGTGGTTTATGGATATTAAAATGAAGAATTTCTATTTAGATCTATTCCATAGATTGACTGTAGGGGCATTTACTAGATATGTCACCTTTCATAAAAGATGAGATCCAGAGGCTACCTAGCCCTTTACAGACTTTTCCTATAGAAATTGTAGAAGTTAACACTACTTGTCCCAATTATACCCTATGAAGTGTGTAGAGGACCCGTGGAATCACTCACACTACTTTACGTAGACGTAAGGGTGTATAAGAGTGTACTAAGTTCAAAAATATGGTCATATTATTGGATATCTTTCCCAAGAGCCCAAATGTACTCCTTAAGTATATGTGGGGTCTATATAACTATCTACAAAAACAAGTGATTCTTTCCAAGCTAAGGATAATGTATGAGCCATGTGTATATGCACATTATCTAGAAACCATAGGTCAAAATAAAGGGTACTTAAGTGGTTTGAAAAAAAATAGCACCAAGAAGCTTTGAAGGAGGGGAATAAGAACTGGAAATGGGGGAAGGATAAGAATAAAATAGCCACTACACATCCATGCAAGGGTAGTAGAAATAATTCTAACCATTTCAAAATTGATGGTCACATTAAGGAGAATTATTGGATGTTTGGTATGTGTTATATCCTTTATGTTAATACCCCCATGCACTATATATTTTTCTAAGCATAGTGGTGGGAATAAAATGGGAGGAAATGACCCCCACTTTAGGGTTTTATAGAGACAAAAAATCCCCCACACACAAGTGTTCAGGGGTAGTGCCCCAAAAAAACGTTTTTGGGAAAAAAAAATCTCCCTTTATGATGGTTTTCATCACGTGGTTTTTTCTTTTAGCATTTTTCTAGTGCATGGTTTTTTACCCCATGGTTCTACAGTTTCAGTTAAAGAACTAAAGCTTTATCTGATCCAAGGTAATGGATTGGTAGTCTATAATTATCATGGGATATATACATATATACATACATACATATATGTGTGTGTGTGTGTGTGTGATGGTCTAAAAATTAATATACTAATAAAAATAATGATCTTCTCGTTTTGGGTTTCTCGGGTAAATTATATGTTAATGCATTTTTTTTACATTGAATATTTTTCATTTTATCAAGAATCTATTTGAAACAATTAACTATATAAGGTTAAAACCTATGTTTTGTATCAAATTACTTTTGGTTTCAATGGGAAACTTTTATGGCTAATTTGTTTTTCTCGAAATGTGATAGACCCCATTAAAATGGGAGATATATCGAATTGATTCCTATGGTGAAATAAAATAGTTGAGTAGTTGAAAGATATATATGCATAAATTCAATGAGAATAGTTTTGAAATATATAAGTCCAAAATGGAATAGTTTTTGGTGAACAAATATCAGTAGATCACTATGGATATATGTGCTTCATTAAAAGGGATGTTTCTAGAAGGATGGACTAAGTTGGAAAGAAGGGAAAATATCACAGTACAATTGTGTCTCTTAGATGTTGAAGAATGTAGCTAGGTTCAGTCTTCGTTATTAATATATTTGTCAAAGATAATTTATAATTATTAAATGACTTACTAATGCATGGGTTTCATGATTGGGTGATATTTAGATTAAGGAACCCATTGTGGAATTCTAGGTTAGTCATTACAGATTTAAATTGATACATTTTCAACTTTTAAATAATGTAATTAGTATTGAGCCAAAGTCACTTTATTGGGCTCCTCCATCAAGCCATTTTCTTCTGCAAGGTCATCATCCTCGATCTCCTCAAAAAATCTTCTTCAAAGCCAACCTTGAAGTTAGCCTCTCTCAAAATATACATGTCACCCTCAAATAAAAATATTCAAGTCGTCCTATATGGAGACACAACTCCTCACTAAGTCATGTCACTTCATTTACTATGGAAAAATAATATGTATACCCAGTTGAGGTTTTTGCATTACCAACACATAATTTTGTACTAAAATTATAGATATAGGTTCAACCTAATTACAGGTTTAGATGGGTAACTTTAGGCTTCAGTACAATTACAGAAGGACTAAATTCCAGGCTAAATACAAAGATGCAATTTAGAAGATGTTTGTATTTCTTCATAAGATAATTTTGGTGTTATATAGTTTTGATACTATTCAGTGTAATTGCAGTTAATTAAAACCACAATATTGGTGCTATTTATGTTTCATTACCACCGGAGAAAGGAGCTTGGATAAGAGAAGATTTCAGTGTTATCTCATTCAATGAACTCAGTGCTACAAAAATCAGTGCTAATACAGTCAAGAGTTATCACAGAGAATGTTTTGGTGTCATGAAAATGGAAGGATATCAGGGCTACCATAGAAGGAAGATCTCAAATTATTTGTATTAGTATTGATGATAATAAAAGATAAATTTTAATAACAAATAATAATAACGAAAACAACACAACATAATGTCATAATAAGGGAAATAATTTAACTGCCAAACCTATTTATTTCCCAACATGGTATCAGAGATAAGTTCATGATCAAAAACAAGTTTGAAAATCCACTTATACATATCCTCAGTGAAAGGTTCTTGGATATCATGCCATTTAAACTAACCTGAATATGGAAGCTTCTGGGCTAATATCATAGTGAGCTAGTTCAGTCTTAAAGAAAAATTGAAGAAAAAGGATTGACGCTATATCTCAAAGTGACAAATTTGGATCAAATTCAAGATGCGAAGTTCAATATTAATCACAGAGATAAGCCTCAGTATAAACACAAACGTAGAAGCAGGCCCGAAATACACAACAGACAGAGATGAAACACAATCACTTATTGGACATGACCACACAAAATGCAGTCATATCAGGACATCTACTTACATGTTTATAGAATTTACAGCAATTGAAAGAAGGTGGTGCCAACCTGGGAATTCGAAATTCAAAGCTAAGGCCGAACAACAAGACTCTTCCAAGACTAGAGATGTAGACGCAATCGCAGGCTTGAAACACACAACAGACGCATATGAAACACGATCAAAGCAGACGCAGACACTAATAAGCCTAAAACCCGTTAACAGCTTCAGGCTGGTGTATTTATAAACTAAAGTTTGTCTCAACTATTTTAAGAGTTCAGCCGAACTAATAGTTTGGCCAAACTTATGTTTCCGGTTTTCCAATCTCCGGCCAAAAATCTGTTTGTCCATGCCATCAGTACACTGTCAATGTAAACGGTAGAATGATTTCGGCTGAACTAATTTCCAAAGTTCAACCGAATTGTTGAGAAAAAAAGTTTTCCACCCCCGATTCTCAAAAAAGTGTAACCCAACTTCGTGGGTTTACCCTCAAGCTCTCATATCTAATATAGTATTTGTAAACTTATTATGATACATGTTATTCATAATTGTACTTTGATTTTTAAAAAAATCTTAAATTTGGTTAAGTGTATCAACTAAAACAATATTAGAGAAAGAAAATATAACGTTTGTTTTTTTTTTTTTTAAGATTTATGCTTTTTAGGATTTTTAAGATAGCATCACTTTTATTATTTACTTACATTTATTTAATGTAAATTTTTGTTATTAAAATATATATTTATATTTATAAGCATGTTTATTTTGTAGTGAATATTTATAATTAAAAATAACATTACATGATTTTTAAATGTATATTAACTTATATTTTAATTATTTTTATGATTTTTTTTTTAATAGATTATTAAATGAGATTGATACATGTCCACATTTATCACTTATTTATTTTACACTAATTTGGTAGTTTAAATACAATAATGAATTTTTATTTATTTTTAATTACTATTTTTTATTTTTATTTATTAACCCAAAATGTATTTTTTCTAAAATAATAAATCACAAAAATCTAAAAGAGACAAAATGTAAGAGTAATATGGCTATTTTACATAAATCTTTAATTGATAGATGATAATCATAGGAAACAAAAAGGACTTTACATTCTAAACTAATGCACATCAAACTCAAACTAGATAACACGAGGTTATGAAAATTATAATTTATTTTATATATTATTTAATTTTAAATACATTTCAAATTATAATATAAAATAATTATATGCTTATTAATAAAGATATAATATTTAAAATTTTATTATGTTGCTTAAAAGTAATCAAGTAATATTATTTAATCCTCATTTAACAAATTTTAATATAATAACTTTGTTTCCGAGAGAGAGGCATTTTATGGCATTTCTAGAGATGTTAGATAAAACCTTGTATATATATATAATCCTCGTAACTTTGATTTCTCTTCATTATATACTTGATATTTTTTTATGAAATTAAAAATATAAGTAACATCAAAACTTTTGTATCCTTATACGAATAATTGGGGTTAGACATTTGGTTAATGGTGTTGGGAATTGAAGCCTATTGACGATTTAAGCCAGAAAACAACAAAATTTTATGTAGTATAATTCAAGAAAATTTTAGAGAAGATTAAAAATAACTTGATAACATTAACAAAAAATTATAATAACTCCTCCAATACAACAACAATATAGTACATATAATCCAAATTTTGAAAAATCTAGAAAATAAAGATTCACAAAATCATAAATCAGGTGATAAATTTTGGTGCACTCTATATTTTCACACCCTGCAAATACATTGGCAGCTACACTTCATACTTACAAGAGATGAAAGAATAATGGTTCTCTCTTCACATGAAAATCCAATTTTCTTCATATGATAATCCAATTTTCCATCCATGATTCACTTACAAATATCATGTTAGTCTGTTTCTCAAGAAAGAAAGGCCACAATATCATGTCCGATATCATGGGCATGCCAATACATATGCTCTCTCGCTGAGTTCCTCTGACCAACTGATAACCACCCTTTTTATTTCCACAAGCTGATTGATAACAACCTTTTACATATTGATAAAAAGAAGCATTTACACACAGATCTTGACGGTCGAGGTTTATTCTGATTTTGCATTGCTATTGCTGATGTTAGTCCGGTTTTTTCATCTCCAACTACAATTCCATCTCCACCTGGGAATGGAGGTAACACTCGAATATATAAAAACAGGAGAGAGACTTTAACACCTCAAAATCCAACATCATGTTCTGAGACTTGCCAGTTCTTAACCTGTAAAATGAAACCCGATGATGCCTAAAAGAAGAGCAATGATGCCTAGAAGCAGATCTTTGTTTCTAGATTCTAGCAATTTACCAAGAAAACACCAGTGATAAGCGGTTAAATTTGAAATTTCAATATGTTTGGGGGTGTTTTCAAATTCAAACTTCTTATTCCACTCAACATTCATTAATGCATATACATCCTCCGTTCAAAATTGAAATTAATGGATATACATCCATACTCATGCATGGCATGTATGATTAAGAGACTGTTAAGGTCAATGGATGAAATATCATAATATGCTGAAGGGATGCATGTTAAAGTCTCTTATGCATTAAATAATGAATAGCTTATGAAATATTGATCTCCGCTAAGGATCGCCTTCTTTACATTGTTGAGACACACACTAAACAACACGATTCACCAGCACTGCTTCGTACCTACACATCACAGATTTTGAATGCGTCAAAACAAAGACAAAAATAAAGAAAAGGTACCTGCCTGAGGTGAGAGATGTTTATACATGTATTTTAGCTAGTTGTTTTTAGTGTGATTTTTTAGAATTTTTTCTGGTGGATCTTTTTTGTCTAATTTTTCTAAAATCTAATTGTAATTTATTGAAATTGCAAGTTTTATAGCTAACTCTTGCACAATCGAAGTGACTTAGGAGTTTTTGAAGTTTTTGAGGATTTCAAATCCATATATACTATTATTAAAAACAGTTTAAATAACACAAATTAAGATTTCACCTCAATTTTTTCTACCAAATTCTCACACCAAAAACTCCAAAAAATCACACTAAAGACCAACTCCTCCATCCACTAAAGACCAAGATATTTATTTTTGTATGGTTATTATGGAAAAGGAAAATTCTTACTTGGGATTCCCTTATCAAACGCGGGTATCATGGTCACAGAAGATGCCCCTTTTTCCTTGAACAGGAGGAATTAGTTGACCACTTATTCTTTTTTTGTAAGACAAGTCTTTCGATATGGTGATTATTCAATGTTGGGAAACCAACTCCAAAAATATAAGAAAAGAGATATTAATGCCTTATAAATAAGCCACTTCGAGGGGGCAACCTCCAATACATTACATGAATGAACAATTCTTGGATGATACAAATTAAAAAACCTCCTTTCTATATATAGGGGTCCATGGGGCCACAATGTAATCCTAGTGGGGCCACAATGTAATCCTAGCTGACCTAACAATAATAATTGAAGGGCACAATAATAACAATATGGGGGTTAAAGGGGTACAATAATAATAATAAGGGGGTTACAATAACAACAATAAGGGACTATAATAGTAATATAGGGACCTAACATGTCCCTCTTCTTCTTCAAAAAAAATTTCCTCAACTCTTGAGTAGCTCTGGGTGCTTCTGTATCAAATTCTCATCCTCTCATGTAGAATCTTCAGTGGGTAAGTTCTTCCACTTGATGAGATACTCTGAAATTGATCAATTACGTAGTTGTCGAGTTCTTGTTTATGTGACTGCTTCATGTTCCAATATTATTTTTCCTTCCTCATCAAGTTCTGGCAATATTGTTTGAACTGGAAGATTTTCACCTATAACCATCTTTAAGCATGAAACATGGAAAACTGGATGCACTCGTGAAGAAGCAGGAAGCTTCAATTTGTATGCCATAGTACCAATCTTTTGCAACACCTTGTAAGGACCATAGTACTTTGGCGATAATTTATTATCCTTCTTATGTTGCTTCAGGGACATTTGTTTGTATGGTTGTAGCCGTAAAAATACCCAGTCTCCTACATCAAAACTTCTCTCGCTGCGATGTTGATTTGCCTGTTGTTTCATTCGATTTTGTGCCAAATTCAGGTTATCCTTTAAGAGTTGGAGAACTTCTTGTTTATGCTCGATGTGATCTTCCACTGCTTGAACCTTCGAATTTTCTCTTAAAGATGATGTGATGGATGGTGGATGATATCCATAAAGTGCCATAAATGGGGTCATTTTTGCTGCAGTATAGAAGGAAGTGTTATACCACCATTCAGCGAGAGATAACCACTTGACCCATTATGTTTGTTTATCAGCTACAAAACAACGAAGATATCCCTCCAAACATTTATTTATTATCTCAGTTTGACCATCGGATTGAGGATGATAAGATGAGCTATGGGCTAATTGAGTACCCAAACAAGAAAATAACTCTGTCCAATTTTTTTTAGTAAAGATGGGATCTTTTTCGCTCACAATAACCCTTGGGTTCCCATGTAGCTTTTGAATTGTGTCCATAAATGTAGTAGCAACTATATTTTCTTTAAATGGATGAGATAATGCAAAAAAGTGTACATACTTGGTAAGTCTCACTACAAGAAAAAAACACATTGGTGAGGGGCGAAAATGGTCACCATAAGCTCATTGGTGAGGGTCAAAAGAGCCTTCATCACCAAAAACTGAACGTCACCAAAGGTGGCGTCGCCGAAAAGTATAGGTGTTGTGGTGACATTCAAAGTCCGTCACCAATAATGATTTATAGTGACAGATAGTGACCGTCACCATTTCATATGAGCAATGGTGACAGCACACAACTTCGTCACCAAAAAATTGAACGTCACCAAAGGTGGCATCGCCGAAAGTATAGGTGTTGTGGTGACTTTCAAGGTCCGTCACCAATAATGATTTATAGTGACAGATAGTGACCGCCACCATTTCATATGGGCAATGGTGACGAACAATAGCCTTCGTCACCAAAAAACTGAATGTCACCAAAGGTGGCGTCGCCGAAAGTATGTGTTGTGGTGACATTCAAGGTCTGTCACGAATATTGATTATAATGAAGGATAGTGACCGTCACCATTTCATATGAACAAGAACGATTTTTTTTGTGATGGACCTTTCATGGCCGTCACTATTGGTGCATATATATGGTGACGTTCATCGACCGTCACCATAAACTCATTGGTGACATCAAGGTTTGTCATGAATAATGACTATAATGAAAAACAGTGACCTCACCATTTCATATCAACAACAACGATTTATGGTGACAGACCTTTAATGGTCGTCACTATTGATGCGTATATATGGTGGCGTTCGTTGACTGTCACCATTTCATATTTTGGTGAGAGTCGAAAAATGTCACCATAAGCTCATTCGTGATAGTCAAAAGAGCATCCGTCACCAAAAATTGATATTCATCATTCCCTATATATGAATATTAGGGCACAATGGAATCGAACCACCAACCTCCTGCCTGTAAAGCAGGTGCTCTTCCATTGAGCGAGCACCCTTTAAAGAATTAGAATTTAACCTAGCAATTTCCCTTAAAGGTGCAAAGATACACAAAAGGAATAAGAACCAGGAAAACTAAAAGAATTCAGTGTCCTTGCTCCTATTTTTATTCTACGACACTCTACAAAGTATGATCTTGATCTATGACGTATTTGTGCTGAGTGGTTCTAATTTAATAGTAAAAGTTATAGTCAGATAAAATAAATGAATAACTGAGAGGCCTTACGAGCTAATTTTTAATCCTTACACCAAAATCTCTTAATATTCAAGTCTATGGAACAACTCATTCAAAGTTCAAACTCGAAGTAGATTTTAAATGGAAAGCCTAAAACCAGCTAAGTAGTTTAAAAGTTAACATTTTGGATTTAACTCGCTCAATTTATATGACAAGTTATGCCATAACCTTGAAACTAGTTTCTTAGCTAAAAGACTTTCTTAAGTCAACAATGACAAAGAAAGATAGTCATGGCAAGCAAAATTCTCTTTGTTTTTTTTCTAATGAGGGTGCATGTAACTTGATAAAGGTTGTATGAGAGTATCAAACCATAAATAATTTCACTAAAACATGGATATGACAAAGTCTTGTTAAGCAACAAAATTTTAGTTGAATATATGAAAAGAATTGAGCTAAATGATATAATTAAACTAAAAGTAACTATAAAAAAATGAAATTGCCATCATATACCATCTCGGCTTGGTTAGTTCTTCGTAAAGAGAAAGTGCAATTGCATGATCCAGCTACTCATCTTGATTATGTAATGGACCATCCCTGAACAAAAATGTCCACATACAACAATCAATGTTATTGTATTGGTAAGACTTTTGATATAATATATCAAAGCATGTACTATGTAGGAGAATAACCGGTAGTTGAATTACTTCTCTACTCGCATGTACTACCTTTGGTAGTTGAATTACTTGGAAATAAAAAATCCTTATTAGAAGATAACGCAAAGAAAAGCGTAAGCCTTTGAATATGGATGGCCATATTGATTTTATAGAGTTATAATTCAATACTAAAGGACTAGGAATGTCTGAACGAAATAGATGGATGGAGTGTAATAAAAAAGAATTTGGATAATTTAGGTTGCACATATCTTTAAATGGAACCACTTTTTCCCTTTTGGATTCCCAGCATTTAATATGCAAATAAAATTTTCGATTCAACCAAAAAGCACAATATTTTGAAGTCTTAGTTCCCCCGAAACATGGTAAGGACAACATTTGGAAACGGGGATGACTTTTGAAATGACCACTTTCAAAACCTTGGAAACAGAGCAACGAGCACTTCCACACACGTGTCCAAAAGTCATGACTTAGGAGCATGAGCACACCTAATTTAGGGATGATTAAATATGAAGCGAATTGGGTTGCAATTATACTCAATTAAACATAAAGCAATGATTAAAATCTATATAAATGACTTAGAAGTCAAACATGACAACTTTGGAATATGGTAGAATGTTGGTATAAAATTTTTGTTCATTATACATTCTCTTTCGTTCATTTTTTTATGCTTTACTTCCAAATTAGGTGTTTTTCTTTGTTGGAGATATCAATTCATACATCTAGGTCGAACCATTAATGATGCCCACAATGATGGGGCATGTAGCTCAGCAGTACAACAACACACCGGCCAAGGGAAAATCGGTAAATCTTAGTATGTATAATTTTCAAGACAAGAGATAGAGCTAGTTTTGCTTTGAGGTTAGCCAAGGGACCTTAGCCAAAGTGTGGCCTAACGAGGGTATTGGAAATAGGAATAGACACATCTATGTTGAACCCTTAAGAGCGTCCCTCATGAAGGGGGCAAGTGGCTCAGTTGTTAGAGCAATCCCACTAGCCAAGGACTTAAAAGTTTCAAAAAATGTTTCAAGTAACATGTACTACTGTTAATTAGCCTATTGTGCTAGACCAAACGGTGGACGACTTGCATTGGAAAGTGTTTGCATGGGCCAAGTGGCTCAGTGTTTGAGTAATCCAACCAACCAAGGACTTAAAAGTTTCGAAAATGTTTCAAGTAACATACAATTGTTAATTAGCCTATTTTGCTAGGCCAAACAAAGGACGACTTGCATTGGAAAGTGTTTGTCGACTAATATTGAGGCCCCGCCCTGTAGTTCGAAACTCAATTAACCCACCTCATGAAAGGGCAAGCGACTCGGCTTTTAGAGCAATCCAATCAGCCCAGTGGACTTTAAAGTTTTAGAAATGTTTCAAGTAATATAGAATAGTTAATTATACGGTGGATATGTGGTTTAATCTGTAAGTTTCACCTGGGTGAAACTAAGGAGACCGCGGTTTAAATCCCATTGAGTATATGGCCTACTATGATCTCGCTCAAGGAATAGACTCCCCATTTCCTAGAGTCTCCGCTCTTGCTAAATCATAAGATCTCGGGTATATCTAGCTTATATATGGCTTACAGAGTTGTCGGATATACTCTTAGTGTTATAAGGCTCTTGCTAAATCATAATATCCGGTATATCCGGCTTATATCCGGCTTACAAGTTGCCGGATATACTCTTGGTGTTATAAGGCAGACCCACAAAGGTTGATCCCTGGACCTCCCCCCGCATTAGTCCAAGGAAGAAAGTTTTTTGCGAGCAATATTGAGGCCCCACCCTGTGTTTGAAACTCGCTAACACACCCAAAGGTGTGTCCGTGCGCTGCATAATGCATTAGGTTCAGGAGTATAGGGTCAATCCCTCGACATGACCCCCGGGCCTCCTCAAAGACAGAAGTAAGTTTAGGAATTCTCCTAATACCCAAAAAAATAAAAAAATAAAGGAAAAAGAAAGAAATTCTCCTAATATTGAAAACAAACAAACAAAAAAAATGACAAAGAAGTTAATTATCGATTCTCGTGATTAAAAAAAAGAAACGAAAAGAAAACAGACAATAGTTAATTAGTAGTTTCCAACTTTTCACTAGCATGTCGTAACATTTTTTTGATGTATATGCATAAATACTTTGACTTCAAGATGACTCAGTGGGTTGCTTTGTCAAAGTTTACTTGCATGCTAAAAAATTGTCTCGATGTCAACCGACATGGATAAAACATGATCATAAAGAGATAAAATTTGATAAAACTTCAACAAAAAGCATGGATGAAGTTCATACTCGACAACAAGACTGATGTGGGAAGAAACATCTAAAGCAAACTTTTTAAGGTTCCATCTTTCCACTCCTTAATGATAGGTTTAATAAAATAATCAGTTCTCATTGAAGGTGCTACCTCCCCGTTAAGTTATAATCTTTTGTTCCCACATTTTAAGAGTAAAAGATAGCATCTCAAGGCACTCGGGGCTGTTATAAGTGAAATTGCAAGTAGATAGATTGTGATGTCTCGAATTTGTAAGTGATCGGTGTGGACTTCTTAAGCCATGGGTGGTTATTAAGCATGGAGTTAAGCTTGAACCTCGGGGTTTGCTAGTTCATAATTAAGATAAAATCTATTCAATGGTCGAAATTGAAAATCTCGAAGTTGCATGAAGAGAAACACGTAAGAAGCACCTGAAAATAGTCTTGGAGAAGAAAGTGTACCCACAAATGTAATGAGCATCGACTCATGCTCAATTTCCAAAGGCCAAAATTATAACCAATATGTATGGTAGAAGTCGGGAGAACTCTAATAAGACCGACCATCATGGATTTAAAATGGTTTAGGAGACACCTTGGAGAAGCCAATTGAAGAACCGAAATAGGAGAATAGGACGTCTTTATCTTATACACGTTTGCAACAGGATATGTATTCCCCGATCCTTTCTCTCGAATCATGGCTCTTCACCGCGAACAACATGTGGGTATTGACCTAGAGGTAGAATGAAATCGGTGTGTCAAGCTTTAGAAGTATTTCATGCTACACAACAAGTGTGAACGTTCCAATGCCTTTAGAACCCTCCAAGGAATAAGACCACATAGAATCAACAAGAGTGCCATGAAAGAAGTGGCTCCTAGGAACTTCACAGTAAAACAATATTTATGTAAGGCGGTCATCTAGATCAAGTGTCATCATTCAATAATCAATATGGAAACAGTGTTGACATTTTCTAATGGAACCCTCTTTGGATTCATTAGTTAGGAAGGAAGAAAAAGGTTTCATCAAGAATTCTAACTTACAGAATTTTGGGATTAGAATATGATGACATATTGATGAAGCAAATCAAGAAAATGAAACTCTTTCATTCTAAGGAAACCTACTGCAAGATGAGTCAAAAAGAAAATAATGAGGTACATGTATATATATGTTGACACTGGATGCTATGAAGTCATGCCATGTGGTTGCAGGTAGTATACTTATATCTTTAGAAGTATAATCAAAATAGAAAGAAGAAACTTTTATGATGCAGAGGTTGCAAAAGGGCATGATCTACACTAGATGAAATCGACATAGTATGTCCTCATATGGAATATGAGGTGGTTGTACATTATCAAGGAACTGTGCAATGGAAGTTCCTGGGAATGAAATAAAACTGTGGAGAAAGAAAAAGGAATATCATGGGAAGTACAACCATGGAAAGAAGCAATCAACATCCAAGAAAGCCAAGAAGACTTCGACTAGGAGATCTCCAGTGAATATATGTGGACTCTAATAGAAGTATGGAAAATATAGAGACCCTTGACAATACATATCTTTAGGAGATAAAAAAAGGATGTCGATGCCTACAAGAAGGATGTCATGGTGAAAGATCATCACTAAGGTAAATTTTGATTTAATTATTCATATTTATAATTGAATAATATCCCGATGAGCTTATTCAGAAAGCAACAAAGGGAAGTATATGTCTTCCACAAGTTGATAACCATATTGCAGGATGTAAGATCCTTGGAAGAAGTATGGTTCAAAGGAAAGCAAAGATGATATGAAGGTAGACCCAGATGAAAAATTGATGGATCACTTTCTGACAAAAATCAAAAGTGATGGGTGATTTGAGCCCTAATGAAGATATCCCAAAGATGAAGACTCCTCAACAACGAAGAAATTCATGACATCAAAGAAAGTAGTTCTTCATGAGCATTTCTGTGTTTTCATCATTGTCGCCAGCAGTCCCCTCGATTAAGAGGGGGTTGGTAATAAGTTTATTACCCGGGTAGAAACTTGGAACCAAGTCCCTAGGAGCCCTGGAAAAGTCCTTGGCTAAGAGGGAGCCTTGACAAGTCCTTGGATAAGAGGGAGCTTGAGAAAATTCCTTGATAGGAACGGGTATGTCCTCCCCAATTAAGAGGGAGAGATAGATGTATCATTTTGGTCTTCACCGGGAAGACATAATGTAGGATTCGATAATCTTCTCGGCATCCGTTACTCTTTTGGGGATGTATTAGGGTATCCAAGGTAAGAGTAGTCGTGAAAGGACTAGTAGTCTTTTCGAGGATTAGCTATTCCCAAAAGAATAGTCCTATGAGGTCATACTCGATGAACATGCGAGTGGAGTATGTACCTTGGAGACAATGATGAAGATGTCTATAATCATTGATCTCGCCAACATTGTAGTTCATGGTCTCGTGAAGAGATGGAGATTTTAATCAAGGCCTTGCACTCGTGACAATGTTGGTTAATAAGATGCTATAACAGATGGATTACCAATCAAATTTTTTCTTATGAGATTCTTCGATTGAGAGTGACTTTGTACCATTATGAATACCTCCCTAGTTAAGAGGGAATGTTGGAATGTGTAACTCAAGTTCGTTCTTCATAATGACTTGTAATTATGAATTTATGTAATGAAGAAGACAAAGATAGTGTCTAGCTTTAGTTAAAGATGGTGAATATTCTCCTTGATGAAGTCTAGCTACACACAAACCTCATGTCGGCCTACAAGCTAAAGCCGACACTATATAAAGGATGATGCGGCCTCATTATGGTGTAAGAAATTTTGGATCATGTTTGTGATAGAAGAGCGAAGTTTGGGTCTACATTGATGCGAGAATAAGAGGCTAGTCCCGGGGAAGAAAAGAAGAGGTATACTTGCCTTTGTTCTGGGTCTATACCACCTCGCACATTTCGCACGTAAGGCTATCAAAGCAAAAGATAAGTCTCTTATAGTGCGTAGAACAATGTGTGAAGAAGGTAATACAACGATGAAAGGATCTGTGATTAGTTCAAGAAAGGAGGTGTGCTATCGAAGGAAGAAAGTCTTATCATATCTTTGTTTTGGTTTGCAAGTTTATCTCACATATCTCAGGGAGGCCGAAGGTAATCACAATAAAGATGAAGGCTACAACATCATGAAGAAAGGCTCAATCTTGAGTTTCAAAGATGTCCAAAGGATGTTGGAAGTAGGCCGAGAAGAAGACTTTAGGAAGCTAAGAATAAGATCAAAGGAAGCCAAGAAGAAGCACGCAGTTTGGGGCTGCTAGACTAGGGGACCAAGCTTCCCTAGTAAAGGTGCAGCAAAGCAGTGTAGGAAGAAGAGATCAGCTAGAGAAGCCTAGAAGAGGAGTGACAAGGGTCTTGGAGGCATACCGGTGTCAAGGGTCTATTTCATGGTTATGGTACTCGTCAACGTAAGATCTATAAGAAGAATTTTTTTTGGGGTTTTCCTCTCCAAGAGGGAGAGGTTTTGGCCTTGGCTTGAAGAGCCTAAACTTTCGTCTCTTGTGTTTTGATAATTGACTTGATGAAAGACATAATAAGCTAACAAAGATAAGATCTAAGTAAAAGAAGCATAACAAGTTCACAATTAATTATCATGAAAGAGAAATTGAATTAAACACCCTAATTTCTCAACAAGGTTGATATGCTCTTTACTATCGTTACCTACCCCCTTAGATTAACCATGAGGGCTCGAGGGAAAATACAGATAATCATTCCAGCAATTTCGTCCAAGAATGCTTGAAGTAGAAGAAGATTCAAAAGCTCTTGTTACTTCGATATGAAAGCCTCGGTGCTAGTACAATTTTCAAGCAGAAAAATTTCTCTAAAAGGGTGAGAATTTTTCACAGAGGAGCTCGCAAAACATCGAACCGATGATACAGAGAAACCTATATAAATACCTTTGAAAATTTCTTGAGGGGCGTGAGCATTTTGAGGAGGAAATATTAGCAGATATGGATGGTTCCAGCACATGAACAAGTTTCGCAGATGAAAGTGATGATAAAGAAGTTGCTCAATGTACTTACTCTCTCAATCCAAAATTGAAACATTTTTCCAATTGGCTTCGGAAATTATGGCAATGGGGGATTTAGATGGTTTTTTTCCCTAGCCGCAACACGTGAGTATACCCCAATAGTTGATGAAATGTGGAGGGACCCCCGCAATCTGTGCCATACGTATGCAAGAAGAAATGAGCCGCATGTCCTCCCCGATGTTGCCGGTCACTTCTATGAACGGGTTGTTGAGGTATCAAGTAATGCATACAATTCGTCGTAATCTCACATTTTATATGTTGGACCGATTCAAAGTAATGGGTTAGCATTTATGGAATTTTCAACCGATGATCGCAATCCAATGTCGTAACCTTATAATGAAAACTTTGATTGTCCAACTCCAACTTTGAAGTATCAGCTATTAGAGTAAATAATAAAGGATTAAATGAAGGTCGTAAGTGGTCGGAAATATTTGAGAATGTACGAGCTATAATCTTCTGTGTTGCTATAAGTGAATATGACCAAAAGTGGGTTGAGAAATAAGATGACCTTTCAAAGTAAATAACTTTTTGAGAATGTTGTGGAGCATTCATGTTTCATAGATACACCATTCATTCTATTACTAAATAAATATGACATTTTTGAGGATAAAATTAACAAGAGTGCCACTTCATCGTATGTGAGTAGTTTAAGGATTTCTACCAGTGGAAGCACACCACAACAATCGACTACTAGACCATCAAGCTTACTATTATGTGGCAATGAAATTCAAGGATCTCTATGCATCTCTTAGAAGCCATAAGTTGTTTATATGGCAAATGAAGGCACGAAATCGCAAAGCACAATGAATGAAGCCTTCAAATATATTCATTAAATTTTAAAAGTGGGTCTGCATATGTGCAAGAAAAAGATCTTGCGATACACGAACGTGCAATTGCCCGATCTTTTCAAATTCAAGTTCGACAGAGCCTCCAAAAGTCTTGCATCCTTCTCGCCTAACTCGCAATTTCATTCAATCTCAAAACCTCAGCTAATTGTATTGCAACCCCTTCTATTTTCTTTCCAAGTTTCTTCATTTTGATTGAGTGCATCATTCCTTTTCCTAGATACTTCATCCAATTGCTTGGAAATGTTTTCTTTTTCTCTCGCAAGCTTCGCCAGCTAGACAAAGAACCTCATCTCT
Source organism: Pinus albicaulis (assembly GCA_034641835.2). Classification (NCBI taxonomy): domain Eukaryota; kingdom Viridiplantae; phylum Streptophyta; class Pinopsida; order Pinales; family Pinaceae; genus Pinus; species Pinus albicaulis. Next base: position 734,378,529 of record CM076578.1, on the reverse strand, counting down.
TTGCCTCTTGAATTCGCTCACTTTTCTTTAGTTCTCTATTTAAAATCACCTTCAAGTGATTTAGCGTTGTCTCCAAACATGCTTTTTCCGTTTGAGTCAGCTCGTCTTTTCTTTCCTTTCACTTTCAAGCTCCAAGATAGCCTCCTTCGCCGTTTTTGTTTTCTCTTTAATTCCTTCATCCGATTGTTTCAAGCTTAAAGCTTCATCTAATTGTTTTGCAATATTTGTTTCTACCCTCCAAGTCTCCGAGATTTGATGGAGGGCCTCTTCCCTGTTCCCTTGCAATTTCACCACTTCGATTGATTTCTTTATCTCGCAACCATATTCAAGTACTTAAATGAAATATCCGGGGTACGCCTTTCCCATTTCACTCCGCCATCCTCACTTGTCTTAGCGATTGAAGTTCCAATATATGTCCCTTAATAATTTCTATAGATGTTTCAAAAAGAAATGTTTGACAATATGACTTGAATGGCCATTAATTCCGTTTGTAAAAGAAGTCCGGACTCTTTGTAAAAAATATCTCTATATCCGACTTTGCTATTTCTCTTACAATACTTTCTTTCATTTCACATTCGCATTCCACAATATCTGTCTTAATTTTTTTTGCATAGGTTTTAAAAAAACATTCGGTGATACGACTTGAATGGCCATTAAAACCCCTCCGATAGTGAATGTCCGGAATAGATCTTATGTGATTTAATGTCCTCTTGGAACCATATTTTTTCTGTTTCAGCAAAGATTCTTTGCTTGTCTTTCGTACTCAAGCTCCAAAATGGGGTTCTTAAGCAATCGTCTCCCATTTTATAATTGCAAGTTCCTTCAAGTTTAATGTTTCGTTTAATTGTTAGAAACTTTTGTTTCTACTCTCCATGTTTGTCTCGTTTAGAGGGAATATGTCATTCATTTCCCTTGGAAATTCACCACTTTTATCGATTTCTTCATATGCAATCACCTTCGAGAATTTAAATGAAGTACCTAAATACACCTTTTCCATTTCACCTCCCATCCTTGCTTGACATCTCGATTCGAGTTCCAAAATATCCACCTTAAAGTTTTCTCAGCAGGCTACAAAGTGGAAATGTTTGGCAATGTGATCGTTAACTCCCCCACATTAAGAATGTCTCGGATCGCTTTCTAAAGATTTTCCTTGAATCGCCTTTGCCATTTTACCCGCCATCATGGGTTGGCTTCCAAATTCAGAGTTCAAAATTTTCTCGAGAGGCTTCCATTAATTCCCTCGCTTGCAAATAATGTCCGGAATGGCCATTAAGTGATTCGATGTCATCTCCAAACTCGTGTTTTCTACTTCAGCAGACTTCCTTGCTTGTATTTGAGATTCAAGCTTAGAAGTAGCCCTCTGACACACTTCTAAACATGTATAGAAACCTCAACTTTGAAAAGTTCGGATTATGGTATTTCATGCTAGACAACAATTGTGAACGTTTCAATGCCTTTGGTTGAACTTGTGAAGTTTCCAACATGCAAGAAACAAATTGGATAGACATTATGATTTGAAGTTACAAAATCTCAAAGATCGAAATTATATGGGAAAGAGGATCCTTATATTATCCTTTAGCGCCAACCTATTGAAGATAAAATATGAACCCTTTGCATGAGCCCTTCTTCATTTAATTGGTGTAACATAGCTTGGATTTTACACAACCGTAAGCTAGACTCGAAGACACCATGAATGTAATGGCACTTGAATTTCCAAAGAAAATGGATTTGAAGACTTCAAGAACCTATCAAAATGTATGTGAATTTGATTCCCGAGAGATTCCTTCAAAGGGGTTTGATCAAGAACTCCAAGTCCATCCAACAACCTTTACCCTAATGTCTTCATCATTATAGACATAGTAGTGTTGGAAATTTGTGCAACAAGGGAATGCTGTTGTCACGCAAATGGGCATCAAATATGGACACATACAAATGAATTTCTCATATACTACCATCCTAACTCCTTTTGTTGAGACAATTATATTGTACAAAGAACCTTTCAGTGAAAACCATGTTGAAGCCCAAGGAAACTTGAGAACTATTTCACTTGTTTGGAGGAAAGCATGGGATCATACACACGTACTTGCTAGCAGAGCTAGCACCAAGGACAAACACAGAAGAATGTGGAAGATGAACTTCGATTTTGAAAGTTCAAAACAAGGTAATGGGGCAAGTATAATCCAATGTTCCACCAAGTCCTCCGGAGGTGGGAGCGTAGGGGCGAGGGAGCGCGGGAGTGGCCTATACAAAAGCTCCCTACCGATTTTTTAGGAAACGTGGGGGGACGCTCGGGGTCATAAAATTAAAAAAATTATAAAAAATAAAAATATATATTAATATTATAATATTAATATATTATTATATTATATATGATATATCATTGAATCAATAATATAATATTATTTTTCATTTTCGCAAGGAATGTATATACATATATAGGACTATGAAAACAATTATTATGCTCGATATAAATATGCCATATTCAACTTTTGTTATGCAATAGATACCCAAGTAGAGAACTACCAAAAAAGTCAATCTGCAAAATTGCTAGCCAATTTTTTTTCTCGTATGGGCTCATTTTGTACCATGCTTATCATTTTCATTATTTAAAGTTGATGTCCAACGTTGGCAACTCTCGTCTAATGAATCGAAATTTGAAAAATATAGTTTACTACCCTATTATCTCTTCATCGATCTCCCAATTCAAGAAAGTTACAGGATCGTAGGAGAGATGGGCTAGAACTAGATGAACTCGGTTTAATTATAGAGACCGCATTTTTCCAAAGGATCTTGGCATTAAAACAACACTTCAAATCCCTTTTATGTGGAATGGTGCCTATATAGTATATATACTTGGTCTCTTTTTTTATTAATGTATGAATAGATAGAAGAATGGAAACAAAATGTAACATCTTCCTTTGCCAAATTAGCTCTATGAAAAAAGAAAATTAAATCGAGAACATCAAGATTGTTAAATGTTTTAGTTGTCGTAACACTAAAATATTCAATGAGAAATCTAGGAGATTGCCTTGATTGTTGAAGGTTCTTTAGGCAATACTTCCTCCTCTTTGTGATACATCAGATGTCGTTGGCACTTTTTAAATTCATAGCCTCATTGGCTCAAAATTTGAAACATGATTGCCTCACAAACATTTGGATCATTCACTTTGCTCATTGTGTTTGTTCTTGCAGGGTTTGTGGTATCAAGAGGTATTTGACATTATAGTATATGAAAAGATAGTTATTTACTCCAAAGAAATATACTTTATACTAATATTGAGCTTTTCAACTAGAACTCGGGTTACAAAATTGAAAAAATGGTTACTTTTATTCATGTTTCTAGAATAGAGAACATACCTAGCTAGTGGATTTGGGCATATTGGTGCTCACTGATGTCATATGGTCAAAACACCAGAGTGGTGAATGGATTTCTAGCTCCTAGATGGGAGAAAGTATGTGTTATCATGTACTGATAGAGTGTCCTATAATCATAATCCCAGGAAAGAAATATTGAATATTTCCTTTCCTCTAAATATTTCATCTTTGTGCATCCTGCCAAGTAATGTGCACTCCATTGAAACACTTGGACATGCTATCCTAGAATCTCATGGATTATTTGCTGAAGTTAAATTTTATTGGACCGGAATTGGAGCATTGATTGGGTTCTCAGGCACTTTTCAACATTCTCGTACACTCGTTGCTTTAGCATGCCTCAACCATAAGTATGACATTCCACTATAAGGTTTGGTTTCCGCTACTATTTCTCTCACCTAAAATTATCTTAAGAGTGAGATATAATAAATTCTCCTCCAATTACAAAGTCTTTAGTGAAATCACAAAGTCGTTATATCCGAAGAGGTTATTGGAGAGAAGCAAGCAAACTGAGCCGGAGAAAGAAACCAATAAAAAAAACATCGTTTTGTCTAACTCGACATCACAATGAAGGTCTAGTGGTAAGTCGAGCTCTCCCCGAAATACTTTAGTAGCTCCCAATATTCAATCCTGCTACTCAGCATTAAAGTACAATGTAAATGGATATGGTGCTAATTGTAACCGATTAAAATATTTGATAGAGAATTAAATGAGAATATCTATTGCCCCAGCCCATCCCCCTCACGCCCCTCCCATCCCCTCACGCCCCCCTTCACATCCCCTCACGCCCCCTCGACCCCTCCCGCATGGGGAAACGTCGCCCTCGACGTCCCCTCCAAATTTTCGAAAATTGGGAGCGTTAGGAAACGTCCCCTAGAAGTTCCCAAGACCCCAAATCGCGGCAAGGATTCTAGACCCCTAGGACGAGTCCCCGTGTAACACCGGTATAATCCTAAACTCTCTTGATAAGGTATTGATTTATTTAGCTATAGATTGGAATTCGAAGCTACTAACAACATTTCCAAGTATGAGGCACTTTTTGCTTTGGTATAACTACATCTAGAGATCTAGGAAATAAAATTTTATAAGTAATATGTGGTTTTGACCTCATTGTATGCCAAGTGAAAGGGTTGCATGCTTGGAAAAAATGAAAGGTCGAAAAGATATGGACAAGCAGCACCAATTGCCATAGAGAAATTTTATACCTTGGGATTAGAAGTGGTGCCCAATGCCGTGACTGAAAAAGCCGATGATTTAGTAGTTTCAACCACCTTATTCAACCTTGTCCAAAGCTAGACCAAGGTGGCCGAATTGAGATGATTTACACACCTTCAATTCCAGACAAAATCAAGAATTGGTAAGTTTTTGAAGGTGATGCAGAAATAGTTGGGTTCCTCGACAACAAAAGAATTTGAAATGTATGAGATTGACATGAGGGAAGATGATTCAATAGAACAACGACCAACCAACAAAATCCCTTCGTATGGTTCCTTTGGAAGAAAGCTTCAACAGAGACAACATGTTTACAGTAGAATTGAGACAATAAAAGCAAATGAGTATGAAGTTACCAATGTAGGGATAGAGACAAATCCAATCTTGAGCAAGCTTCAACAAAGACAATGCAGCTTTAATGGTAGAATTGTGACAATAAAATTACAAACAAATGAGTATGAAGATACCAATGTATGGATAGAGACAAATCAAATCTTGATCAAGATTGGAAAAGTAATCACTTCGAAAGAGAATGAGAAGATTGGGTCTTTGATCAAAATATACAAGCACGTTAAAAGACATGACAAGAAATTAGAAAGAGTTGCAGCTTTTTCTTTGGCAAAGTAAACTTCATCCGAAGATTCATTCCAAATGTAGCAAAGATCACAAAACCCCCTTAAAGAGTTGATAAAGAAAGATGCAATTTTTATATGGGATGATGCAAGCCATACAACATTCCATAATGTCAAAGATGTTATAGTCAATTCTCCAGCTTTTGATGAGCCCTAACTTTGAAAAGATTTTCTTGTTTTTTCTTTTGCTTCTAATTATACTATTGTAGGAGTTTTTGCTTCAAAAGAATGAACATGTGGAAATGAACTTCCCAATTGCATTTGTGAGTAAAATGCTAAGGGATACAAAATTGAACTATGCCATCATGGAGAAGCGTGCCTATGCTTTGGTAAAATCACTAAAGCATTTTAGAACCTACATTGGGTTTTCAAAGATTATAGCATTTGTTCCTCATCCAACAATGAAGGATATCTTTGTCACAACATGTTTGCTTGGGATCAAGGGGTAAGTGGGTTGCTAAGATTCGAGAATATGATTTAGAGATAAGACCCACAAAAAACATTAAGGGTCGAGATTAACAAAGCTTTTGACCAAGGGCAATGAAGAAGCTCTTGGAATCAACTTGGTTAATGCAGCTACATCAACTCGGCATACGGAGATCATCTACTACCTTAAGAATGTGACTAGACCCAAACACCTTCCCGAGCACAAGAAAAGGGCCTTGAGGTTAAAAGATTCAAGATACTTCTTAATAGAGCAAGTTTTGGGATGGATAAATCACAATGGTTTTGTTTTGGATCTCATAGTCTCGAATGAAGAAACAAGCTTGACCAATGAGATCCATCTAGTTTTGAGAGAGAACATCACATAGCAAAGAAAATTGTACATAAGATCCTTAGGGGTGGCTACAATTGGCCAATTATATTGACAAATGTGCACGATTTTTCAGAGAATGCTAGCCATGACATTTTTTCATAGGACAATAGAAGTTAGCAACAAGTCCTCTCCAACCGAGCTAGTAGTTGAAGCACCATTTCAACCAAATGTTCGTACTCTTGAAATGGATCTCGCTCGATGATGATTTAAACATCACTCGCTCTTCCTTAGAAAAAAGTTTGATTACTTTTTTTCGACCCTTCATTTCAAAGTTTTATCTCTTACATTTAAGGTTTGGTTGAGATATCATTTCAAAAACAGAGTGATGTTGATCCTATGAAGATATTGATATGTATGATGTCCCTATCTCTTGAAGAACTGTGCCCCTATATTGTGGGGTCCTATGACAATTCTCTCGAGGTAACTCGCAATAATAGAAATGAAAAGCCTCGAAAGCGTAAAGTGATGAAGCTACCAAGGACCATAGATCAGCCTCTCTGAAGTGTTTAACGAGGGTGATTTCTCGAGACTATACAAAGCTACTTCCAAAATGACCTGAAGGCCCCGATCGCGTGAGTCTTTTTTTGAGCAAATCAAAGTCCTATCTCGAGAAAGATTCTAAAGCAAGAAGGACATAACAGAATAGCATAATTGTAACCTTTTGAAAGTTTTTGATCTATCAGAAAAAGAAAATGCAGCTCCTTTTGAATTTGGCGTCTTGGACAAGGGCTATAGCACTCTTGAAGTGCTCATTCATGAAGAACCATTAGAAGAAGAAGCCACCGCTAATACATTTATGTGGTAGAAAAGTTGAGCAGCCTACGACTCGGTCTCATATATGTATCCTATCCCTATCTTCTAAAGAAACCAACCTATATAGGCCGATCTTATCTATTTGCTCCTCGAAGAAAAGGTCCCGAATGTGTTGATTGGTAATAAGGCCAAGAGCATGCATTGAAATATTCTCAAAGGATTCATTCTCGTGTGAAATCATACAATGAGAACAATCCTATTACAACATATTGCACATGGAGCCTGAGTTGGTATAAACCTATAATTTTTTATACAGGCAGACCGAGATATAGAGACCAAGATCCTTTGTACAATTCCATATCTTATGCAAAGGAGAAGGATCATCTCGACCAAGAGGGAGTTGGTGCCTTGGTTTGATCAAGCCTTAGCAAAGAAAGGATTTCTATGTCTCAGTGAAGATGTCCTTGAAGAGGGTATTAGAAATTTGCCATACCCTCCTCTATTATCGTGTATAGTTCTTTGTTAAGATCTCCCTTAATGAGTGTTGTGTCACCTATCCAAGTTGAGCTGAGACTCGTATCCAAATAATATCTCTCGACTTTAATCTAAGAAGACATGTTATGGCACCGTTCTAAGGCTTTCTAACCAGGATTGCGATAAAGAGGTAACTTATATTATTCTTGGCTAAGGTAGGTTGTCGATGATGAGATTTAAAAAGGACTACATCAATTGGTTGATGGTCTTGATCTAAGTAGTCCAAGAGCTACTCTACATATTACTAAATTTACAGGTGATTGAATTATCGTAATATGTGCCATCCTAAGTTATAGTATGACATGTGAGGATATTTTGAGATGCACTAAGGATATTTTATCAAAATGCTACAGGAGATCGGAATCTATTCTGCTGAGATTGTTCATAGTTTGACTGAATTGAAAGAAATACAATATGCTGAAGTTATGGTTATAGGTTAAGGGATAATAACTAAAATAAGGGTATGTATGAATCAGCTCACCGAGACCCTTCACGAGATGAGGTATATACTATAGTTGAAATCAGCATACCATGCCTCATTTAAAATATGTCTTGATGAGAATCTTCATACTAAAAAATGTCCAATGGTGACAATTCCAAGGATTTTTTTTACTATATAAGATTAACAAGATGCAAATCTTATAATCGAATCCTTTATATTCAATACAATACTCAGATGTTGGTACACATATAGTATAGCCCGGATAATTAATTGAATCATTGTGTTAAAGACAACATAAATAATACAGATCTACCCAGCATTGTATGAAAAACCATATCTTCAAGTTACACCACTATCACATCACACAAATCACAACGTCACCTCTAGTATTGGACTAATGATGAATACCTTTGTCGGAAAAAACTACTTGTTCCAAGGTGAAATGTCTTACATTATTGTAGGTTTCTTTCTTTAAATGTTGATGACACTTTGATCTCGCAATCCAAGATTGTAGTGATGCACTGTGCTTGCTACTCAAGCATGGTAAAAGACACAATACAAAGCCTTTGTTAAGGAGTTTTCATACCCTAACTTCTTTACTAAAGACAAGCCCTAACCATAGGCTTAACAAAGATCTAAATACAAACTTTAACAAGGTTAAACATACCCAGAATGATAACTAAAATAAGGGTATGTATGAATCAGCTCACCGAGACCCTTCACTAGATGAGGTATATACTTAAGTTGTAATCAAACGATACCATGCCTCATTGAAAATATGTCTTGTCGAGAATCTTCATACTAAAACTTGTCCGATCGTGACAAGTCCAAGGATGTTTTACCATATAAGATTAACTAGATGCGATCCTATACCGAATCCTTATATTCAATACAAGTACTCAGATGTTGGTACTGACTATAGTATAGCTCGAATAATTAATTGAATCATTGTGTTAAAGACAACATAAAGAATACGAGATCAGCCGCATTGGAATAAAAGCAAAAGCCCGTACTTTGGAGTAAGATTGGAAGATTCCCCGATTTACTACAAGGATATGTCCATGATATGATCCTCTCATGAATTGTTGGTTACCGATGATGAAGCTCTTTAAAGCTACCTTCGGGATTTAAAGAAAATAAATAAGATACTAATGATTACATTTTGAGTAAAGGTATGTCTTATCCCTCCCTCGCAAGTATAGCAAAAGACATTTCTGCTTTTTCAAAGTGCACTTCCGTAATCATACCATGCTCGATTGCATTAATAAATTATCTTCAAATTTAAATGGATCTCATGCCGAGCAAATTGCCGATGGATACTTTGGGGGAAAAGTCCAATCATATGAAATATTGTATAATCATCTATGGGAAGACAAGCTTAGGATTATGGTCTCCCGAGTAAGAGGGAGTAAGAGCAGCTAGTATTTTCTTTACCAGGATTTGGAATCCTAAAATGCAGAAGTCCAAGGATTGCTCAGGTCGCTAAGATATCTGCCGCTCGAATGTCGAGTTGTAAGTCGTGATGTCCGTGGAAGCTTTTTTAGTAAGTTGTGTGCCTTCATATATACATCTATATGCTAGTCGAGTGGAGCAATGAGGCTCCTATTGACGTACTCGCTCATCAATACAATCATCAAGAACTAGTCTTGGTTTTCGTAAAGAAGTCCGGCACTATTCCCTACATGAAGTGATCCTTGATTGAAGATTGAGTTCTGGGGAGCTCCCGGGGGCTTGGGGTACGTATTGAGCCATGAGTGACCATAGGGTGACTAATTCACCTTCCCCCCGTGATACCCCATGGTGGTTGACATGTGTGTAGGGTGAGGGGTTCGCCTTCCCCTACGATTGTGGACACGTGTGTGTAGGGTGAGTGGTTCACCTTCCCGTACGAGTGATGAGATATGCATAGGATGAGTGGTTCACCTTCTCCTATGGCATATGAGCAGGATGAGACGCCTCTGTGTGGTGCAGGAATTTTGGTTTATGAGTTGCCCATGTGAAGAAAGGCAGTGCTTGTTTTGGATTTGTACATGATTTCTGAACTTGTACAACATGGTGTGTTGCCAACTCTCCCTATTGTATAAACATGTGGAAAACATCGTGACTTTCAGAAATCAACCCAAATCTTGAAGTTGTTTGAGAGTTCCTTTGTTTGTTTGAGGCCCCCATTGCACACAACATTATGGTGAGAACAAGCCATTAAAGTAGATATTTTGAAAGGTGAATTGATGCCCATTTTTACCAGTGGAAGTCGGTGGAAAGCAGAGACGCTATTGAAGATGAAAGTCGGGCCTTCACTTTGATATCTCGCATCACGGCAAATATGGACGCTTATAGCTCCCGATAAGATCGTATTATTTGTCGCATTTTCTGCTCTACAAAAGTAGTACTCGGATACCGGATTTGGCCTTCCTTCCTATTCAGCCGATTTCTCGTAAGGGCCACATCTTGATCCACTCGCAGCTCAAGTTTAGCACAGAGAAGTTGAAAAATTTTGGGGTGCCTCGCAATTGGGCTTCCACAATAATTCACAATAGCGGCTCTCAAAAAGATTCCATGCTTCTTTCTCAGATCAACCGCAGGTGACAACATCGTCAGTGACCTCCTACCGACATAGACATAGGTGTCGAAGACTTCTTTCAAATCTTGTCTGAACCGTCACCCTCGCCTCGATTATGGATTTCGACGCGACAACGTAGATTTTCAGAACTATTTAGGAGATTGGAAACCCTTGAATCCTCTAACTAGGCACTAATAAGAGAGGTCGATGAAATTAGGAACAAAGAGTAGTTGTAATGGAAGGCGAGAATGGTTCATTGAAGCGCTTGTTGAGGGACAACAAGGAGCAAGCTAGCTCACCACCACCCCTCTAATGACAATCTACACACCGAACTTCTCGATCCGAAAAACAAACAGAGGAGATCAAAGCTCAACAAGCAAACCTTTAAACAAGAAACAAAAACACACATCAGCTCATGGGCACTGTGTTTCTAGAGGGAGGGATACCCCCCCCTAGCTCCCCCTCTAGCCATAGTTGAGGAGGTGGTACAATATAAACTCATGGAAGAACGCACTAGACAAGCGCGAGAATTGAACCTCAAAGTGAGAGGACTTCCTTTGCCTCTCACATCCCTCGACCCCATGGTGGTTGGGACCCCGTTCCTCAATGAAAAACTAGATCTTCGAGACGTGACCATTGATAGAGCTTGGCTTGGGTACGATTCCACTCTCTTTCTCCAAGCTCAAAGCCGGCGGTTGATCGCCTTCGGGCTCTTAGAGCTAAGAGAAATCTATTCTCACTTCCTAGTAAGATCTTCCTTGATGAAGATCTCACTAAAACACAAGTTGTTGAGCTCAAACGCTCTAGGGAGTTGGTTACAGCAACACGTCAGCGTGGAAATGGGCATTTATCGGGAACCTCAAAGCGATGATTCGGGACACTTTTCCACTTGGATGGAAGCCACATTCCGGGTCCTCCAATTGTCCGGATCATTGGGGGAGGCAACAAGGGCATCTATTTCCGTCAATTGTTGGAATGGGAATGGGTCATTTTGGGCATCGCCATGTCTATTATATGATTCTCTTCGACCTGTCGAATATCTTATTCATCACCAAGACGCATGAGAGCCATGTTCGACCTCTCCCGACATTACAGAGTTACCATAAGTTCTCAACTTGTAGGCATCGTACAAGGGATTATGGTGGTATCAAAGGTTCCGGGAGAGTTTTTGTCTTGATCGTAGATTCCTTTCGCAGCAAGATTTCTTCGGTGGTTGCGGATTAGTTTGCGAGGTTAATGTGGGTTTGGGTTCAAGCATAGTGTTAAAATCGGTCGGTTCAAACCAGAAACCGGTCAAACCATTGGCTGCTCCAAACCGAGCTGAAAAACCCAATCAAGAATCGCATATAGCCTCGAAAATCCGGTTAACCAAGTGTCGATCGGGTCGGTTCCGTCCTTAATCGACCAGTCAACACCTAAGTTGTCAGTAGGGACCCACTGACGGCCGCCAAGGATGTTTAGGGTTGATTTGGAGGGAAGGGGAGGGTTTTTTTTCCTCCAAAACACCCTCCCCAATCCTTTATAGCAGGGCAACCTCTCCTTTGTCTCACACCATCTCATTTGCAGGCTAGTGAGTTTGATGGAGAGCTTGGAGAGTGTTGAGTGTTTGTTGGAGCAAAGTGATCTTTGAGGCTTGGAGTTGGAGTTGGAGCTATCTTGGAGACCCTCTCCAATCCTTTATAAGCAGGGAAACCTCTCATTTGTCTCACACCATCTCATTTGGAGATTTTGTGTGTTTAATTGAGAGCTTGGAGAGTTGAGTTTTTGCTCGGAGTAGTGGAACAAAGATAGAGTTTGAGGCTTGTCGCTTGAGCTAAGTAGTAGCCATCATGCCTCCAAAAGGCAAGGATACCGCATGGGCTCATTGTGATATGATTGATGGCAAAATGATTTTCAAATATTGCCAAAAATCTATTGCGGGAGGGGGTATTTACAGTGTTCAAGCAACACTTGGTCGGGATAGGAGGCTATGTAAAGCCATGTGGAGCACCAAATGAAGTAATAGGGCATATTAGGGCGAATACCTTTTCAGAAAGTTTGAGACTCAAGTCACTCGAACCAATAGAGAAGTTTGTGACTGAGCTGTTGCAAAGTTTGGTAGTCGAGAGTTTCGGGAGACTCAAGTTCAACCAACCGAGTTTGAACTTTGATCATGATTAGAAGTTTCAACTTTCAAGTGATAATGTTGATCATTAATTAGAATTTAGTAATATCATATATCTAGATTTGTAGTAGATTGTCACTCGTACTCATGTAGGCCAACGGCCTCAATGCTCATAGCTTGTAGCATTGTTTTTGGACTTTATGGGTCATTTGGAGCCTCATTGCTTATGTATTTTTTTCGATGATATGTATTTAACTCGGTGCCATAATGCCATTTTGATATATTCACCTTTACATGGTATATCAATGAGAAAAGTTTGCATATTTTGTCTCTATTGGCTTGGAATCATGGTTGCAAATCTTAAAAATAGATTTTTTTATTAAAAAATAATTATTTAATGTATTTTTTTAAAAAACTCGTTCTGTTTAGACCCGACTCCCGCATCGGTTAGACTGGGTTCCGGTCCGATGCACGATTCATTAGGTCCACCATCCCGGCTGCGGGTTCATTAGGTCCACCGGTCCACTCACCGGTTCCGATTTTTAATACTATGGGTTCGAGGGGCCTCTCCTCTCCCCAAAGACATTTACATTGGTGTTTGTTACTTCCTCCCGTCTTCTTCATCATATTCCATTCATAATGGACCCTAACTGGGGACCCCTTTGTCGATTTGTATGTCAACATAGCCCAATATTCAGCAGCTTGGGGAGGTTATTCTTCTAGGTGACTTCAACTCCCGCACTAGAGGTATTTTTATAAAAGAATTGGCAAGATGAGAAGTTTCTATTTCACTCAAAGCCTAAAAGATATTAATTTTTTTTGGCACCGTGCTCAAAATGGGTTTAAAAATTCATAAGGTCACAACTCCACTAACATTTACAAGCAACCTCATAACATAAATAATCAAAGAGAGACAGAATCAAAGAAAACCATCATATACATACTTAAGTGTCTTGTCGTAGCCTTCCAGCTTGTAAGCAAGTTCATTGCTAGAATCCATGCAATTTCCTTAATAGGTGCATCATGCATAGCCAGAGTCACTCGGTTGGCCCCTAGTCGACAATGGCCACATTTTAGCTTGTTTATCACAAACCTAACGAGAAAATAGCAAGGCTATCGTTCTTCCATGTCGAGCAGTAGAACTCCGCATACGAAGCATTACATAATAAAAAAACTTTGAAGCACACTCGAAACTTCAAGCTTATGGTTCTTTCCATACGTAATACAAACTCCCGTTCCCCGCAAGCATATTACAACTTCTGGGATAAAATTCAAGAGAAAAAATAACGGGTACTAGAATTCCAACCACTATCTCAAGCACCCTCACCGGTTGGTCATGTGACATTGTTGCTTTTGGCATGCCAGCACTAGCTTGAAGGAACTTCCAACATCTAACATGGAAATCTAAGTTCCAAAATATAACAGAATATCAAAACAAAACACCAATCAAAATAACATCACTATCCCCAAAATCTCGTATGAACGAGTCCGCATTTCAAAAAAAACATTAAAATCTTGTCTTTATTTATGAGGCACCGATACAATGTAAACCTCCAACAATATCAAAACCTTAATTGACATCTTGCACAAGAGATTTCTTTTACAAAAGATACAATATGCAACATGGAAGAATCCGATAGCGCTCAAGTGATCTCATTTGGCACAAAAATGTAGGAAATCTAAGGGCACTTAGTCCGGTTGTTGTGGGTTTTCCAATCGCGATAGTAGGAGCCATAGACCTCTCTTTTTCCACTTTGACCAGTGGAACACACTTGCATCGTGCACAACAGTCCCACAAGCTCTCATACACACATTAGGCCACTACAGTAGCTTGCATCTCTCTCCACACCCCGTTTTGTAGTTTATCGTGGAGCTAGAGCGCCGCTGAGGGGCAAAAGGGTGGGGCACGGACCGGTGGAGCAGAGCATCGCCCACTAGTGGGGTAGGGAGCAGACTATCTTGGGGGGCCTCCTTGATCTCGTTATCATTTTCCATAGAAGCCCGAGCTATTTCCCAAAGCAAGAGAACCACGACTAATAATAGCCTTTTTGAATCACTAAACATGGCGCCCATATTGAGAAGTGGCAGGGGAAACAAGAACCCGTTGCTCTTATTACCCGGATATTGCAGTAGGCAAAGCAGCCGAGTGTAAGAAGGCCGTGAGGCAGCTCATTATGCCGAACGAGTCCGCATTTCAAGCAAATGAAGATAGTTGAGAACGCGATGAAGCGCAGCATAATGCTCTAAATTCACACTTACGGCGGCCTAAAAATCCCCTCCTTTCTCGCCCTCGTTTAAAGGTCCCCGAAAACCATCACCGCACTGTAATCTCCGAAAGCTTTGTTTTCGCAAAAATGTTTAATGGCTGTAATCGCTAAACCCTCAAATCTCCAAGTAACCCCCGTGCTCGTGCCTTAGCTTTCCCTCCAATTGATAAGCCACCAAAGTTCAAATGGTTAACACGCCTAGCAAAGTTCAAATGTTATAATTTTTTTGACATATGTTTTGTCATATTAAAAAATAAATACAAGAAGTTGTAAAATTTTATTACTTAAAAATTGTTAGAGCATTACTCTATATTTTTTTTAAGCACATTTTTTTTCTCATTAAAAAAAATAGCTATTGAGGTTAATCTAGGGTAAATAGAGCTAAAATTTGTAATATAGTAGTAATAATATATTTTTAAGACCTTAGTGAGACTTTAATTGTTTGTAGGACTCTTATTGTGATCTTACCTTATTGTGATCTCATTGTTTGTAGAACTTTTATTGTGATCTTATTGTTTGTAGGACAAAGGACTTGAGTCCACTAAACTCTACAAAGGTGTACATACTCTACCCCTTTAAATTTTAACCTATGACATCTTATGAGGAAGCACATGTTCTTAACCATAAAAAAGTTGACAATTTGCTCCAATATTCAAATATTAGGACCCATGGTCATCCAAAGGTAGAAGCTTCTACTAAAAAAAATTCCATAGATAGACTCGAGGTTTGAAGGGGATTTTATTATGAAAAAAACATAAATGGAAACATAGAAAATATATTGCAAAGAGTAGAGTAGTAGAACAAAATCCAAATTCTATTAATGGATGAAATAGAAAATAACTATAAATTGCAAAGTGATACACACTAAGCGTAATGGAGGTAGCTTTTTTATGAAGAGAGATGTGTCAACTACTCTTAATCAAAAAGAAAACATTACAAGATGTCAAAACTACCTTTGAACATAAAGTATGATGTCCTAAGATCCAAAAACTCTAAAATCCAAAACCCCAAATCCCCTAGGAAATGGCGTGCCAAAAATAACGTGGGCCCAAAGAGACTAATTGATATATCAACTGTGGGGCTACAACGTTTGCATGCAAACTCCATTTAGGAAATTTATTGGACCAATACAATCCATACTATGTGTCTTTAGCCTATGACAAATGCCAAAAAATGCCCAAAAAAGGCACCGTAAGTTTGAGACCTAAAACATTATAATATAACTACCAAGACGTGGAATAATGTTGAATCAATGTAACAAGTGGGTGGTCACTAGTATTATATTGAATCAATTTTTCCCCCCTTATGAATAAGTGGTCCATTTTGTGTCAAGTTCCTTCGTCAAGTGGGGAAATTTTTTGTTGAATATGGCTCCTAGTGAGACATGTGTGCCAAAGTAGGAACATGAGGTGCCTATGAGAGGTGGAAAATATGGTTGAAGTAGCTCCACATTAAGTATAAGGTTCAATCCAAAGAAAAAGGGAATTTTTTATTTAGAAGCATCTTCACCAACAACCTTTGTGTTGGTGTAAGGCCTATATCATAATGGAGAGCTTCTGGGAACTTCCAATGGGATCTTAAGAGGTATTATTTATACAAATGCAACCATACCTTATCTCCCGCCTCCCTAAACTTATGTGACACTCTAATCCAGTGGATATTTGGTGGCCACCCACATCTTCCACTAACTCAATGGTTCTTTATCTTCTTATCATTTTTTTCTATGGTTTTTTGGGTCTTGAACTTCTACTGGGTCATTTGTAGGCCCTAAATGATGTTTTTTTGGCCATTTATGGGTCCAGAGGTTTTTATGTCATTCCCTAGGGTTAACCAAAATTTGTAATCCTAAATATAGTTCTTTCGTATGGACTAATTGTGTTCCCAAACATGAGATTTTATGCAAAAGTTGCACCACTAGGAAGTTGATTCTAGGGTTATGGTTTTGAACCTCCGGGGGTTCTTTTTCTTTTATGTTAAAACATATGATAAAACTAACATAAACAATGAACAAACTATGCATTCATGACCTCACAAGCACCTTCATCACAACATGTTTGTAAAATTGAACAACCCCGTATCGAGAAAGCTTGAGCAAGATTAGAGCTTGGAAACAAAGCATGAAGAATGAGGAACCATGTTTACGTCTCAAGGAAAATGTAGATGCAAAAGTGGAGGGAACCCTTGCTCTCTAAGTGAAAAGGTAAATGTTAGTGTTGGATTTTTGTTAAAACAATCTTAGCCTTTGCCTCTCATTCTATGGAAGGGACTATGCTATTTCAAGTGTATAATTTTTATTAATATTGTATCACCATATTTTATGGAAAGTTATTTGAAAAAGGTCATTTTTTTAGTAATTGTTTTTATTGTATTCTATAATCAAAATAGAGTGAGAGCTAATTCATTAATTTTATTTAAGTAAAAATTAAATTATTTGAAATGATTCTATTCGCAAGCCATTAAGGGGTGGACTTTCACTATTGCAAGATATTTTTTTTATTGCTTAGTTAACTTATTTCCTTGTGTACAAGGAAAATAAGCTTTTAGTCAATCGAAACAATTCTAAATCTTATTATATGACCAAATTCAATTATTTATTGCCAAAACATGTTCTCACGAGGTTTCAATATGGTTATGCTTGATGTCAATTCAATTTATATATATTAAAGAAAAACCCACACTATCACCAAATTTAATTCTTTAATGCCAAAACATGTTCTCGATGAGGTTTCAATATGGTTATGCTTAATGTCAATTCAATTCATCTATTTTAAAGGCAAACTCACAAGATCCAAATTTAAATGGAGCTTGAGGTATAGTTTGTATAAATAGAAAAAAAATTATTCATTTCAATTTCATATATATGAAGCATTAGAAAAGGATAAAAAATAAATTAGGATGTCAATTTAGGTTTAGCTTGGGTGGTTAAGAGGAGTTGTTATCGTCTATTGTCTAAGGTCAATATTACTTGTGATGTGTTTATTCCTTGTATAGGGTTTGCATTATCTTTTGAATTTCCAACTCAACCTTTTGAATTCATCCATTCTACCATGACTCATTTCCATTTAGTTTGCATTCAAATCATTCTTATGTTATTATCAATTTTATCTTAAGAAAAGTATGGAATGTGTTGGTTGCATCTTGGTGCTACAAAAGATGGTCTTATGGGTGTATTTATTATATGGTGAATAATAGATTATATGTGTTGTGTATGGAAATAATTTTGCTTCTTACAATCCTTAGTATGTTGAACTATGTTTAGTTGTTCTTAGGTGTGATAAAAATGATTTTAGACACCACTTCTATTTTAGAATACGTAGTTTTCTAATATACAAAATCCCTCGATTCTCCACATGGTATTAAAGCAAATGGTTTGAGATGTAGCATGTTGCCTACAAGTCTCATGCAAGTTGTAGATGCTCTTAAAAAGTCGATTTGTTGAGTGGATTGGTTCAAGGTTTCTAATTACAAACTAATCTAGGATCAAATCAAAGGTCAAATTATGAGTTTCAAGCTAGATCTTATAAATTTTAATGGACACAACTATGGAATTTTGGCACAAGATATGGGAACATTGTTGAAGAGTAAAGAGTTATAGGACTTTATGAAAATGATGGTTCTTATCCAAGGGATAACTAATAAATTTTTTTTCATCAACAGAAAAAGGATGAGGCTCTAGGAGACATAATGTTGAAGAATGTAACTAGGTTCGGTCTTCATTATTAATGTATTTGTCAAAATAACTTATTATTATTCGACTTATTAAAGCATGGGTTTCATTCTTGGGTCGTATTTAGATTAAGGTCCCAATTGTGGACGTCTAGGTTAGTTGTTACAAATTTAAATTGATCCAATTTTTTGGGCTTTTAAATCATGTAACATTAGGTTGTCAAAAGGATCCTCCATCAAGTCATCTTCTTCAAGGTCATCATCCTCAAAATGTACTTCAAATACAACCCTCATGTCAAGTGATACAAGTCATCAAAGTTGCATCCTTAAGTCGGCTTCAATCGCACTTTCAAGTCTGCTCAAATCAAGACACAACACTTCACACCGTCATGTTGGCTCAATAACTATGGAAAACAACTATATATACAAGGGTATAATTTTCATTTCTACCACGTAGGTTTGGAAATCTCCCGAAGTTTCGTAGGCACATGATACTAGCCCGGATCATGATCACAGTTCGATGTTGGAGGCTAAGGTCTCGAACATATTGCTGAATTTTGGTAACCATTTATGCTATGAATCGGGTAACTTCCATGATATGATGTTGCAAAGAAAATAAAGGCCTCGGTTTCAAACATATCTACCACAAAATCAGCTGCTATGTTATGATACTCAATTCAATGAATATGCTCGCTTATCTTAGTTATGGTGCTCAGTGATCTCGTAATGAGGAATAATGAGTTAGTTGTTAAATGGGTTAGGGGTTAAGGGAATATTATGCATTTAGAGGTTAAGGGGTTAATATTATGCATCTAGAGGTCTATGGTTTAGGGGTTAAATGGGTTAGGGGTTAAGGGGTAATAGGTTTAGGGTTTAGGGGGTTAAATGGGTTAGGGGATTTAGTAGTTAAGGATTTTAGGGTTAGGATTTATAGGGCTAATGGGGTTAGGTTTTAGGGGGTTAGAATTTAAGGGATAATCGGGTTAGGTTTTAGTGGGTTAGATGGGTTAGGGGTCGGGAATTAAGGTTTAAGGGTTTAAAGGTTTAGGGTTTAAGGGGTTAGGGGATAAGGGTTTATAGGTTTTAGGGTTTAGGGGGTTAAATGGGTTAGGGTTTAATAGGGGTTTAGGGGGTTAAGGGTTTAGGGTTTAGAGGTTTATGGTTTAGGGGTTAAATGGGTTAGGGGGTTAGAAGTTTAGGGGGTTAAATGGGTTAGGGGTTGGGAATTCATGTTTAAGGGGTTAGGAGTTAAGATGATAGTTTCATTGGTCTCTCGTTTGTGCACAATAGTTGCTTATTCTTTGCGTCTAAATGTAACAATTTTGTAAGTATTATTGCTTGTTGCCATGTCTTCTTTATTTATTAATTTATAGTATTTGTTAGCCATTGTTTTACATTTATCGATGAAAATGTCTATTGCAATCAAACTAAATGTATGTTCAATCTCCAGTTTAAACTCACCCATAGGATGTTGTCACACAATTTAAGTCCTGGAGAATGGCCATCTCGATGAAGTCTTAATAACCAGCATTGCACCTCATAACTACTCCGCAAAAATCTTAAGTTTGAGTGTCCCACATTCATGAGAAATTTGGCTCTTATACTCTTGCTCCACCCGATTGTGTCCTAGAAATACCCTTTTTTATTGCAAAAACATCCCATGTTGTCGACCTTGTCCCTAATCGTACCAAGGAAACATAAGTGATCGAGAGGAATGGAAAGCACTACAAAGTTGAAGAGAGTACAAAAGACTAAGATGGTTTAAAGGATAAGCTTGAAGAATGTAGGAGTGCCGAAACAACTAAAAGTTCTCCCAAACAAATAGTTGATAATGCGAAACCTTTTCTCAGTACTAGTCAAGCAAGACTACATTTATGTGAGAGCAAGAAGAGGCCAAGCGACCGATAGGCATAGCCCTGGAATATAGGGTATGGTTCCCTCTTTGTGATTAAATATTTGATCTACATTTTTTATATCGAAGATTAACCATTTTAACCTTGCCAACAAGGCGGAATTAACCCAATCGTAGGTCCCAATATGTCATGATATATATTAACTCTCAGATATATATGAGAAGGAATAATAAAGACATAGATTGATAGAGGTGAAGCAGACAAGGGGAGTCACAAGGGAGAGATGGAGATAAACCGGAGGAGAGGGGAGAGAAGGAATGGAGAGAGAGAGAGAGGGAGAGGAGTGAAAGAGGTAGAGAAGGGTAAGAGAGGGAGATAGTGACACAAAGATGGAAGGGGACATAAAGAAGGATAGAGGGAGGGATATAGTGAGAGGATTGAGGGTAGAGAGAGAGAGAGAGAGGTAGGAGAGAAAGGGAGAGAGAAGAAGGACAAGAGATAGGACTTAAGAGAGAGGAACCAAAGATCACAGAAGAAAGAATATATGACCAATTACTCTATATGGAGATGGAGATAGGGGCACCCTACCTACCTACTAAATGTCTAAACCAAATGTGGTTTAAACGTCTATAATGGTGGTCGATTATACAAGGAGAGGATTTTATGAGGAGGCACTCGGATTTTTAATGCATGATATGCAAAAAAACAAGTACCGAACTCTAAACATTTCCAATGACCACACATATACAACAACAGTGAATACAAAGGGAGTGTGAATTGAGATTGCTAAGTACATCGCTCCTATAAAATAAAAATAAAAGATCAATTAAGTAAAAAGCATATATAAACTAAAGTATACTAGAAATTATTTTTTGTATTATAGTAGAATGAAATGGAAGAGATGAGTTGTGATGCGTAAATATGCAAATACTATTGAAAACAAGAGAATAGCCTCAAAGAATTAAAAAATCCGAATAGCAGGATCGAACTTTGGTATCCGCTCTATCAAAAATTTCAGTTTTGTTCAAGCAGAACTGAAGGATGTAAATTCAAGAGTACAAACACCGCATGTACAATGGATTAAAACAAAAAATATATTAGGCCCACTCTACACAAATCTACAACCCGAGATTTCAGGATAAAAAGAGCTGTGCTCCAACAACAATTGCATAGAAGCCTTTATTACTCAAATAGAAGAATGTCACAACAAGTTGTCATCTCTCAAAAGCTCCTACTACAACCTACAAGCTAACAAAGTATTCACTCTTATTATCTATTTCTACAAATGTCTAACTAGTGTGCCCATCCTTTTCATTTATAAGTTAAGAGAAGGTGTTGTTAGAAAATAGGCTAATGATAGCACTAGTGGT
This sequence comes from Pinus albicaulis, assembly GCA_034641835.2. NCBI lineage: Eukaryota > Viridiplantae > Streptophyta > Pinopsida > Pinales > Pinaceae > Pinus > Pinus albicaulis. The sequence continues at coordinate 734,356,947 of CM076578.1, read as the reverse complement.
GCATCTCCCTTTGAGCATGAGAAACTCCTCATAACTTTGCCTTGTATGCAAGGCTTTTCTCTTAGAGTAGTGCATTATCATAGTAGATATAACTCTCTTCTCCTCGAAGGTTCCTTAATTCCATAAGTGTGCACTCATGAATGCACCCGAGATGATGGTGTTAATCTCCCTCAACTAGTGTGCCATACTTGGTGGGTGTGACCCAAAAACTAATTCGTCTATCCTCGATGGTGTCGTTATAAGCTTCTAGCCGTATTTAAGAATCTTTCCGACTGGTGTACCACAATCTAGCTCGCAATCCCGGTGTTGCTCAACTTCTCAAGGCCGAGGTGAGACCAACTCGGATTCAACTAGGTAATCTAACATTCTTGAGAAAATTTTTTGTTTCCAATAACCCAAGATTCTCCCCCAACTTGTCAAAATTCCCTTTGTTAGGAGCTTTGTCAAACTATTAACCATATGAAACTTTGTCAAAATGTGGTCCAACACTACTAACTCCCTAATGAACTTGGAATCTTAGGAAATTGTATTGAATATCAATGTGTTTGAAATGGTCACGACACATTGGATTTTCATAGATCTTGATGTAACTTTGATTCTCGAAGAGATAATATTGGGCTTCAACAACTCATTGGTTGACTTTACAATCAAGTTGCAAATCTAGATAGCTTCATAATAAGTATATGAAATCGCCTATATACTTTGCTTCAGTGAACCGAATGCAATTGTTTCTTTCTTCTTGTTGATTTAATAAAAATGATTTATAAAATGATAATGATGATGTTTAAAAATGAGCCTTATGATGGTCTATTTATACACATTGATTTTTTCATGACGTGTAGGGGTATGTTTTATAACATCACTCGCCCTTGAAAGCTTTGTCTTGAAAGCACAAAGAATTAGAATTTTCTTTAGTTAAGCACATTTTTGTGGTGGAATTAAGTTTATCGATATCTATTTATACTTTGTAGAGGTTTGACTTTGTTTGTCCTTTGAGTGTTGGTGAGGTTTCTTTGTATTTTTTGCATCATAGTCTAGAGTCTTTTGACCCGATTGTTTAACATGAAAGCTTTATGCTTATTGGCAATATATTTTAAATACCGTATGATCGTAGAAATTGTTATGGTTAATTAAATTACTAATTAGGTACTACAAAAAGAGGATGATGTTGAGAGGGCTTTGCCTGGGTGACTCTAGGAGCAACCTGTGAGGTGCCTCGACAAATCTCTTCTAAGTTACAAATCGAAGAGAAAAACTCGGTGATGTATATGTGGTTGCTCCACCTAGGCCGTATGGAAAATCTTGGCAGAGAGTGTTTACCTTTTCCATTTCTTCATGAAAGTAGGTTTTCTCGGTCACATAATAAGATCACTACATGTAGGGGATGGTTCTCAGAGTAAGTTCTCAGCCTTATCTTCTAATGGCTAATAGAGAGGATCAAAGTTTGAATACAGTGATATAATTTGATGAATTTGGAGATTTAGAGTTAAAGAAAAATTTGTGGTGATGTTTGGATGGGTGCTAATTTGTAGGGTTTTCCATTTTTTTTTAATTTTCTTTATTGTGCTTTCTACCATGCTACCTAGTTGCTTTCCGTTTCCCTCAGAATTTTAACTTTTTTCAATGTCTATCTCTCTATTGTTTCTTGCCCCATTTGAAATGTCATCCTTATTTGGTAGGTGTTTTCTTCAATATAGTGTGAATATTTTTCCATCACACAAATATCTTTCCGTGGGGTTTTTCTACGCAAATAACTTGTAAGGCCCATTCATCGTGTATTTGATGAAATGAAATGATTATCGATGATCACCAACTAATGGTACATGCGCAGATTTACTCTAACAATTCTGACAGCTTTCCCATGCCAACAATTATACAACATTTTAAACTCATGAATTAGTCTCCTATGTTCTCTTAGCCGATTCTATAAGCACTTATTGTTGTTGTCAAAGCTCCTACTCTCTAGTCCCATTGAGCTATTTCAGTTTATTTGTGGACATTGATCTATTTTCATTTCATTTCTTCAATTTTTCTCGACTATTATGCGTTTCCTTTGGCTAGTGCCTTCTTTCTCTACTCCGTGTTTTTTCTTCTTAAGCATTCCAAACATGCCTACAACAACAGAAAGTGCAAGGGCCACGCAGCTCCATCCAGAGCCTGCCAGGGGCAGCAGGGAGCCACGCAGTGATCGACGCAGTCCAATTAGGGCAGCACAGGGCAAGCTGTAAGCCCTTCTCAGTGTGACGTAGGCCCCACCGAGCAAAGACAGCAGGCCGACGCAGCCGCTAGCCTCGACGTAAAGGGATTCAGAGGCAACAGACATCGCCGTTTTTATTTCTCTCATTGGGTGAACCAATTTTGGTGCCTAGGATTGTTGTACTTAGATTCAACATAATAATGAAAACCCTCCGCAGCTAGCCGCACCGGTTTTCCCACATTGTGTTTTTTTCTCTGGGATAGTTGTCCAAAAAAATCGTGTGTCACTTTTTTCTATGAGCATGTTATTCAATATTTCGATCTCAGTATGTGTAGGTTGCTAGTTGTATTTACTATTTACTTCGCTAATTTATTGAATATTTCATAAATTAACTTGTAACTTAATTCAAGTAGGAGAAGTAAATCAAGATATTGCAATAGGGTTTCTTAGATTAAGAAATTTTCACATTCCCTAGGTCTAGCCCCATTAAGTCACCTAGGGCAACAATTTCCCAGAATCTAGCTAGAGGAAAATTTTATCTCCTAGAGGAAGCCGTTGCCGAGTGCCCCTCACTCTCCTCGTAACTTGGGCCAATTCCGACAATGGAATCTCTCTGGGATACCTCAAGCCCTAGCTCTAGGATCAAGTTTTTTCCTAGGTGTTCCCAAGGATAGAACCTGGGCAGTAGGATCAATTTGATCTATCGAAGTAAAAACACTCGTCCGATCCTTTCCCATCACCTTGTACAGATAGGAACATCATTGGTTGCTAAATTCCATCCCCCAACTCCTGGGGTCGGGTCCACTTGGCCTCGTGTGGTCCCCATTTGGTGTCAAAGGCCTTTCATCAAGGACCATTTGGGAATCCAAGTTCCCAAAGGATTTTAGGGATTGAGAACTTCCTTCATAAGTCTTATTCTTCTCCCTCAACCTTTCAATCCCCCTCCTCTCTCCCTAGAAGATAATTCCCTTGCTTAAAAGGAAAGCAAGTCCCACTCTTTATTTTATCTTAGGGAAAGGGTTTCGAGGGTCACTTCCCACCTATTAATTGACCTATACTCTACAAGTGACTTCCTAAACTACCTGGGACTCCACCCATCGGTGAAATTCCATGAAGAGCAAGGAGCCTTAGATGTGGTGACAATGGGCTAAGCTTCCATCGTTTCTCTTGTCCTAGCAGCTTGCCCTCTTAGGTACTCCCTTTAGATCCACTACTCGCTTTGAGTGGTAACAAGTTGTTCACAATTCCATTTGTGAACAACTCTTTGGTATGCCCACTTTTTCCATACTACAACTCCAAGATGAGAAGTCCAAAGCTATGGAGGCCGCTCTTCTTCTCACCGAATCACTCCTCTACAATATAGTGAACTAGGGCTAGTTGGTTGGCACACTTGACCGTTACTTTAGTCCTTCAAAGTATGCACATCCTTAGGCCCTATACACCTTCCCTTCTACCAATTTTGTTGTCCTTCACCGAAACAAGAATAGGGGCTCTTCTTTGACAAGAACCCAACAACCCTCCAAATCGTACTTGGCCTACCATCAATCCGCCCAACCACAACAATTCCTTTTACCGATCTAGGGCCCACAATATTTTCTTCATCTAGGGCTCTTCAAATCTTCCACCTAACAATGGTTTGAGTCCTTCAAGATCATTGTTCTTCTATATCGACAATTATATCTTTGTTGTCCAATCTATGAACAAATATGAACTACTCCTCTTATCATACTTCTAACAATCTGTGAGATGACCGAACTAGGGTCACAAATCAGCCACTAACAATCCATTTACTAATTTTTTATAGGTTTCTTCAGATCTTTATCTAAAACTTTATGGAAAGTCCACCAAAATCAACTCCTCTCGCATGTCAATCCCTTCTTCATATGGCACATTTCTTCTGCATGCTCAATCTTCCAGTCTGTGTTCCACCCTCCTTTGGCTATGTTGTCTCCACACATACCGACGCAAAACCATCTTCCAGTATCTCGTGGTCTTTATTGCGTAAATAAACCTTGCTCTAAGGGTCACAACCCATCTTCTTCTACGCAAATTTGTCACAATCTTAAGGTCATACCTTATGAACTAAACATGCTAGGAAACTGCCCTAACTAGGGCATTATATTTATGTACTTCTAATTGTTGTAGAACAAACCCTATCCACACATAGAAGAAACATGACTCTTGACTCCATAAGAGACTCGAACTAGCTCATATGGATCCATAGATTCTGGGCATTTCTTTGACTAAATCTTGGCATGAACTACAGATCTCAATGTCGACCCTCAAACTACGGTTAACTCACACAATATTACGCCCGCATACAACTTCTATTATGTGCTCTAAAATACAACGTGCAAGCCCTCCTCCATTTATGTTGGTCTTTATCCGCACCTTGCGGCCTACTAACCACCACGAGGAAAGATGGTACCAACCCTCTTCTATTTCCATGTAGAAAATCTAACCAACTGGGATTCAATCTCGATCTTGTAATCATGTACTAAAACAATACACCGAATCCTTCCTACAATTTGTGTAAACAAAACACAATCGCACAATCACATATAAGTAAGAGAAAAAAGTTATCAATCACACAACACAAGATGTATCTAGGGAAGCAACTCGCTCAAAACCCTCTATCTCCATTTTATATTAAGTCAAGGAATCATGAAACAACACAATGCTTAATCTCTTCTTGAGATTCTCCAAAGACTTTGCCAATTGTCTCCCGCTAATCTAGGAAAAATCGGTCTAGTACTTAGCCAATTCTTAGCCTTCCTTCGCCTGCTTGCTCACACAATTCCTATGGAATTATCTTCATATTAACTAGGAAAATCAACCTTCCCTTGATTGCGCAATCCATCATGGCATCCCAATGACTTTATAATTGCACATGGGAAATTTTCTAACCGATAGTTATGTTCCTCCCGAACTGTTACAATAAGGATCAAGGGTCTTTTTTATTATTTAAAATAAGATAAAACCCTAAACAACCAAAACCCTATCCCGAGGAGATGTAACACCAAGAGTTTATGGGCCCCGTTGGGGTTAGTTGCAGCCAACTTCGGGGGTCATAACTTGGTCATATGATCTTCGTTTGACGCACATGATACCTTGTTAGAAAGATCTCTCTCGAGGACTACAACTACTAATATGGTTTCTATGAAATCACCAAACCTTTCATGCCAAAAAATCATCGTTTTGTGCCTCAAAACGGCTTCAAAATTTCAAGACCCGAAAAACAGTATCAAAAAATAGTAAATTGTGCTATAATTAAGGAAACCAAAAATCGAAAGAGACAATGGCAAGGGCCCAAGTGGAATAGGCGGGTGACCACCAATATCCACCTCGATCACCTTAAATCGAATTTCTTGAGCTAACTCAATCATCATGACTTAGTTAATTGACACAAGTTGTTATGAGACGAAATTACAATTTATTTAAGGGAAAAATAAATTAGACGCCTCACATTCCTCACTCCCGGTACATCAAAATTCCTCACCAAGGCATGCTGTGATTTTTTTTGTCCTTTCTAGTCGCCAATTTCACTATTTCTTGTTGAAAATTCTCAACACTCCCTCTCAAAAAGAAAGGAATTCAATCTATCCCCATCCCTAGGGCATTTGGAATGTTCGCATGCTACACTTCTCTAGTGTTGTTTGCACCGCAAATCCCGAAACCGAATAGCCTCTCGAACAAATAAATCAGCACAATGCATCTCGTCATCGTAGTCTTTTGAATGCCGCTAGCTACTACACTTGTCTAGTATCGGATTCTCTCGCACTACCGCCGACATCTCGGCATCCGTGCCCTTTGAATTGTTGCTAACTCTATTTGTGCTCCAAGATTTCGACATCCTGTCACTCGATTTTTGTCTTGCACGACATGTGGCTACATCAATCTAACTCGATTCTTCTTACTCATCGTCGTATTGTGGGCTCTTCGTAGAGCAGGTTCGATCCATGAGACACGCCATCTCAATGGACCTTTGCCCAAATTTCTTATCTTTGGATTATGTCTACACATAACCCCACCGTACACCTCGAGGTATGGTCGCTCCTCTTCCCATCCGTCTCGAAATTTCCCTCATGGAGGTCGTCGCTTGAATGGATGCTTCCACTGGCTCTCCTCTCCGCTTCTCCAATCGTGGCAGTCTACTCCACAACCTTTCGAGACTCGCTTCTCATGAGGATGCATGTTGAGAGTGTACTTATGCTCCTTCTAAACCACCAAGTCTCTAACTTCGCAGCTTTGTCCTCAAAGCTTTGCATGCATCTAGTAACTCAAGTGCATCTAAAACAAGATACCGAATCCTTCCTACAATTTACGGAAACAAAAATCGATCACACAATCACATATAAGTAAGAGAAATAAATTATCAATCGCACAACAACATGATATATTTGGGAAAAAGAAACTAATCAAAACCCTCTATCTCTATTGTGTATTAAGTCAAGGAATCATGAAACAATACAATGCTTAATCTCTCATGAGATTCTCCAAAGACTCGTCAATTGTCTCCCACTGATCTAGGCAAACTCGGTCTAGCACTTAGCCAATTCTCATCCTTACTTCAGCCTCGCTTTGCTCATGCAATTCCTAGGGAATTAACTCCTTATTAATTAGGAAAATCGCCCTTTCCTTGATTGCGCAATCCATCATGGCATCCCAATGACTTTATAATTTCACATGGGAAATTTTCTCCGAATACAACCGATAGTTATGTTCCCTTAACCTCCTGCCTCAACCGGGTATTCCTCGAAACCGACATGCATGCAACTATTAATAGTGAATTATCACATTCCGATTGATCACTCATTGTGAATTAAATCTAATTTAATTCACCGGACCTCTCACTAGCTCATCACTCTAGTTAGAACTAGTTAAACCGATTTTAACTCATTTAATTGAGTTAATTACACTTGCACCCCACTAATGCATCAACTTCTAACTGACCCCAAAAATATTAGAATCCCTCTAGATGCCTCATATTAGACCCTCAACTCGAATTTCTTGAGCTAACTTGGTCATCATGACTTAATTAATCGCACTACCAAGTTGTTATGAGATGAAATTACAATTTATTGTCCAATTTATTTAAGGTAAAAAATAAATTAGACACCCCCACATTCCTCACTCCCCGGTGCATCAAAATTCCTCACCACAGGTGGGTGCATTCTTTTTTGTCCTTTCCGTTTCCAATCTCACCGTTTCTTGTTGCAAATTTCAACATTTCCAAAAATTTGATGCGGCCTTCACACAAAGACACCATCGAAATCACATGCCCAGCATCCTCATGAGAAACCTCTCTAAGCTTGATCCGCCATAAGAGAACCAACAATATGCCATCCTACTTCCTAGCGCAAACCGACCATTAAGGTATGCAACATTCTTCTAAACCCTCACATGATGATCTTGCTCTTGGAGGATGATCATGACCTCCCTTTAGCAACCCTTACTCAGCCTCGCACTCACCTACTTTAGGACTACATCTCTCTTCACCCCCTTAATGTGCCGTATAGTGGGAATACATGTCAAACATGCTAAGATGTGCCAAGTAATAAGGCATGCCAAGATGTGCAAGGGTGTGTCAATGCATGTCGTGGATCTCAAGACAACAAAAGGAGAGAAAAGTTAAACTACAAGGAAATGAACATATAAGAGGGTCAATAAGTCATCAATTTACCTTTTCCAAGAGGGGGCATGCTAGGCACACTAACACTAGATGGCAATAGGTGCCAAGTGCAACGCCTGAGGGTGCATTCTAGTGCCAAGTATTCCCTTGTTGCTTCTCATCTACTTTCCAACAATTGATCATCACAAATAAATTTAATATTAAACCATGCTAAATCATACCAAGGCATCTCAACATATTCCATACATGCTAAGACTTTCCAAGCGCCAACACGTGCCAAGCGCCAATATGCGTCGTGTGACTAGTGTTATGCATGTTATGAAGTGAAAGGGAATATTGAAGAGTGCTAAGATGTGCTAGAGAGTGATAATGCATGTTGATGAGTGTTAATGAGTACTAGAAAAAACATTAAGGGAGCAAGACTAGGTAAAAATCCATGGAAGTTAATGAATACGAGGAATGTGTACGGTTAGAGACTAGTGTTAATGGTCAATGTTAGTTGTCATGCCAAGGAGGAAGTGACAAGGTATGCTAAGCATTGGTAAGGCATGCTAGGAAATATAGGCATGTTAATAATTCCCCAAAGTGTGCTTGGGAGTTCCAGGGTGCAAGCTAATTATATCATGTGCCAATTAATAGCGCCAAGATATGCCAATACATGCTAGGTGCTAAGGATGTATGCCAGGTGCCGTATGTCAATATGTGTCAAGGCAACAAAAGGAAGAACCAATAAGAGGGTTAATACGTCGTGAATTTATCTTGAAAAAGGGGCATGGTAGGCACACTAATAATAGGTCCCAATACATGCCAGTGGCATTGTGTGCCAAGTGCTAATATATGTCAATGCATTCAAGGTGTTCCAGGGCATGCTAGGGACTATATGTAGCATGCCAACACATGCTAGGAGATCCATGTTGTGTAGCGCATGCCACCATGTGCTTGGGCGTCAGCAGTGTCATCAAAAAGATGTTATAGGTACAAAGATGTTCCAAGACATGTGGGGTGCTAAGAAATGTTAGTGTGTGCCAAAGCATTAATTCAAGGTGTGCCCGCATTTTTGAGGATTGTTAGGTCTTTCTCATTAATAGAATTGTCGTAGCTCGATTATGCATATTAAATAATATATTTCCTACACACAATAGTGGAGTTTTATCTAAATGGAATTTTATAGATAATAAACTCAATAGATATGAATCATGTGTTGACTCATAGGAAATCTCCTATTCGACTAGTCTATTACTTGAGGGAAATTGATACATGCTTGTCACTTCTTAAAAAATCGACTAAACCCAACTAATCCTATGGCCTTGGACATATTATAAAAATTCTCCACAATAATGGTATTAAATTGTTATCTTTTGACAAAAACATATTAACAGCACATAACGCCATCAAAAACTCATTGGAATGATCAACGATGACGGACATTTTTTGATCGTAACCAAAAGTAACAAAAAGAGCATATCAGCAGGGTCACTAAGTTCGCTTTCACTGAGAAGTGCCTTCACTCAAAGAGAGAATTAGTGATGGGCCTTTGAATCGACCCTCACCAAAAAGTAGAGCTTTCTTTCGTGACTGACCAAAAGGACCATCACTAAGTATACATCCATACAAGGACAAGCTTTTACCGATCAGAATTGATGACGTAACATTTTTTCGAGACCGGCCACCAGAGCACAAAAGACACTGGTGAGGGTCATCAAAAAGTTCGATCACCGTGAAGTGCCACCAAAGAGAGAATTAGTGATGGGCTCTCTTAACGAATTCCTCACCAAAAGAGTCAATGAAAATGTCTTTGGTAATCCCGACCATAAAGGACCATCACTATATACACTTACAAGATCTGACGGTCTTTTAGTGATCAATGATGACGGACATTTTTTTGACCGCCACCAAAAGTAACAAAAAGAGCATCGGTGAGGGTCATTAAAAAGTTCGTCACTCAGGAAGTGTCACCACAGAGAGAATGAAGTGATGGCCTAATCGCACCTCACCAAAAAGTGTCATTGAAAATGTCTTTGGTGATGGACCATAAAGGACCATCACTATATACACACTTACAAAGGCTGACAGCTTTTTTAATGGACCGTCACCATATGTGACATTGGTGACGGATCTTAAAGGTCCATCACAAGCATGACCCTCACCAGCTAGTGCTTTTTTCCTGTAGTGTCTATCAACTACCACCATGATGACACTCTTTCCTTCAGACTTAGGTAAACCTGTGATAAAATCCATTGAAATATCCTCCCAACGTTGACTTGGAATGGATAAAGGTTGTAGAAGACTCCGAGGTCTTACTTTCTCAATTTTATTCCCTTTGCTAAGCAAACGAACATATCTCCGCCACAAAATTTGGAATATCAAATTTAAGGCCATCCCAAAAAGCTCTTTTCTTCACAGTGGTATGTTTTTAAAAATCCTAAGCGTCCTCCTAAAGGAGAATGAAGTGCAATTCCAAAATGACCTTTTGTTTCTAGTTGGGAATCCTTACAAAGATATAAGCTGATTCTTTAGAACTTTATTAGGAATCATTTTTCCAACTAAATGTATCATATTTAATCGGGATCTTGGTCAGAGTCTTTGAATGAGTGTCCACACTTCTCTTCGTCCTTCTCCATTCATCTCTTGCTTCGTGTTATCCAATCTAATTGGATAATAGAAAATGGAGCATTCCAATCAATGCTTCCACCTCATTCATTCTTTTTCTTTGAGAGTGCATCTCGTGAAATAACATCTAGTTTTCCTTTTTGTAGATTATTTCAAAGTCATAACACAACATCTTTGTGACCCATTTTTTCTCGTCTTCTAAAGATACTTCTTTGGTTCCAAAAAGTGTTTAAGACTATCATAATTTACAGTTTTCATACCTCGAAGTGTATTTCGATTAGGTAAGTGCGTCATTTCATTTAGTGCATGCTAGTATTGCTAACATTTCCTTTCTCATAAATAGGTTTCTCGTAGAATAATTTCCTGATCGATGACTTTCAAAAGCAATGTCTTCCTTTCTGCATTAAAACAACAATCGACCCATTCCACTCGAGGCATCACATTCCACTAATAAAGGTCTCTTGTGAAGTCTAGCGTAGCTGAGACCTAGTGTTAGGCACATTGCCTCTTTAAGATGTTCAAAGGCCTTAGTTTCTTCAAGAGTCCATGAAAATGCATATTTCAATAATGCGTTGTGAGGTGCTTCTATTTCTCCCATAATCTTTAATCGATCCTGATACTGACTGCTAACCGGAGAAATCCCTCGCATCTTCTTTATGGTTGTGGGGACTTTCCATTCTTAGTGGCTTTTAATTTTGTTAGGGCTCCACTCCTAACACCGTGAGAGTATCGATATGACCCAGACATTCCACCTCCCTTTGTACTCCAAAGAAACATTTCGGATGCTCACATAATTGCTACTCCCGCAATAGTTTGAGCACCTTGTCAACATCTCGAACATGATCCTTCAAAGACATGTTGTAGATTAGTACATCATCAAAAATACTAGCACAAAGCTTTTTGCTAAGGAAGGGTTTGAAAACTGGAATTCATCAAACCTCTGGAAATGTATAAGCTGAAATCGGGTAAGGCCGAATAGGCATGAGAAAAATCTTCATAATGACCTTCATGAGTTCGAAATGTTATTTCTCGGAATATCTTCAAGCCTTCTCATTCTAATTTGATGATATCTCGAACTAAAGATCCAACTTGGTAAAATAAATTGCGCCATGTAATTCATCCAATACATCAATCATAGGAATGGGAAATTTATCTTTAATGGTGAGCTTATCAGCTCCTAGAATCGATCACGTGCCAGGATCCTATCCTTCTAGGTAAATCACCACTATAGGAGCAGAGAAAGAATCCTGACTGTAGGTTGAATTTATACTCCTCATTTCTAACATTTTTGCAATCATATATCTCAATTTCACCTCTTTTGGACATAAGGATATTTCGCAGGCTCGATAGTTTGGCGGAACAATTCCGTGAATCAAATGAATAGCATGGATCATGATCACAAATAGGTGGGAGCCCTTGGGAGTTTGCAAACGACCTCTGGAATGTATTGATCCAAGACTTTCTTTGGAGATTCCAGTAGAAATAGATGATTTTGGATGGTGAACTTCTAGTGAGCATAACAGTGCAATTACACCTCGCTGTTATTTATTTTAGAAGATTTTTCTTATGACATTATTATAGCTTATTATCCTTCCCCACTCTTCCTCGAAATACCTCGTACCCGACTTCCTTTCTTCGAAAAATTTCAAGAGAAGTTCTTGAAAATTAAAAGCTACCGTCCCCAAAGATTGTGACCATTGTAATTCTAGTACAACATCAACACCTCCCATAGGAATGGAAAGTGTTGGACTATTCAATACATATCTCCCATGGTTAGCTTGATATTATGGCATTTTCGAGAGCAATTTTTAGTTCCTCCATTTGCAACAATCACTTGACATTCTCGGGGTGGCCGGGTATAGGAAACAATTCAATTCCTTGGATACTTTACAATGAATAAAATTATGGGTGCTACCGAATCAATCAACACTATTACCTTTTCCTCTTATATTTCCTTCTATCTTTAGGTTTGAGTGACTGGTAATTCCTAAACAATGCATTACACTATATGGTCGACTCATTTCTTCTCTAGGGTTGGTTCCCGGTGTATATCCTCTTCTTGTTCATTTTCTTATTCCTATTCACAAATATATGTAAAATAATTTCTTTCACAAAGACACTTATGACCTTTAATGTATTTTCTATCACAACTATAGCAAAGCCCTTTTGCTCTTTTTTCTTCCAATTATTGTGGTGTAAAAATTGTAGGTTGTGGAAATCTAGGAGTAGCAACACTTCCATCTTTATAGAAGTGAGTGGTAGGCTTCCTTGTTGCCATAATTTTACATTCAATTTTTCTTGCCAACCTGAATGCCTTTTCCAATGAATCAGGTTCCAAAACGTGAACTTCACGTTGGATGTTATCATTTAAAGTACCTATGAAGAGATCAATTGGGTGGTTCCTCTCGAAATATCAAGCACTTTATATTCAATTTTGAAAGTCCTCAATGTGCTCTTCCACTAAACTCCTTTTGTTTGATTTATCAATTACAAAGAAGGTGTTGCTTTGTATCCTCATAATGTGCTATCATTTCTCCGTAAAAATTGGCAATTTTTTTAATACGGAGAAAAGCCATCGATACCTCATACAAATGTATTTTGTTCTAAATGTAAAGTTGCAATGTGTACCTTTTGTGTGTTTTGCACATTATTGAGATCAAAATATTTCTCCATCTCTGTAGTATCCATGTTATGGGATCCTTGCCATCAAAATTCCTCATATCCATATTTGGAATATGGTGTTCTTTAATCCAACATTAGAGTTTATGAAATCATGATTAACATTTATTTTGTTCTCATCATTATTTTCATCTACTATATTTTCACCATTGTAACCATTGTATCATCTTTTTGATAAACCTTCATTCAAACCTTCCATGTCTTCCTTCAAACCTTCTATTTTTCTTCCATACCATCAATTTTCTTCCATTCCATTCTTAAACCATGCATCATAGCTTTCATGTCTTTCTTCAAACCATCCATCTTAGCTTCCATGCTTTTTCTTCAAAATATCCATTTCATTTTTTTTTTCTTCATGAGAGCGATTTTTGGTGCACTTGCTCGTAATTTTGATAGATCATATTTCAATTCTTCATCTTCATGAGTCATAGTAGAGTACTGAGGGCTAAATGGGTGTTGAATTATTTTTTTAGGAGGCATTTTAGAACCAAATACCGATATCCGTGCTCAATATAAATTAAAATCACTTAAAATCGATTTTTCAAACAAGACTTATGCAATTTGGAAAAAAAATGATACACCTTTTTCGATTTTTATGAGCCTGAGCATGAAAACTGAATTATCTCTCTGATTTCGAATCTTCAACATCTGAAATACGGCCCTGATGTAGCCCCCTGAATCTTCTTTTAATTTCCATAGGTCTAACTTGATTTGGATTATTCAAGGCAAAGTTATTTCCAATCTCCCACAATGACATAATTATGGACTGGTTTAGTAGAGTGAAATTGTATGGCTTGCCACGTGTCACTGTTTGCTCCTTTGGCTATGAAATTTACAGACATGAAAATATAGTCTACATATTTCCAGAAAATTTTTACAGAATCCAATTCGATGCTTAGAGAGAGAGTTATGAATATTTTCCCACGATCACCTCTTTGAGATGAAATTAAGGAGTCTGAAAAAGACCTAACTTCCATAGATCATATCTCCAAAAATACTACGAACCAAGCTCTGAAATTTTGCAACGATGTTCCTCAGTTTCACGCTCTAAAAATTTCAACTTCTGAACCTTCATGGAAAAAAATTTATAGAAAAAATTCCACGATGACCTTTTTAAGTGAAATTCAGGAGCCTACAAAAAGACCTAACTTCCACAGATCATATCTCTGAAAATGTTACAAACTAAGCTCTAAAATTTTGCGACGATGTTCCCCAGTATTTCAGCTTCGCACTCTAAAAATTTTAGCTTCTGAACCTTCGTGTAAAAACTTTTATAGCGAAAATGCCACGATAACTTTTTTGGAGCAGTGAAACCCTAGAATCCAAAGCTCTAATACCAAATTTTGGGAAACCAACTCCAAAAATAGAAGAAAAGACATATCAACGCCTTATAAATAAGCTACTTCGAGGGGGCAACCTCCAATACATTACATGAATGAACAATTCTTGGCTGATACAAATTACAAAACCTCATTTCTATATATAGGAGTCCATGGGGCCACAATGTAATCCTAGTGGGGCCACAATGTACTCCTAGCCGACCTAAAAATAATAATTTAAGGGCACAATAATAAAAATATGGGGGTTATAGGGGCACAATAATAACAATAAGGGGGTTACAATAACAACAATAAGGGACTATAATAGTAATATAGGGACCTAACATTCAATGCCCTACTGGATGATCCACTTTTGAGACCCAATGATTATATGCAAACCATTTTAGTGTGGGGTGCCTCTAAAGGTATACAAAAATCTCTTCCTTTTTATGTATTTTGGGAGATTTGGGATGCCACAAATCGTTTAATTTTTCAAGAAATTCCTATTGAGATATCTAGGATTCACTGTAATGTTATGAGATAGCTGGGGGAGAGCTCCCATTCTTTACCTTCTGCGGTTGACATGTTTGTAAGAGGACGACCCCATCACATTAATCTCCCTACTATTTTATTTGATGGGGCACATAAGGATGATGCATGTGGCTGTGGGGCTTGGATCAAGCTATCGGTTGAGGAGCATTATCAAATAAATTGGAATGGTGGTCTTGGTACCAACAATATAGCTGAGATCATGGAAATATGGTGTGGGATTAGGGTCACATATCATCTTAATATTATGCATGTTCACATTTATGGTGAATCTAAGACTATCATTGATGGGATTTCGAGAAAGAATCAAATACAGGATTTGTTGCTTTATGGATGGACTGACCGTATTCGGTATATCCTTTCAAAATTCCATTCATTTTCTATGCAGCATATCTATCGGGAGAACAACACAGGAACTGATTTACTCTCGAAAAAGGGCCTCTAAGCACAATCTGGTTCTATTCATATATCTTACTACAGAAAATATGCCCTGGTGCACACTTTTATCATCCCTCTGCTTTAGTCTGTGTTAGACTCCTATACCAATAGGTGTCATTTTTCATGATTGTCTTGACTAAACTATGGAATATGTTCAAACCTTTTCTCTACAAAGGCAGCCCATATTCTTAAAAAATAAAAAAATCGAAAAATTTTAAAAAAATGTAAAGAGGGTATACCCTAAAAGAAAAATCAAAGGGTAAGAAGAATAAAATGGTCAAAAAAATGAAAGAAATGAACCCCAAACAAAAATAGACCAAGGAAAGTGTGCAAATCCAAATGCCACTACTATTTCATTTTTGAAATAAGTAATTGTGTGCAAAATTTTGTTAAACTTTGTTAATAATTTATGAAGAGTCAAACTGGCGAAACTTTCGACTCATTCATGTTTCAATTTCATGTTGTAGAATAAAGAATAAATATCTGACCAAAATGTACTTTAATCTTGGCAGATAAGTAGATAGGTAGAGTTAATAAAGGTGCTCAACAAATTTAACTGAGCCCTTGGATGTACAAGGGTAGAATTAGATAGATTTTCCTCGAAAAGAAAAGAAGATTGATAAGGGTTCTTACAAGCCTAAGTGCACCCAATAAAGAAGAGAAATATAGTGTAAAGTAGATAGGTAGGTAGATGGTGTTGCAAAGTCTCATGTGATGAATGATGGGGCTAAATGTGTTTAATCTTTTACTTTCATCACAAATATTGGAAGGCAAATGCACCTGAAAATCACAAAGAAGCAAAGTCAAAATCATTAACTTCCCACATCACTTTCTTCCCTAAGATTTTTACTAATTTCCCCAAAGTGCTAAGGTATTTGGAGATTAAAAGGGGCCTGCTGTGGCTTTGACTTTTTGGAGGACCGACTTTCGGCCCGATGATCAAAGAGACCTAAGTATTTGAAGTTATCCATTATTGTACTCATTCATCCTTTCCCTAAGTAAAATCCCATTTTACTTAGAAAATCATGTAAATTTCCATAATAAACCTCAAAAATCACTTGCTATGCTATGTTTAAGTGTTGAAATTAAGATGATATAATTTACTTCAAAGATCTTCACTTTCTTAGTGATAGTTAAGTATTTGAGTTTAGCTCTGCCTCGATCATATTAACTTCTCGACTTATTTATTAAATCCTTAGTAAAAAGACCTTATCCTATAGTATACAATCCCTTCTACCTAAATATCCCAAAACCCTCTTGTTATAAGTTTGCCAAAGTTATTAAATCCCCTTGATTAATAAAAACCTCCAATAAAAACCCTTTGGCTAAAAATACCCATATAAAGTTATTCCTCTACTCCCCTATGGTTGATAACAATATTTATTTATTACCATATAATAAGAAATATCGGAAAAAGGTTTAAAACATATAGTTTTATATGTTCGAAAGAAAAATAAATGTCGTGCTTCAATTTAAACTAAAAAACTTCGAAAACCCCCAAGCCATCGTGGCCCATCCACTTGGCATTTTAAAAATTCGTCTCGACACTTTAACCATAGTCAAAAACCCTTAACCCCGCCGCAACCCCAATTTTCATTGCACTGGCCGGTGATTAATTAATAACCATTCGCCCGCTAATTAAACGCCCTCTCGGACATTTAATTTAAGTTAAACATGTTTTAAACCCCGTCGTCCACATTAAACCCCCGCCTACTC
Source organism: Pinus albicaulis (assembly GCA_034641835.2). Taxonomy (NCBI): domain Eukaryota; kingdom Viridiplantae; phylum Streptophyta; class Pinopsida; order Pinales; family Pinaceae; genus Pinus; species Pinus albicaulis. Next base: position 734,339,807 of record CM076578.1, on the reverse strand, counting down.
CACGTCCCCTCCACCGTCAGATCGCCCTTCCGATGATCAACGATCCAAGATCATTCCGCTGGCCATCGTGCGTCCGGAAGTTAACGCGCGGGGGCATGGTGGTTTTGGAATAGTCCTCCGACCATGTGTCCGTTGATCAATGGAATCGCTCCCTCCGCGCTCAATACCACCATCTCCCAAAGAGCGGTGCGGGAATTACCGCTATCGCCTTGCCTCGATGACGCGTCCTCCCGCACGATGACGTCATCTCGAAAAAATAAAAAATCCCCGTTGACTTGTAAATAAAACAAAAAATCGTGTTTTTTCCGTCATTTTCATCAATAAAACGATCGATACTCTTCCGAAAATTTTTTGAAAATTCCACTCGTTTGAGACGCCGCCACCAAAATTGCCGAACGCCATTGCTATGCCAATGCCCAAGTGTCCATCCGTCATCAACCAGTTAAGACCGTATAATTTGAAATTCTCCTATCAATTGTGTATTTATTCGTATCTCCAACAAACCCCTTCCTCGAAAAATCCACTTTCCTGCCTTAAAATTCATGCCGAGTTTGAAAAAGGGTTAGCTATCTATTCGAGTTCCCGTGAAGTAAAATCAAAGCTCCTTAATCAAAATTGCTACCGACTGTGAAGAAAACCCAAACTTCCATTTTGGATACACAAGAACCAAAATGCAGTTCCCATGTACTCGAATGTAACTCCCGTTGAATGCCTCACAGAGAGTTAGAATACTTACCATTAGTGGATAAAGATTCCCAAATTAAAGACTTAGGTTTCGATGAGTCCTCGAAGTTATTGTCATCACAGTAGACGATTATCTAAGGTCTCGATGTCATTGGATTTGGGAATCCAATTTCCTAGATATCTTATCCCCGCCCATGTTTTCCTGCAAATTATCCACTATCGTCACTCCAACTATGATTCAACTCAAAGGGGCGTTGTTGTCTCCACTGCAGTGTCCTTTTCCCATCACTCCTCAAGCTATCAATAAAATTCTCCATTTTGAACTCCGACTGAGCTTACCTCTTTGTCCATGGAAGAACTACTTTGAAAAGTCTACCCAATCGTCCTTAAAAATTAAAATGCATTTGCCGTACTTTTATGTTGCCCTAACATCAACCTAAGGGGCCTCCTCCTATGGTTTTGCTTACTTTAATAATTTAGGCGTACTCATCCGAATATGATATCCTTTGTCGGTTTCAATACAAGTGAATATGTTGATGAAATAACTGGTAAGTTGTCATTATTCTTTACCCCCGGGCAACCTCCTGGGCAAGAAAATATGACTTTGCATCCTTCATTTCCAATAAAATCCATGACCTCGCCCATGAGGCCAGATAATGAAAAAGTGTTTAAATATTCTACTTATTACCATCTCCTCATCTATTATCAATCGTATAGTTCCTTCCCCGTCAAAAGTTTCGATGCTAAGGGAAACCCTGGGGATCGCTTATATTTGGTCGCTTACAACTCACTCTTCCCTATTCTCCCTATTCTGCGTCGAGTTCATCGACCTTTTTGTATATCCCGCAACTACCTTGTTGACAGGAATTCTCCAAGGCTCCGCAATGAGATTACAAGAAGACTTTTCAAATTTTCTTGCTGACATAAAGTTGTAGACCTGCATTTATACTAAAACCATTCACTATCGAATATATGGATGTGAATTGCATCCAGATTCAAATCGCCAAAATATGTGCCTATGAGATTTTTTGCCTTGGAATATTTCGTGCAAATGAATAAATTCCCGATATGATTCATTTTTGTAGTGTAAAAAAGAAAGCCCAACTCAAAGATCAAAAGTCAATTAGGGTCCCTTCACAGTAACCTCAGAGATGCTATGAGAAGCAGTAAGAGATTACAACCGTTGCAATTTCAAAAGGAGTTTCCGTTGGGTTCCTTATGATCCATTTAGTTTTATCTCAGGATAAAAGAGTGAAGAAAAAATCATCCCTATATATTCCTACCCACAAATGGTCCTCGAAATAGAACAATATGCTAACCAAGATGAATGGGTGTGGAAGGAACACTAGCTTGAGCAAGATAATGAAGAAGACAATAGAAAACAAAATTATGAAGATCTTGAGAAAGAGTTTGACCTAGAATCTTTGGTAAAGTGTACCTCAGCATTGGCACCTCTTCAGAAATCTCCAATAGGGGTTGCTGTGAAGAGAGTCTATCAATTGCGTAGAATCTAAAGGTAAAGGGAAAGAACCTCGAAATACGGCTCATTGAAATCATGGCAACAGAAACCTCAAAACCTGTGGCACCAGATCGACACAGCCTTTCTCCTACTCAAGCAAATCATCCCGAAGTTTCGAATCTGCAACCCATCTAACACGGAAATAGGCAAGAAAAGACAAAGCCCGCATCCTACTCCTCCCAAAGAATCTCTCGAGCTACATCAAGCTAAAAATCGAAAACCCGATCCACTTCTAGATGTGGAAATCATTGATGAGATGTTTGATGATGAAAGAGAAGATAGTCAACTAACTGCACGCTTGCTGAAACAAACACAGCCACAAAGGAAAAGCATTGCAAAAACAAGCAGACCGAAGTATCTTCTTTTAAGCCACCAAAATGGTGATATAAAAAGAACTTTCATTAATATAAAGGCAAAGAATGAACCATCGACAAATGAAGGTATATGATCGCATCTAAAATGCCCCACACAATCAGAAAGATTGATGCCGCATTTTGACATTCAACAAGGCAAAATGATGATGAGCCATTTCAAATCCAAAGTACCAAGCCCATGACAAAGATTCGATTATATTAGACCAATTTTGAGGTCCCGGCAAAAGACATTCATCCCCTAGACCAAATAGAGTTGCATAAACAAACCGGGAAATGGTATATTCCACTCTACTAATAAGGCCATGTCGCCCCTTAGGCTACAAGATTCTTTAAATAATATTAAGCACCTGCCTGAAAATTGAGAAGGCCTCTTCTCAGGCAAAAGATAACAGAATAAAGTATCTGGAAGACATAATCATTAGTTTGGGTCACAACCCGAAATATATCAAAAGCATTGAGGCACTAATCAAAAATAAAGATGATGATATTGCTGCATCTGCTAGCAATGAAATTTCCACCTCAAGGCATCCCTGCACTCAAGAAGTTTTGAAGGAAAATTCACAAAAAGAGATGTTGGAGTTGCTCTTAAAAATGATCGAGCAATCGAGTGAAACAGAGAAATAATTGGAACAAGCTTTACAAGAAAAGGAAGCTATCATGCAAGTGCATCCATCACGTGGTTACTACAACTACAAAAGTAACTACAACAAATAGATCAACAAACAGAGTCGAAAGACAGGAGACACTTTGGTTTAAGTTCCGATGAATTGGTAAAACAAATGGAAAGTTTAAACTCGTAGTCACGTAACTTAAAACCACAAAATTGCAGCTTAGAAAACATGGAGCAGTAAATATGATATGTCCAAAAGGACCGTTGCGTATAGTACTGTGGAAATTAAAAGATTGGAAAAATTGGTTAAGGCTTTAGAAAAAGATCTTTCATTAGAAAAAGCCTTTGAGAGAAATAAATGAAATTCTTTGGGATAATATAATTGAGTCATTTAAAGCATTTGGTCCTTTGTTCAAACAATTCGAACAAAATGACTTGATCAAAGTAGCTCGTGAAGAAATAGCCAAAACAAGAGATGAATTAAAGGGCGTAATTGAAAGGCCATTCAACTTATACAGCTTTCTCTCGAACACCCGACTAAGCAACATCTTTCTAATTAGGAATTGATGACGCATTTGTGCACTATTTTAGAAATAAAAGAGTTTTTACTAAAATAACTCTTGCATGTTGCATCTGAAAAGGAAGTGCTCGCATATTCTAGAATAAATCAATGCTTTTAAAAGGGAAATTTCTCAGCCCTATTAGACAATGGTTACCCAAATCTATGCTCGCAGGACAAGATAATGGACCTAGAAACCTATGTTACTAAAATATTATACATGCTCATAAATACAACCGTTATTTCTATCGCTCGTCGCAAGCAACATTTCCAACAAAGAAGGAATCTCTACGACAGTGGTGAAGAATTTGTTTCATCTTTAGCATGAAATAAAGTATTTGTTCCCAGTCAACCCACTTTTACAGTACAAAGAGGCCGATGAGACATTGAGAAAACTTAAAAAGAACCATATTGAAGCGTAATATCAATGGTGGGAAGACTTATTGGAAATTTTGTAAAATTTATCTTCAAAGCAGAGAAATTTGTCTTTTACCATCATGTGAAGGATAAATAGTGAGCACAGTTAAAGAGTATCGCTGAATGTGTTTAAAGAGTATCCGTAGAAACAAAGAGAATGACAAGCAAAGGAATTACTCAAAGGGACAACATTGTGCCCTTATTATGTTAACTCCCGCTCCAAAGACATCCGCAAAATGAGGAAACAAGACACCAGCGCTACATTTTATTCTATCTACGAGACCATCCGTCTCCTTTTTTTATTATTGTAACTTATTTATTACCCTAAATTAAGGCTAGGTTAAAGTGAGATATTTTCAATCATTTGTTGTATAAATAAAACCTCAAAGAGAGTATTGAGGGTGGATTCTACTACTTCGTTTGTGACATTGATGTTTTTGGAATAAAAACGTTTTGGAGAAATTTATTTGTGGCTTTCTCGGATGAAAATTTGAAGCTCCTGACTTCAGATTCATGTGTCCGATCAAGTAGCTTCAATAAGTCTTTCTATCCTATGTCTTAAGTTTTATATTTGTTTATAATACTATTGAACTTACTGAATAATTGACATAAAAGAATAACTCGCACTTACTTAATTGTACTTCCGAGTTCGCTAGATTATTCTAATGTTTTCTTCTAAATTAGTTATAAGCACGAATTTAAATTCTCTCGTTTCGCTAATTTAAAAATTTTGATTACTATAATAAAGAATTCTTTCACTCGCTCTTTATTTGTAATAATTTCATTTCTTTTCTTTGAACATGGTGAAAGATTCTTAACTCCGCCTTCATCCCTTCAAACCTATTCCATCCACTTTAAATTTTAAGGATTGTTCTCTCGATTGGCTATCTTGCCCCGTAAAGCCATCTGTGTAGAATAGAAACTAAGAAAGCCATCCTTTGACTCCATAGCCCAATGGTCTCAAAATATTCAACTCTTCCCTTAGTCAGCGAATTCCACCATTTTCAAACAAACTCTTGGATCTATAACTAGCCTAAACCTTCTAAGAACAAAGATAAATTATAAAGAGAGAGCCCTTCTCCGGGTGCGGTGACACAGATTCTCGTATCCGAAGGTTGGTTTGTGGTTACTCCTGGGTATACTTTCCTTTTCCACAACTTCAAGGAAACCCGAGTGATAACACAAGGGCGACCATAATCGGGAATTTGAATCATTTTTATCACATTTTTAGTTTGGCTATAAGCTGCTTACGTAGTCCGAAGATCAAATTGTGTAGCCTTTGAAATTTCTTTTGCCTCGCAATTGGAAAATTAAATAAATGCTGTTTCCGCTCATCTCTCGATTTAGCTTTGTATGCTAAATTTTAGTTTCAAAACGTTTAATCGTACTCTCTAGTTTAATCAATCTTCGAGGAAATTTTAATCAAAAATCATTATTTCTCGAAGAATTTGTAGTAGTTGTACTTTCATTTCACTAAGACCAAAAAAATACAAAACATATATCATCTAGGAAAACTCGGCTTCAGAAGATTCATACTAGGTCAAACTCGACCCTAATCCACCACCAATATTTGAAAATCCGACCTCCGATTCCTAGGATTCGAAGACAAAGAAGTCAAGAAAGTTCCTTGAAGAGGAAGTCAAGAGAGTTTCGGAAGTCTCCAGACTCTTCTAGATCGTTACCACCGTGAAAATTATATATTTTGACGAGATCCCTTTCGACGAGCGATTCAAATCCCTTCGTTTGTAAATTTTTCAAACCGAATTATCTATATTAGTTCCGTATCCATTTTCTTTTGAAGATTTGCAATTCGTATTTGTTTCGTATCACCCTTGGATGGCCAGCTACAAGACTCCATTCAATCTCGAACAAACCTTTGAAGAAAATTCAACATCTCTGCATCATCAAGCCTCTGCTCAGCTTACTTTTTCTCAAGCTTTTTCAAACACCAATACCCCTTCTACTCCTCCACCTAGACCACCTATTGTTCCATTACATCTTCCAATGGCCAATAGATATGTCTACATTTGTTCCAAATAACCTGCCTTGCCTCAAGATTATCGTAGTAAGATCACACCTTTTGATGGATCAGCACGATACGCCTCAACAACATACTCAAAGGATGACCGATTACTTTGAATTCTATGAAATCGACACCGATGATGTCCGAATGAGAATTTTTGTTCGTAGTCTGCATCGGGGAAGTTAGGACATGGCTTATGGCCCTTGCTCCAAACAAGATATCGATTTACTCGCATTTGTATAGGGCATTTTTGAATAGATGGGAGAAAAGAAAGACCCTTCGCATCCTATCGAATTTGAAAAAATCGAGAAGAAGACCTAATGAAACTCGTGCAAGATTACATCATAAGATTCAATGAAGCCTAGTACGTCGTTCCTCAAAACCTTAGACCTCCTCTCGACTCGCATTGGTTAAATTCCCCGATGGTTTCAGACTCGACATAGCCTATTCGCTTAGGAAAGAGCCCTCGTACTCCTAGAAGAGATGCAAAGCATAGTGGTTAGTGTAGAAGAAAATCTTATAGAAAACGAGCCGCAGCTAGGCGAAGAATGCCTATGAATGAAGAACCTTCAGCTTTGAAAGAAAGATGGATGTAATCATTAAAGGTATGGAAAGATTAGAGACAAAGAGGAGACAATCGAAAGAAAGTCTATCGGCGATAATCAAAATGTTGTGAGAAACTCCAAACTTTAGAAGAAATCAGAACTAAAATCTTGGGAAGAATATTCCCGACCAAAATATCGACCACCTTTTCCAAGAAAATTTTGTTGAAGGTTCAACTTCTCAAGAACCCATCGAGGATGTTGAAATAACAATGTGATCGAAAACAAAATGAACCGTGTTTTCCTATCTCAGATGATCAGAGAATCACATCCTTGAAACATTCCAAACTCATTTCTCAAGAGAAACTTTTGATTTTAAGGAAGGCTATGACACAACAATTATGAGGTTCATAAATAGCAAAATTTTGAGAAGCAAGACGGATTGATGTGCCGCAGAATAGCAAACAAAAACCGCAAAAAAAAATGTCAAAGGTAAAATTAACATTCCTCCCGTAAAAAACATTCCCCAAGTACAAATTTTGTCTAGACAACTCCTAACCCTTCAAATCCAATAATTGAAGATGTGTCTCATAACCAACCAAACAATAAAACAATCTAATACTTTTCTCCTATAGGAAACATATAAGAAACAAGAGAAGTGAGTTCGTAAACACCAAATCAAAATCACTCATGAAAAAGAGAAAAATGTTGAAGACCCAAAAAATAGAGAAAACCCAACTCAGGCAAAACACTAAAATTCAAACAAAAACCTTTCAATCTAGAGGTCAAATAGGCAAACTAAAGATAATCAGTTTTATCGAATTGGCTAAACATGATGTCTATAGAAGTCAAATCAAGAAATCTTTAAACATTAACATTATTGGAATGGATGATCTCGAAATATTCTCGATGATCAACCCAAACTCTGCCCCGAGGTAAATGGTAAAACTGCAGTGGAGGGACTCCATTTTATGTGAGCTTGAACGTTCATGACAAGATACTCCACAATGCTATGCCGGATTGAGCATCCTACAATTTGATGCCAAAAGTTGTGATGGAAAGATTAAATTAGACATTACGACCGTATAAAGATTTGTTTTCTTTGATTCTAGTCACAGTAAGATGTTTAGGTTTGATTAAAGCTTTGTGTGTTACTTTGGTACAATATCCTCGCTAAGTTCTGATGGATATAGTAGTGGCTGATATCCCTCCTAAATATGGTATGTTTTTGTCTAGACTTCCGGGTGCTAGAACTGGAGGATTTATTCAGTCAGACATGTCATATGCCACTATATCAGTATTTGGTCAACCTAAAAGATTATATAGAGAAAACTCGATGAAGTACTTGCAAGTAGCCATGAGAGCTCCTCAGCCTCTGTCATTCCGCACATTCTCATATGGACTCCTTTATCCTTTACAATGCTGAAATGGACCTTCCTACCGAGCTAGAAGCACCCGAAATAGAAACTACAAATAAATCCACCGTTCAAATTGGAAGAAATTTCCGAAGACAAAGAAACACCGTAAAACAAGAAATTCAGAACAAACCAAGAATCTAGCTCCCGCTAAGAAACATGTTAAAACAACTTGATGAAAATTGGTGAACATGAAATTAAGGGCTTAGAATTTGATGGCTCAAGAAAAAGTAGAAAAATGAGCCGGAATTTGGTTACACAAGGAAAACGATCATGGTTTAAGTTCATTCCAGGAGATTGAATTTTAAATGACCAACAACATGGTCGAGTAACGGCCCTCATAGGCTTAAAACATGCCAAAAAGTTAGGAGCAATTAGGTATCAATCATAGGAGAATATGAATTAATTATCCAATAGATTAATGGTGAATGTTCAACCAAAGATCCCGTGATTGAAACAATACGGTGAGAAACAAATAGTGGAAATTCTCAACACCTTTCTACAAGCTCAACTTGCCAAGATTCCCAGGAAAACAAATTTGCATGTCATAGCCTTGCAATGTGTTCGCTAGCACATGTAAATTTTGACCTAATCATCGGGCTTCAATAAACAGATTAGACATGACTGCTATACCTGACAATCTAATGAATTGGCAAGTATTTGTAAATAACAATCAGATCATTGAAGTTTTTTGACACTAGAAAATGAGTTTTCTAATAACTATATAGATGAAGACATAACTATCATGAGTCTGATCAAGAAAAAGAACAAAAAATAAATATTTCAAGAGAGATCGCACTTACATGCTTCACCCAACCACCTTCACAAAAGACATGCAAGATTCGACAAATGGAATTCGATGAGATCATAGAAGATGAAAATCAAATCATTAACTGAAGATAATCATTTACTCCAAGGGATTAACTCCTTTGGAAGATCTTTTTGATTCAAATGACATTCCATTTAAAACTCCAAATGGAACTCATATACGATATTGAAGAATGCAACTTAGAACTTCGTAAAAATCCCAAAATGGTTAAACTATCTAAATCTCTCACAAAATAAGATCAAAAGGTTAAATATGTTGAACTTTTTAAAAGAATTCCAGGATGTTTTTGCCTGGAGTTATGAAGATTCCAAATCATATGATACATCTATAATTCAACACACTATACCTTTGAAACCAGATCAAAAACCTTTCAAACAAAAAACTAGAAGGATCAATCCAGCTTTTTTACTACCTTTAATTGAAAAAGAAATTAAAAGGATGTTTGAAGTGTGGATTATAGCTCCTATTAGGTTCTCCTAATGGGTTTCTAATTCAGCATCAACAAGAAATAAAATCGGATAAATTAGACTCGTGTGTCGACGAGAAATTTGAATAATTTTTCTTTAAAAGATCACTATCCCCTTACCTAAAATGGACCATATCTACAAAGGGTAGTAGGATCTTCAAGAATATCTCTTCTCGATGGATTTTCGTAGTGGTATAACCGTGATCAGTTCATCCCCGATGATCAAGATAAAACAACATTTACAACACCATGGGGTGCTTTCAACATGTCAAGATGCCATTTGGACTCCAAGAATGCAGAGCTAAGACTTCAGAGCCAATGGGACATTGCTTGCTAAGAAATCATTAGTTGATTTCCAGAATGACCAGATGATTTAATATTTTTTTTCCAAAAAATGATCGTTAAACATTTGTAGATCGCCTATGCAAGTATTATAAGTGTAAGTATGGCATTTTTTAAAATTCTAAAATCACTATTATTTAAAGGAAATACTATATCGTTATCATTTCTAAAAGATGGCTTTAATTTGACCTGAAGAATACAAGCAATTTTGCAGATACTTGTCACAGAACATAAAGAATTGTTTTCATAGTAAGTGATACTTTGAGAAGATTTATTTCATTAGCTTTAACTATCAGATTGCTGACAACACGTTTAAAAAGATTTCATAGTATTTTGATCGACCGTAGAAGCCAAGCAATCATTTGAAGAAATTAAAAATAGCTTTAACAAGAACACCGCCTACTACCCAAAGTTTGATAGATATTTCATTATTTTTCATTTGGCTTCAACATACAATTGGTACTGCTTTAATACAAAAGGATGATCAGTGATGTGAAAACCAATTTCTTTTTCGGTAGTGCTAATCGAGAGATGCATCTTCAAATACAATATCATGAGAACAAAGTTTTTGCACTTGTAAAAGCAATTAAAGATTTCCTGCACTTATATATTATATTCTCATGTGATGTTTCATGTGCCTAACGCTCGTAGTTAAAGACATCTTGACTCAAGATGGCATTTAAGGCAAAAGAGGTAAGTGGATAGCTACCATTTTAGAATATGATATTGAAATTAAAACCAACAAAACTCATAAAAGGTCAAGGTTTGGCTCAACTCATGATCGAAACTAATCGCCAAGCTTTGGACATCAACGAATCGGATAACGGCACGTAGAGATGGCGACCTGCCGCATCGCCCAAGCTTTCTTAGGATTCTCCCTGCACACCGATATCATTCATGTTTTGCTAAACCTGGCAAGCTCCTCCGTATCGTCTGCATCAAAAACAAAGATTTTTGAAAATGACATCTTTAAAATATTGTATTTTAGACAGTGCTCTCCTTTTTTGGAAAAAAATCAAGAAGGAATCTTATTGAATTGGGTTTCCATTGAAAGATGAAGCCGAGAAGGAACTTAATGAATTTCATGTGTGATTGTGGTGGACACCTTTACCGGAAATCAATCAGATAAAATTTTAAGGGCTGGTTTTTTAATACAACCTTGTTTTCGTATTGTTAAGAAATTTGTAACAGCTTGTCACAAATGTCGTATCTTTGGAGGGTAAAAGAAAGTTGTTACCTTTACCATTAAGACCACTTCATAGAAAGACCCTTTCAACAATGGGGATTAGATTTTATCGGGAGAAATTCATCCCTCTTCCTCTCAAGTAACACGTATGGATTTTAACTCCGCCACAGACATTTTACCAAATGGATCAGTTATCCCATGCGTACAAGCCAATGATTCGTAATTATAGGGTTTTTAGAAACCAATATACTCTCAAGATTTGCTATCCAGAGAAAATTATACCGGTATACTGCCGCCGCATTTAAATCAGCAAAATGATTAGTTTCTCGCAATAAATATCATATTACTTTAGGCCATTCAATAGCCTATTACTTCAAGGTAATGGATCGGCGTAATCCTCCAATAAAAGCCTTATTAATATCATCAAAAAGTTATTGGAAGAAAATAAAAAGAATTGGCATAAGAAACTTACCAATGCATTGTAGATGCATTTACTTACAACTAAGAAATCAATTGGGACTAGTCCATATGAATTAGTTTATGGCATTGAAGCAAGATTCCCATCATCTTTAGGAATTCCTATTATGAAGTTACTTCAAGAGGCTCAAGTGGAACCAAATGACATTCAGAGAAGAATTAACCAAACACCACGAAAGAAACCGCAGAAGAAGTATATCAACTATCTCAAGTCTTACAGAAAAGTTAAAGAAAATGTTCTACGTAAGAACTAAAGAAGAATATTTCCACTAGGGAGACAAAGTCCTAAGATGGGATTCCTAAGGGAAGAAAAAGGGAAACATGGGAAATTTGATTTCTTATGGAAAGGGCCATGCATCATTCATGCCTTACAGTGGAAACAACACATAATTTTGAAGAATTTGGACAATCTTGTGGTTGAAGAAGGACTACTAATGGTCGTGAATGCTAAAGCATTATTTCGATCCTATTTACTAGATATTCTCGATTTTTTCTAACTTCTTGTATATTATATCCCTTTTTAATGCATCGCTTTGATTGGATGATGACTTGGAGTTGAAGCCCTAAGAGAAGGCCCTAAGCTTCAAAATTTCCACTATCATATGTACAATAAAAGCTACCAAGAAGGAGATTACATGGTTCAAACTTTGAAGACATTTTGAGGCATTTCCGCACTGGGCTGCTCTTTGACTTTCCACAAGGAAAGCCATCCCCAAGTGGAGTCGTGTTGGGACCTCATACAAATAGGTGTCATTTTTCATGGATTGTCTTTGACTAAACTATGGAATATGTTCAAACCTTTTTCTCTGCTAAAGGTGTTCCATATTTTAAAAAAATCAAAAATCGAAAATTTTTAAAAAATGTAAAAGAGGGTATACCCTAAAAAAGAAAAATCAAAAGGGTCGAAGAATAAAATGGTCAAAAAAATGAAAGAAATGAACCTCAAACAAAATACTGCTGAAAGTGTGCAAATCCAAATGCCACTACTATTTCATTTTTGAAATAAGTAATTGTGTGCAAATTTCTTGTTAAACTTTTGCCACAATTTATGAAGAGTCAAATCGCTTAAACTGACTCATTCATGTTTCAATTTCATGTTGTAGAATAAAGAATAAATATCTGACCAAACAAGCACTGCAGATAAGCATAGGTAGAGTTAATAAAAGGTGCTCAACAAATTAATCTAAGCCCTTGGATGTAATATGGTAGAATTAGATAGATTTGCCTTGAAAAAGAAAAAGAAGATTGATAAGGGTTTTCCAAGCCTATGCACCCTAATAAAGAAGAGAAAATGGTAGTAAAGTAGATAGGGTAGGTGATGGTGTTGCAAAGTCTCATGTGATGAATGATGGGGCTAAATGTGTTTAATCTTTTACTTTCATCACAAATATTGAAGGCAAAATGCACTGAAAATCAATAAGCAAAGTCAAAATCATTAACTTCCACATCATTTTCTCCCTAATATTTTTACTAATTTCCCCAAAGTGCTAAGGTATTTGGAGATTAAAGGGGGCTCAAGGCATTTCCTTGACTTTAGAGGGACCTAATCTCTACTGATGATCAAAAAAGAGACCTAAGTATTTGAAGCTATCCATTATTGTACTCATTCACTTTTAATCCTTTCCCAAGTAAAATCCCATTTTACTTAGGAAAATCATGTAAATTTCCATAATAAACTCTCAAAATCATCATATGCTATGTTTAAGTGTTGAAATTAAGATGACATAATTTACTTCAAAGACTTTCACTTTTTAGTGATAAGCATTTTTGAGTTTACCTTGCCCTTGATCATATTAACTTCTGACTTATTTATTAAATCCTTAGTAAAAAGACCTTATCCTATAGTATATAACTCCTTCTTACCTAAATATCCCAAAAAACCCCTCTTATTATAAGTTTGGCCAAAGTTATTAAATCCCCTTTGATTAATAAAAACCTCCAATAAAAACCCTTTGGCTAAAAATACCCATATAAAGTTATTCCTCTACCCCTATGGTTGATAAATAATATTTATTTATTACCATATAATAAGAAATATCTAAAAAGGCTTAAACATATAGTTTTATATGTTTGAAAGAAAAATAAATAAAGCCGGTTTTAATTAAACTAAAAACTTAAAAACCCCCCAAGCCATCGTGTCCCATCCACTTGGCACTTCTAAAAATCTCGCCCGACACCTTAACCATAGTCAAAAAACCCTTAACCCCACCGCAAACCCCAATTTTCATGGACCCCAGGGATTACTCACTATCGTGATTAATTATCAACCATTCGTTCGGCCACCAAACGCCCCGGACATTTAATTTAAGTTAAACATGTTTTAACCCCGGCTGGCCCGCACATTAAACCCTCGCCTACTCCACGTCCTCCACCGCCGGGGATCGCCCTTCCGTGATCAACGGTCCAAGATCATTCCGCCGGCCATCGTGCGTCCGAGTTAACGTGCGGGGGCGGTGGTTTTGGAATAGTCCTCCGACCATGTGTCCACCGATCAATGGAATCGCTTCCCTTCGCACTCAATACCACCATCCCAAAGAGCGTGCGTGAATTACCGCTACCGCTCGGTCCCGATGACGCCGGCCCCTCCCGTACCGGGATGACGCCATCCTCGAAAAAATCAAAATCCCCGTCGACTTGTAAATAAAAAAATCGTGTTTTTCTCGTCATTTTCACCGCTCGAAACGATCGCGCCCTCCCGTGGAAAATTTGAAATTCCACCGTTTGACCCCGCTCTACCAAATTTCCTCGAACGCCATTGCTACGCCAATGCCCAAGTGTCCATCCGTCATCAACCAAGCAATCAGATAATTTGAAATTCTCCTATCAATTGTGTATTTATTCAGATTCCTTGTACTAAACTTCAAAAAATCCACTTTCCCGTGTTAAAATTCATGCCGCAGTCCTAGTGGTTAGTGTCGCCTCATTCCGAGTTCCCGCAAGTAAAATCAAAGTCTCTTAATCAAAATTGTGCTCCTACCTATGAAGAAAATCCCGTAAAATTCCATTTTGAATACACAAGAACCAAAATGGAAGCTCCTATGAAATTTCCGAATGTAACCTCGTTGAATGCCCTCACAAAGAGAGTTAGAATACTTACCATTAGTGGATAAATACTTCAAATTAAAGACTTAGGTTTCGAAGCGGAAAGTCCTCTTCGGTTATTGTCGCCGCAGAGACGATTATTCAAGGGTCTCAATGTCATTGGATTGTGGGAATCCAATTTCCCTAGATATCTTATCCCCGCCTATGTTTTCCTGCAAAATTATCCACTACCGTCACTCCAACTATGATTCAACTCAAAGGGCGTTGTTGTCTCCCCGACCGAGTATCCTTTTTACCATCACTCAAGCTATCAATAAAATGCTCCACGAACCCGATCAAGAGATTACCCCTTTGTCCATGGAAGAACTACTTGAAAAGTCTACTCCAACCGTCCCTAGAAAAATTAAAATGCATTTTCCGTACCTTATGTTGCCTCGAACATCAACCAAGGGGCCTCCTCCCTATGGTTTTGCTTACTTTAATAATTTGTGCGTACCATATCCCGAATATGATATCCTTTGTCATGGGTTTCAATACAAGTGAATATGCTGATGAAATAACTCGGTGTTGTTGTCTATCTTTACCCTAGGCAACCTCCGCAAAATATGACTTTGCATCCTTCATTTCCACAAAATCCATGACCAAATTAAGGAAGGATAATGAAAAAGTGTTTAAATATTCCTCTACCATTTCTACTATCTCCTCATTCATTATCAATCGCAGAAGCTCCCTTTTCCTCGTCCAAAAGCTTGATGCCAAGGTAAACTCCTAGATCGCTTATATTTTGGTCCTGGCCATAACTCACTCTTCCCCGATTCTCCCTATTCTATGTCAGAAGCCCATCGATCTTTTCAGATATCCCGCAACTACCTTGTTGACAGGAATTTCCTCCAAGGCTCAAGAATGAGATTAAGAAGACTTTGCAGTTTTCAAGACATATAAAGTCAGGGACCGGTATTTATATCAAAGTCTATCTTACTATCGAATATATGGATGTGAATTGCATCCATTCAAATTGCCAAAATATGTGCCTATGAGACTTTTGCCTTGGAATATTTCTAGAAAATGAATAAATTCTCACATGATTCATTTTTGTAGTGTAAAAAAGAAAGCCCAACTCGTGATCAAAAAGTCAATTAGGTCCCTTCATATGTAACTCTAGAGATGCCGAGCTTAGTAGCTTAAGATATACTACAAAACCGTTGCAAGTTCCAAGGAGTTTCGGTTGGTTCCTTATGATCCATTTAGTTTTATCCGTGATAAAAGAATGAAGAACAAATCATCCCATATATTCACCACAGTGGTCCCCGAAGAACAATATGCTAACCAAGATGAATGGGTGGAAGGAACACTAGTTGAGCAAGATAATGAAGAAGACAATTAGAAACAAAATTATGAAAGATCTTGAGAAAGAGTTTGACCTAGAATCTTTGGTCAAGTGCAAAAATTTACATCGGCACCTCTTCGCAAGAAATATCCAACAGGTTGGCTAGGTGAAGAGAGTATATCAATTGTGAGACTCTAAAGGTAAAGGGAAAGAACTTGAAATATGTCATTGAATAACCACATGGGCGAGAAACCTCAAAACTCGTGGCACCGCACGTACACAAAGCTTTCCTACTCAAGTAAATCATCCCGAAGTTTTCGTAATTGCAAACTCCATCTAATACGGAAATAGGCAAGAAAAGACAGTTCAGATCCTACTCCTCCCAAAGAATCCTTCGTAGCTACATCAAGCTAAAAAGCAAAACCCAATCCACTTCCGCATGTGGAAATCATTGATGAGATGTTTGATGATGAAAGAGAAGAGATAGTCAACTAACTCATACGCTTAGTGAAACAAACACAGCCACAAAGGAAAAGCATTGCAAAAATGCTTAAGTACCGAAGTATCTTCTTTTAAGCCACCAAAACGTATACAAAGACATATAAGAAGAACTTTTCATTAATATATGCCAAAGAATGAACCATTGAGAATGAAGGTATATGATCGCATCTAAAATGGCCCCACACAATCAAAGAAAGATCGATGTCGCATTTTGACATTCAACAATGCAAAATGATGATGAGCCATTTCAAATCCAAAGTACCAAAGCCCATGACAACATCTCGATTATATTAAAGGACCAATTTGAGGTCCTCGCAAAAGACATTCATCCCCCGATTCGTATAGAGGCCGCATAAACAACCGGGGAAATGTATATTCCACTCTACCGATAAGGCCATGTCACTCTAGCTACAAGATCTTTTAAATAATACAAGCACCCGCTCGCAAATTGAGAAGGCCTCTTCTTAGGCAAAAGATACCGTAATAAAGTCTCTTAAGACATAATCATCGGGCTTGGGTCACAACCCCAAAGATATCAAAAGCATTGAGGCACTAATCAAAAAGAAAGATGATGATATTGTCGTACCAAGAAAGCAATCAAAATTGCCAAATTTCAAGGCATCCGTACCAAGAAATTTTGAAGGAAAAAATTCACAAAAAGAAGAGATAATGGAGCGTTCTTAAAAATGACTGTTAACCGAGTGAAACGTAGAAAGAATTGGAACAAGCTTGGATAAAAGAAAAGGAAGCTATCATGTGCATCCATCACAAAGAAGCTACTACAACTACAAAAAGTACCACAACAACCGCATCAACAAACGCAGTCATTGTTGTGGAGACACTGGGTTTAAGTTCAAGGAATTGGTAAAACAAATGGAAAGTTTAAAACTCAGAGTCGTCAGAACTTAAAACCACAAAATTGCGCTAGAAAATTGAGCAGAATATGATACGTCCAAAGGATCAAGTGTGCATAATACTGTGGAAATTAAAATATTGGAAAAATTGGTTAAGGCTTTAGAAAAAGATCTTCATTAGAAAAGCCTTGAGAGAAATAAATGAAATTCTTTGGGATAATATAATTGAGTCAATAAAAGTATTTGGTCCTTTGCTCAAAACAATATTCGAACAAAATGACTTGATCAAAGTAGCTCGTGAAGAAATAGCCAAAAACAAGAGATGAATTAAAGGCAAGACTCGAGCAAGCCAATCAACTTATACAAATAACACCCTGACTAAGCAACAAAATTTTCGTAATTAGGAATCGATACGTATTTAATCTATTTTTAAAATAAAAGAGTTTTTACTAAAAGAACTCTATGCGTAATTTGAAAGGAAGTGCCTGACATTCTAGAAGAAATCAATGCTTTGAAGGAAATTTCAAAGTTCTATTAGACAATGGGATACCTGGCCCCATGTCAGCAGAGACAAGATAATGGACCTGGAAAACCTATGTTACTAAAATAGACATACATAAATATAACACAACTATTATTTCTATCGCTCACAAGCAACATTGCCAACAGAAGGAATCTCTACGACAGTGGTGAAGAATTTGTTTCATCTTGAGCATGAAATAGCAAGTTTGTTCCCTAGTCATTACAGTACACAGAGTGTGTCGATGAGATACTGAGAAAAACTTAAAAGAACCATAATAAAGGTAAGATCAATGGTGGGAAGACTTATTAAATTTGTAAAATTTATCTTCAGCAGAGAAAGTTGTCTTTTACTATCATGTGAAGGATAAATAGTGAGTACAAAGTTAAAGAGTATCGATGAACAAAGTTAAAGAGTATCCGTAGAAAATGAGTATCGCATAAGCAAAGGAATTACTCAAAGGGACAAGATCGAGCCCTATTATAGCACTCCGCTTCTCCAAAGACATCCTACAAATGAGGAAACAAGACACCAAGAAGCATTTTATTCTATCTACGAGACCATCACTTCCTTTTTTTATTATTGTAACTTATTTATTAGTCACTCCAAATTAAGGGCTAGGCTAGTATGAGATATTTTCAATCATTTGTTGTATAAATAAACCTCAAAGAGAGTATTGAGGGTGGATTCTACTACTGTCAGGACATTGATGTTTTTGGAATAAAAGCGTTTTTGAGAAATATATTTGTGGCTTCTCTTCGGGATGACAATTTGAAGTTCAGGACTTTTTTATGTGATTCATGTGTCTGATCATAGCTTTCAATAAGTCTTTCTATCCTATGTCTTAAGTTTTATATTTGTTTATAATATCATTGTGTCCATTTCAATAATTGACATAAAAGAATAACTCGTGAATTTACTTAATTGTACTCTAGGTTCATTTTTGTGATTATTCTTAAATGTTTTTCTTCTAAATTAGTTATAAGCACGAATTCTTAAATGCTCTTTATTTCGCTAATTTAAACATTTTGATTACTATAATAAAGAATTTTCACCGGCTTCTTTTATTTGTAATCATTTCATTTCTTTCTTTTGAACATGGTGAAAGATTCTTAACCGCCTTTCATCCCTTCAAACCCATTCCATCCACTTTAAATTTTAAGGATTGTTCTCTCGTTTGGCTATCTTGCCCCGTAAAGCAATCTTGTGTAGAATAGAAATCCATGAAAGCTATCCTCGTACTCATAGCCCAATGGCCCTAAAATATTCAACCTTGCCTCTTATCGGCGAATTCCACCATTTTCAAACAAAATCTTGGATCTATAACTAGCCTAAAACCTTCTAAGAACAAAGATAAATTATAAAGAGAGAGCCTTCTCTGGGTGCAGCAGATTGGCTAGATTTTGCATCTGAAGGTTGGTTTGTGGTTACCTCGGGTATACTTTCCTTTTCCACAACTTCAAGGAAAACCTGAGTGATAACAGTCTGTATTTATTTTCACTCCTCTACAAGTGAGCCTGCATATTTTATTAATATTGTTGATGGTTACTCTCATTCTGCAAGCAAGCCTGTCATGATATATTAAGTGAGCTAGAGCATTTTTTTTGTTTTGGTTTTTTCTCACCCTTTTGCATATGAGCCTACAACAATTTACTCATCTGGAGTTGGTTTTACATATACTTTCAAGTGAGGCTGTATAATGACCCTATAAATGAGATGATGCATCTCATCTCCTTATCTGCCTGTGTTATTTCTCAGCTCCCTAGATTGATCATGCTATTTTATGAAGTTGCTCCATTGTATGGAATGCTTATAATTTATACATATTATGACGCTATGTTTATACATCTTTTGATGCTATGTATTGAATAATATATGGACTGTGTATTCATCATGGTGATTACATATTTCATAGTGTTGATTAGATGGGAGCCATGAATGTCTATGTTTTTACATGGTTTCTTCATTTCTAAAATGTCTTTCATATATGTAATGCGAATTTATACAATAAAACAACGTTTTTTTCTTTCCTCTGAAAAAAATGTTTAAATAATAAATGCAAAAAAAAACAAAACAATTGCAATTTTTATACTATTTATTGTTCCGACCCTCCTGTTGGTGTCGTCCAGTGACCAGCCAGAGAGATCGGGGCGACGGTGAATAGAGCAACCTTCCACTGTCGAATTTCTTGTTCACTGTGTCTTCCATAGCTCCGATGGTGGTTGAATGCCGAGGCAAATGGGTTGTCGGGTTGGTCAGGGTGGAAAATATGGGAAGGAGACATTTTTTAAAATAGGGGAATGGTCCTCCCACGATCTCACCCCTACCCCTACCTCCCAATAAGGGACACCTCCCTTAGGCACCACAAAGAGGTTGCATAATCTGGGGAGAATATAGGAATCCTAATTTGACTTCTTTCAATGGCATTCTTTATGGTTGCATTAATATCCTCCCCTTTCTTTAATTCATGGCTATCCAAAAACACATGGACACCTTCTCTTGTCAAAGCATTGTAAAGATGATCAACGAAGCCTTTTCTTACATCTAGGCCTTTGAAACTCAAAAACAAATCGTATCTCCACACTCTTCTCATTCTACCAATTTTAATTGTAGAAGAAATGGAGATCCAGAGGACAAATTGAAATGACAATATTTATCAACCAATCAACCAATTTTTTTTTTCCATCTTGTGTTTGTTCATTGCATGATTATATTTCTTCTCACAAACTCCTTATTTCTCCATCCATCCATCACGAGATTTCTGGACAAATATTTGTAAACAATATATATATGTCTAGGATACAATTTTTTTGTCCACAAACTCCGTCCCATGTTTCAGCACAATTTCGACTACATTCACTGCCATCCATCTCATTTTTCAAAATCAGAATAATATTTGTACACAAATCTCTTTTATTTCTCTATCCATCCTATATTACAAATTATTATTTCACAAATTTGTCTTCTCTACATCGTATTTCAAAATATTTTTTCACAAATCAATCGACATCCATCCATTTCTCAAGCCACAAATCGTCTACTTAATCTATCCAAGATTTGCGAACAAATATTTGAGAATTGGATGAAAGTCAGAACAGGGATTACTGTCTCCAAAACCGTTGTATTCCACAATAATGTTTAGATGTATATTTTTATCTCAATAGTGTCTTCACGAATATATATATCCACAAAGCTGTCATTTCCTAGGCTGATGGAAGTGACAAATTTTGTAAACAAATATTTGTATTTGTTCAAAATGACAAGAAAGCATGTATGCTCAAAGGCAGCAACGAGCCTGGCTTGATGCATGCTATTTACATACACCACTAATGTATGTTTGGGTTTGGTTGTTTAATAAAATAAAAATATATGATTCCATTGGGTTTGGTTGTTTAATTGGAATATAAATTTCCATTTCTATGAAACTTTATTAAATTCAACAATAAATACATGTTTGTTTCTGGGAAAACGCAAAAGAAAAAGCAAATGCCAGCTAGCCATGAACAAAGGGTATGGTCGTTCTTATTTCATGTTCAATCACACAATCAAAAGGGCTCTGGTTACATAAGGGGTGGACTTCAAAACTCACAATATTCTTAGAGTCAAACATGATGAAATACAAGTAAGTACGTCATGGTTAGATGGACATTCTTTGGGACAGTCCCACATGGAAAAGAAATTGGGCCGGTTTGTCGACATTCAAGAAATCAGAAAGTTGGTAGCACAGATGGTCTCAATGCAAACATATTTTTCAAACTCAAAGGTTACGTGGACTTTGTTATGGATTGCATTTTAGGTTTTATTTGTGGCGGATATCACTGTTGTTGAGAAAAACACAGTGGAAACTTAAATAAAGCACATAGACACACAACAAAAAAACATAAAGACACAGATATTTTAACATGGTTCACCCAACCAATCTAGGCTACGTCCACGAAACAGGGGCATCGAAAATCTCATTCATCAACTGGAGAATTACAACAGCAAAGTTTCCCATCTGCTCTCCCACTCACCTCACATCCCTCATGCTCATTTGCCTCTATGGGCTTACATTTTATAGTCAGGAGTAGAAACTGAATCATAAATTCACTCACAACAAATATAGGATGCAATAACTCCACATCGAATAATTAGATGGAGTCAATTTACAACAAAATCCTATTGTTGTCACATTCATGAGATTTTCTCCAAATTTAATTAAAATAAATCTCAACAATCTCCACCTTGACAACAATGTCTCCACCGTTCCATTATTATTTTTATATTTAAGCTGCTATAGTTTTCGAAAACCATTGTAGCTTCTCTAACAAAATCGGTTTCGTGAACATGTCTACACAATTCTTCTTTGTGGTACCCTTTTTCAAGAGAGACTCTCGTTAGTGATAACTGTCTTACAAAATGGTACTTGATAGGTATATTTTTTGATTTACCATGATAGGCTAGATTTTAGCCAAGAATTGCACTGACTATCACAAAATAACTTGATGTTGTCCTCGTAACCTACGAAACTCACCAAACAAACCTTTCTAACCAAACCGCTTTCTTTGCAAGCATGTGTAGCAAATGGTGTATTCTTCTTCTCGTAGTGGATAAATAAACAATGTTCTCAGAAGCTTGACATCTAGCTTAACATACCCATCTTCAAGAGTAAAGACATATCCCGAAGTTGACCTTCTCTTATCCAAATCACCTACAAAATAGGAATCAACATATCCAAAAACAAAATTCACTACTCGTTATAAGGATACGCAATCACTCTGTGCCTCCGGGATACCGAAGGCCCATTTCAATCGCTAACCAATGTTCTTTTCCCCGGATTTTCCATATACCCGCCGACAACCCCAACCGCATGTGAAATATCCGTTCATGTACAAACCATCGCATACATCAAACAACGTACTACATTGACATATGGAATTCGAGACATATATTCCTTTCTTCATTTGTGTTGTGATAAACTTGAAGAAAGATTAAAATGCGAAGCTAAAGGATTGCACAGTTTCCACATTAGCTATGCCAAACTCAAGAGTATTTTATTAATATACTTCTTTTGTGATAGCCACAACTTACCATTGCTCCTCGTCTTCCTCGAAAATCTCCATGCCCAAAACTGCCTTCGCTTACTCCTAGATCTTTCATATCAAATGTCCTAGCCATCTCATTTTTTAACCTCTTGATCTCACTTATGCTTTTGCTTCGATGAAAGCATATTGTCAACATATAACACTAAGATAATTAACATAAGTCATTACTCAATTTCTTAAAGCAAACACAATGATCATATTGAATTCCTATGATAATCTTTGACTCATCATTAAAGAATCAAATTTTCAGACATTGTCGAGGCGACTGCCTAAAACCATACAATGATTTCTTGAGTTTGCAAACAAATTTCTTTAAGTAAGCATTTTGAACAAACCCTTCTGATTGTTTCATGTAAATCTCCTCATCTAAATCTCCATGTAAAAAAGAATTTTTAACATCTAGTTGTTGTAATTCTAAATCAAGTAAAGAAACTAATGCTAACACAATCCGAATTGAACCAATTTTTACAACTAGTGAAAATATCTCATGAAAGTCAATTCCTCAAGCTCGAGAAAACCTTCTATGACCAAAATTTCACTTTGCACTGTCCTCCGTATCATCAACACTCTTTTAATTTGTAAATCCATTTACATCCCACAATTTTTTTGTCTTTAGGAAGTTCTACCAAATCCCATGTGGCATTCTTGTCTAATGCCTTCATCTCGTCCTTCATAGCCTCACTAATCGTTAGAACATTCTACAACTTCTTTGAGCAAGACAAAGGTTCATCATCATTAGCTGTTAAAGAAATCAAGTAACATAATCATACCTTTTAGGAGGACATCTGATTCTCGTTGACCTCCTTAAATATGTTTCGGTACTTCCAAAATTTTGTTGATTATATGTAGGAACTTCTTCATGATATGCATCCGAAACATGTTCATGATCTACATCCGAAACTTTTTCATCCGGACTATCACGTATTTGAACTAGTTTCAAACCGAATGTGTTGAAGTTTTTGTGCATTATCCTATTTCAATTTATCATCTACATCTTGATTTTCAAGTGAATATTCATTAAATTTAACATCTCCGTTAATGATGATCTTGTGAGTAGTAGGATCCTGTCAGCCTTGTATCCCTTAGTCCCATTACCATATCCAACAAAGATATATCTGCTCTAGGACCTAATTTAGAACGTTGATGTTTCGGAACTAGAGCATATGCATCACAACCAAAAACTTTCAGTTTAGAATAATCACATGGATAACCTTTCCATACCTATTGAGGAATTTTGCATCCTATTGCAGTTGATGGTGATCGATTTATCAAATAGCAAGCCGTAGAAACCGATTCTATCCACAATTCCTTCTGCAAATTGGCATTACTAAAAATACTTCTTGCTCTATCTAAAAGAGTCATGTTCATGTGTTCAACAACTCCATTTTTCTGAGGAGTATAGCGTAGTTTTAAGGTCTTTTCGATCCCGTCCTTGCAATAATTATCAAATTCCTTTGAAGTAAACTCACCACCATTGTCGCTCTTAAACATTTAATGGTTCTTCCAAAGGATGTTTTCAATTAATTCTCTAAACTCAAGCCAAAACCGTAAATACATCGACTTCTTCTTTAACATATAGACTCATTATCTTTTCAGAGAAATCATCAATAAAATATACAAAATATGATGATCCTCCATATGAGGTTGTACGAGATGGAACCCAAACATTAGAATGGATATAATCAAGGATTCTCTTACTAGTATGTTTTCCAATTTTAAACTTTTGCTTGCTTTGTTTCCCATATAGACAATGTTTGCAGAAATCTAACTTGGAAGATTTTAAACTAGGAAGTAACTTACGATCAGATAAAATTTTTAATCCTCTTGTGCTCATATGGCCCAACTCTTCGATGCCATAAACGAATAGAATTACCGTCCTTTTCAAATACCGTAGAAGCATGATCCTACCGTTCTTCCTTCTTAACTCGAAAAATATTTCCAACCTTCTTTGTTTTCATTGCTAAAATTCATATTTATAAACTTTCATTACTCCACTTTCAATAAAGGTTTTATATCCATTTGTGTCTAGTACTCCTAGTGAAATGAGTAATTTTTTCTTAGTTCAAATGTACATGTCTTACACGTTTAGAATTTTATTTGTCCCATCAAACATTTTAATCTAGATGCTTCCAACTCCCACAATATTACGTGGGACATCATTTCCATGTAAACAACTCCATCATTGATCGATTTATAAGTTTTAAACCACTCTATGAATGCACATGTGATTTGAGGCACCAAAATCTACCGCCCAATGTTGATCATGATTAGACAAACTAACCGATAACACTTCATCAATCATACCCGAAAAAGATGCCAAACTCCGTATCCGTCATGTTTGCTTCTTTCTTCTCACAAAGAGTCTCCTTTGGATGTTTTATATCTCTTCCAACAAGCCTCTTCAAATGTCCTCGATTTTCCACAAAACCGACACTTTACCTTACTCTTCTTCCTTACGATTTTGATCGCGAGTTGTTGCGTTTATCACGTTTTCTTTAGAATGGCCTCCTCGACCATCATTCCTTTCCGATGTAGAGAGGTTTCGAATTTGACCTCTTTCTCTGCTTTTCAGATAGCAAAGTCTAACAAAATCATCAAAATTAAGGGTTTCTCATGAACTGACTTATAGAAGTAACAAAATGATTCCATGACCTCAGTAACGAGCATAATAAAGTTATAGCTTCATTTCGATTCAAATTTTACTTCTATACTTTCTAACCTGTACCAAGAGAGTATTAAAGGTATTCAAATGATCAACTATCATTGTACCTTCCTTCATGCGCAACCGTACAATCGTTGTTTCCGTAAGAATCCTATTGTTAAGGATTTTGTCATGTACAAATTTTCAAGATTTGTCCACAAACCGACAGCACCTTTCTCCTCGACACGATGTTAAACAAAACATCATCCTTCAAACACAATCAAATGTCGCTCAGTGCTCTTTCATCCATGTCACTCCCTTCGTTATCTGTCATGGTGTAAGGCTATTTGGCTTTTCCCAATAGTGCCTTCGCCATGCCTTGTTGCTCGAGTAGATCATACATCTTAACTTTCTAGATCTCGAAGTTGTTTTTCCCATTGAACTTCTCGATCTAAAACTGAGCACTTCATGTTTTTTCCATGTTTATTAGCTCGTGTCACAAAATCTCCAATCACAAATCTTAATAAATGAAGTTTTTATTTAAAAAAATGCCCTTGAAGTTAAGAAATGCCCTTCACCTATAAAAAATTCCCATGATAAAAAATGCCTTAGGCCCATAATAATGACATACTAATATGTCGCATTATTACAATAATCGATTTTTTTTTAAAACATGCCACCATTTTCAATATAATCGATTAAAATATTGCATATCGATTTCAAATATAATCGATTTAAAATATTGCATATCGATTTTTAAAAAATAATTCAAATCGATATATAAGATACAAATTGATTAAAAAATAAAATGGAAATTGCATTATTGCAAATTGAATCGATTTAAAAATGGTATTTACCAAAATCGATATGAATGGCATATAATAAATCGATTTAAAAAAAAATTGAAATCACCGTGCAACAAGTTCACCATTCAACGCTGCAAGTTCATCGTTCAATGTCAAGCACGTGCAAAGAAATGGATATGTCACATCAGCACGTACCGCTCACTTCACTGCTTTCATGCTCATGGCGTGACATCACTGAAGTACCAGCTAGCTAACACGGCCTCGTTGTGGCTCCTCCACACGACCTACGCATTTCAACACAACGCATTCGCCTTTAATAATAGCCACGCTTTCTGTCTAACCCGCAGTCACTTAAGCCTCCAATATCACCTTGTTTATGCACAGCCTCTTTAAAAATTAAACCTCCATTAAAAAATTCAACCTCCATACGTTGTTCATCCAATTAGCACGACAGAGATTAAATCTCACAGCGCTGCTTCTTTGCGCTTTCTCCACATCAGACTCTTCAAATTAACCATCCACGACTTTCACACTCCCATCGGCCATGATTCAGCTTCAAAACACAAGTTCGATCTCGCAAGTAGCTCGATACCAATCAAGGAGCAAAACACAATGGAAACATAAATAAAACACACAAACACACTCGCACAAAACATAAAGACAATAAAGATTTTAACGTGGTTCACCCAACCAACTGGCCACGTCCACTAAACAAAGTACCGACAATCTCATTCATCAATCGGGAGAATTACACCACAGAAGTTTCCCATCTACTTCCCACTCACCTCACATCCTCATACTCATTTGCCTCTACGGGCTTACATTTTATAGCTGGGAGTAGAAACTGAATCATAAATTCACCCACAACAAATATAGGATGCAATAACCCCACATCAGAATTAGATGGAGTCAATTTAGCAAAAAATACTATTGTTGTCACATTCATGAGATTTTCTCCAAATTTAATTAAAATAAATCTCAACAATTGTTTCTAAATAAAAATTGGTGGGTAAGATGAAAGGGTTTCACGTTAAGTATACAAAGAAGTTTCACTAAAAGCCATGTGAATCAAATTGAAAAGATAAAGAAACATTAAAATGACGGTTAAACGATGGTTACATGTATAAAAATCCAGAATATTACCATAATTGGTTGAAATATGTGAATAGTTTTTATTTTTTAGGTTAGTCGCTATTTTATTTCAAACACTTTATTAATGTGGTTGTATTAGTTGATGGGGGACTTGTATAGGAGGAATATTAGGCCATGGCTAACTATGGCTAAATATATTCAAGTTATTGTTAGAAAGGCTTTATTATGGCCAACATATAGATCAGTATGGATAATCATGATTTTCCACATCTAAGTATAATTCACTATTATAGATTATGGTTGACTATGGTTCATCATGGTTATTCATATTTTATCATGGTTGACAACAATCAACCAAAGTTTATCATAGTCAACAATGGTAACCATAGTTTATTATAGTTGACCATGGCTGACCATGGCTAACATAGTAAGCCTATTCCAACAATTGTTGCAAATTTTTATTCACCTCACTTTCTTCTATAACAGACTACCTATACAACCCAATATTTGACAAGAGGGATTCTGGTAATAGCTGGTGTTAAGTCCCTATATTAATAGGATAGCCCCTTATTATGTTAGTGTAGCCCCCCTTATTGTTATCATTGTACCCCTGTAACCCCCATATTTTTATTATTGTGCCCTTAAATTATTATTGTTAGGTCGGCTAGATTTCATCATGGTCCATCAGGATTACATTATGGCCCCATGGACTCCTATATATAGAAAGGAGGTTTTGTAAATTGTATCATCCAAGAATTGTTCATTTATGTAATGTATTGGAGGTTGCCCCCTGAAGTGGCTTAATTTCTAAGGCGTTCATATCTTTTTTTCTTTCTCTATTTTGGAGTTGCTGGCACAACATTTGGCATCGTGAGGTTTGGATTCTAGGTTTCGCTGTCTAAAATAAAAGTCATCGTGGAATTATCGCTATAAATTTTTTTCTTGGCTTAGGTGCCCAGAAGCTGAAATTTTTAGGTGCGAAGCTGAAATCCTGAGGAAGCTTGTCTAAAACTGTAGAAGCTTGGTTCACAATATTTTCGGAGATATCATCTGTGGAAGTTAGGTCTTTTTTCAAGCTCCTAAACAGGTCATCGTGGAATTTTCGCTATAATTTTTTTTCTACGAAGGTTTAGAATCTGAAATTCATATGGTGTGAAGCTGAAATCCTGAGGAAAATTGTTAAAAAAAATTCAGAGCTTTTTTCACAATATTTTCGGAGATATGATCTGTGGAAGGTAGTGCGTTTTCAGGCTCCTGAATTGCATCTGAAAGAGGTGATCGTGGGAAAAGTTCAATAACTCTCTCTCTGGGCATCGGATTGGAGTTCCGTCAAAAGTGGTCGCAAGTAAACAGACTTAGTTTATTGGCTATCAATTTCCAGAGACAAAGGATGAAACAGTGACAATGGTAAAATGTACAAGTTCGCTCTCTACTGAACCAAATCTCCATAATTAGGTCATTGTGGGAGATTGACACAACTTTGTCTTGAAGAATCCAAATCAGGTCATACCTGTGGCATTCAAAGAAAATTCGGAGGGCTAATACAGTGCTGAATTTCAGATATTGAAGATCTGCAATCACAGAGATAATACAATTTCAATATCGAGCTCCTCAAAGCAAGAAAAAGGTGTATTTTTCAAATTGCACAAGTTCCCAAGCTAATAATCAAGTTAAATTGATCCCAAGGGCATACAGTAGAATAGATACGCATTGGATTCTAAAATGGCCCCAAAAAGAATTCAACACCCATTAAGCCTTCAAGGCTCTACTATGACTCATGAAGATGACGAATGGCAACATGACATATCAAATTCAAGAGCAAATTTTGCTTCGCAAAGAACAAAGAAAAATGAAATGGAAAGTTTTCAAGAAAGGCGTGGAAACTAAGATGGATGGTTTGAACAAAGGCGTGGAAGCTAAGATGATTGGTTTTGGAAGCTAAGATGGATGGCATGGAAGTGGGCATGGAAGCTTAAGATTGATGACATGGAAGCTAAGATCGATGAGAAAATGGAAAACATGAAGAATTTTCAAAATCGACATGGAAGGTTCGACAAAGCTTATACAAGAAAGGTTTCTAATTGCGAAAAGATAGTAGAAGAACTCATGATGAGAACAAAATAAATGTTAATTTTGATTTCATAAACTCTAATGCTGGCGGGAAGAACCAAAGATATTCCAAAGATGGATATGAGGAAGTTTGGATGGAAAGGATCTTTGTAACATGGATACTATAGATGGAGCAATATTTTGATCTCCATAACGTACAAAACACACAAAGGTACGCATTGCAACTTTACATTTAGGAACAAAACACATTTGTATGGTATCAATGGCTTTGCTCCGTAAAAAATTGTCACTTGGTCAATTTTTATGGAGGAAATGATAGCACATTATGAGGATACAAAGAGCAACACCTTTCTTTAGCCAATTGATAAATCAAACAAAAGGGTTTAGTAAGACATTGAGGGACTTCCAAAATTGAATATAAGGGTAACTAATATTTCGTAGGAACACAAGATTGATCTCTTCTTAGGTACTCTAAAGGATAACATCCAACATGAAGTTCGTGTTTTGGAACCCGATTCATTGGAGAAGGCATTCAAAGTTGGCAAGAAAAGTTGAATGTAAAATTATGGCGACAAGGAAGCCTACCACTCAATTCTATAAAGAAGGAAGTGTTTCTACGCCTAGATTTCCACAACCTACAAGGGTTGACACCACACAATTGGAAGAAAAAGAGCAAAAGGGTTTCTGTTGCCATTGTGATAGAAAATACACTAAAGGTCATGGCAAATAAAAGAAATTATTTTACATAGATTGTGAAGAAGAAGAAGGAAATGAAAAGAAGAGGATATACACCAGAACCACAACAATAGAGAGGAAGAAATGTAATCCAACCATATCATGTAATGCATCGGCCGGAATTACCACTCTCAAACTCTCAAGATAGTAGACATATCAAGAAGAAAAGGGTAATAGTGTTGATTGATTCAGCAATCTATTAATTTTATTCATTGTAAGGTAGCCAAGGAATTGAATTGAGTCATACTCAGCACTGCACGTTTATGATGTATGTAAATGGAGGAACTATAATTGTTTGTAAATGCCATAATATCAAGCTAACCATGGGGAATATGTGTTGACAAGTCCACTGCTTTCCATTCCTGTTCTTATGGAGAAGCCGATGTTGTACTAGGAGTACAATGGCTACAATCTCTTTGGGATGGTATTTTAATTTTCAAGAACTTTTCTTCTTTAAAATTTTTTTCAAAAAGGAAAGGAAGTCGAATTACGAGGTATTGAAGGGAAGACAGAAGGATAATGTCTTAATGTCATGACAAAGTTTCTAAAGAAAGAATACCAGGCGTAATGCAAAATTATGCCACTAGAAGTTCCGACATCAAAATCATCTATTTCTCGTTACATCTCAAATCAGTCTTGGAAATCATTCCAAGGTGTTTGAAACTCCTGGAAGGACTCTCACCTATTCGTGATCATGATCATGCTATTCATTTGATTCCTAGGAAGTGTTCCTCCAAACATCGGGGCCTTATAGATATCCTTTACTTCCAAAAGAGCTGAATGAAATGGATGATTGCGTAAATGTTGAGTGTATAATCTAACCTAGTCAAAGTTCTTTCTCTCGCTCCTGTGAGGTATTGGTACACAAGAAGGATGGATCATGGCGAATAAAATCCGGATTATAGGAGCTAAATAAGCTCACCATTAAAGACAAATTTCCCATTCCCGTGATTGATGAATTATTGGATGAATTACATGGAGCAATTTATTTTACCAAGTCAGATCTTCGTCTTCAGATATCATCAAATTAGAATGAAGACTCGAAGATATTCCAAAAACAAGATTTCGAACTCATGAGGTCATTATGAATTTTTGGTCATGCCTTTTGGCCTTACCAATTCACCTTCTACATTTCAAGGGGTTGGGATAAATCTCATTTTCAAACCCTTCCTTGGTAAAAATTTGTGCTAGTATTTTTTGATGATATACTAATTCTACATCGTGTCTTGGAAGGATCATGTTGAACATGCTGACAAAGGTGCTCAAATCCACAGGTGGAGAAACAATTATATGAAAAAACATCCAAATGTTTCTTTGGAGTACAAGCTGGAATATCCGGGTCATATTATATCTCACGCAGGGTGTTAAAGTAGACCCTAACAAAATTAAAGCCATTAAGGAATGGAAATTCCCCAAGACAATAAAGCAGCTTGCGAGATTTCTAAGTTAATGTGCTATTATCGCAAGTTTGTTAAGAATTATGGGAGAATAGCAAAGACTTAACAATAGCTATTTAAGAAAGATGCATTTTCATGGACTCTCAAGCAAATCAAGGCCTTTGAACATTCCAAGGAGGCAATGTGCCTAGCACCGTCTTAGTTACTAAGATTACAAAAAAACTCTTATCATGGAATGTGATGCCTCGTAAATGGAATTGGTGCGCTAATGCAAAAAGAAGGAAGACCCGTTGCTTTTGAAAAGTCGTCCAATCAAAGGAAAGTATTTACAAAAAAACCTATTTATGAGAAGGAAATGTTAGCAATATCGCATGCACTAAAGAAATGGCTAACTTACCTAATGGGGAAGACACTTCCAAGGTAAAAACTCGATCATGATAGTCTTAAACATCTTTGGAACAAAGACTATCTTCGTAAGGAGGAAGAAAAATGGGTCACAAAGATGTTGGGTTATGACTTTGAAATAATCTACAAAAAAGGAAAAGCTTAATGTTGTTGCGTATGCACTCAAGAAAGAATGAAGAGGTGGAAGCATTGCTTTGTGCTACTTTCTATTATCCAACCGGATTGATAACCGAAGCAAGAGATGAATGGAAGAAGGACAAAGATGTATGGACACTCATTCAAAAGTTGCAACAAGATCCTAGTACATCTGATACATTTAGTTGGAAAAATGATTCCTTATGGTACAAAGATCGCTTATATCTTTGTAATAATTCCCAACTAAAAACAAAAAATATTCTTCTCGAATTGCACACTTATCCTTTAGAGGACACTGTGATTTTTAAAAACTTACCACAGGTGAAGAAATATTTTTTTTGGGATGGCCTTAAATCTGATATTCAAAAGTTTGTGGCATAATGTTTGGTCGGTTTTCAAAGAGAATAAAGTGGAGATAATTAAGACCCCGGGACTTCTACAACCTTTATCCATCTCAAGTCAACGTTGGGAGGAGATTTCAATGGATTTTATCACAAGCCTATCAAGTCCGAAGGCAAGAATGTCATCATGGTGGTAGTTGATAGACTTACCAAGTATGCCACTTGTGCATTATCTCATCCATTTAAAGCAAGTACGCTTGCTACTACATTTGTGACAGAATTCAAAAGCTACATGGAAGCCCAAGGGTTATCAGAGTTTGGATGATCCCATTTTACGGGAAATTTTTGACGGAGTTATTTTCTTGCTGGGTACTCAATTAGCTCAGGCTCATCTTATCATCTCAATCTGATGGTCAAACAGAGATAGTAAATAAATGTTTGGAAGGATATAGTTTCTGCTGTTTTGTATCTCCATAAACAAACACAATGGGTCAAGTGGTTACCTTCTCGCCGAATGGTGGTATAACACTTCCTTTTCCATAACAAGAAGAAAATGACCATTTATGGCACTTTATGGATATCATCCACCATCATTACATCATCTTTAAGGGAAAATTTGAAGGTTCAAGCAACAAGATCACATCGAGCATCGCCAGGCAGAAGTTCTCCAACTCTTAAAGGATAACCTTAATTTGGCACAAAATCGAATGAAACAACAAAGTGCATCAACATCGTAGCGGTAGAGAAGTTTTGATGTAGGAGATTGTTATTTTTACTTCGCTACAACCATATAAACAAATGTCCCTCAAGCAAGCTAAGAAGGATAATAAATTATCGCCAAAGTACTATGGTCCTTACAAGGTGTTGCAAAGATTGGTACTATGGCATACAAATTGGAGCTTCTCGCTCTTCATGAGTACATCCAAATTTTCCATGTTTCTTGCTTAAAGAAGGTTATAGGTGAAAATATTCCAGCTCAAACAATATCGCTGCACTCGATGAGGAAGGAAAATTATATTGGAACCTAAGTCATTACGAAACAAGAACTCACAACTACGGAATCGATCAATTTCGCAGTATCTCATCAAGTGGAAGAACTTACCCAATCGAAGACTTCTACATGGGAGGATGAGAATTTTATACAAAAGCACCTGCAGCTACTCAAGCGTTGAGGACAACACTCTGCTTCAAGGAGAGGGCATGTTAAGTCCCTATATTAATAGGATAGCCCCTTATTATGTTAGTGTAGGCCCCTTATTGTTGATTACTGGTATCTCCCGTAACCCCCATATTGTTATTATTGTGCCCTTAAATTATTATTGTTAGGTCGGCTAGATTACATTGTGGCCCACTAGGATTACATTATGGCCCCATGGACTCCTATATATAGAAAGGAGGTTTTGTAAATTGTATCATCCAAGAATTGTTCATTTATGTAATGTATTGGAGGTTGCCCCCTCGAAGTGGCTTAATTCTAAGGCGTTCATATCTCTTTTCTTCTATTTTTGGAGTTGGTTACACAACAGCTGGATCTCATTTTCCACTTCCCTATTAAGTGGTAGTCCTTTAAGCTCTCAAAACACATCCCTATATGCCTATAGAAACTCCTCCAGTTGTCGTTTTTGTTTCTTATTATACCCTAGGGATGCCTTTCTTCTTATTGAATCCTCTATAGACTGACTTTCTCTTAAAAACAATAAAACATACTTTACCAGAACCAATCAAATTTCTGGCTTGGCTGGCAAGCACAAGAAAATTTTGACTTGTCTTTTTGCACGTTGACGATGAATGATTTTCCATCCTTGATGAGTCGTTCCTGGTTAACTCCCCTCATGAATATTGCATCACATATGTACATGTACGGACTCCCAAACATGACTCTACATACACCAAGGGGAACCACATCCATATCTACTTCATCAATAAAATCAACACTGATAGCATATATAATTTTACAATGTTTTGTTACCTTCAGCTCTGCATCCTTATTTACCCATCCCAATGGATATGGTTTTGGATGATCATGAACTTCTAGCCCCAAATTCTTGACAAGCATTCCTATAATGAGATTTTCCTGCAACCCTGTGTCAAATAGAGCATCAGTCTTTGTCTTCTTCACTTGTATCCTTATATGGAAGATTTTTGTCATTTCTTTCTCATCTTGTTGTTGAAGGACACTCAAATTCAACTCCTTTTGTACTGTCATACATACGATCTTCTCATCCACATCTGATCTACTTTCAACTTGGTTGCTCAATCCGCGTCATGAGCTTCTTCTTCTCTGCCTAAGCTTAGCTATGGATGCAGAACTTCTCCAACATTTTTTCCTCTGTGATGGAAATTGATGTTGCAAAGTGGTTGCTAGAATATTTGAATTTATAGAACAGGGTTACTATCTTCATATTTTCCCCACTTTTCTCTTCCCTCCTTAGAAGTGTCTAGTGTCTCCTTTTGTTTCGATCGACATGATTACGCTCTCTTAAGGCCTATGTTCTCTAGGTATTGTGCTTGTACACAAGCCACGTCCACAGATTTGAGCTTGAACAACATCACTTTCTCACGCAGATGATGGTGCAGACCCCTCAAATACTTGAGGAGCACATCTTGGTTCTTTGGAGAGATACCCAACATTATATCCATCTTCCTGAATTTCGTGGTGTACTACTACATGCTCGGGCCTGACTTTTTCCAAAAGTAACAACACCGGATCCACTGGTCCTCCACATACCCAATGGGATAAAACTGTGACTTAATGAGGGTTTTTAAATTTTCCCACTTAGTCACTAGAGGTTCTCCTTCCAACCTCAGGGTTTTTGTGTGGCTCTCCCACTAAGTGAGTGAATGACCCTCCAATTTTAGTTGCGCAAATGAGATTTTATGTCCTTCTTCAATATGATGGACGCTAAAATAGATTTCCAGTTGTTGCAGCTAATGGTTAGGCATCAAAGCGTCAATATTGCTGTCGTATGACTTGATATCAATTTTTTATTCCATTTTAATTAGGGATTGTGAATGGTTCATGACAATCAAACTGGATTGTTCTTTTTCAGGCTCTTTCTTCGACTAGTTCTTCGTTTCTCCCCGATATTCTTATCCCCGTTCTAATTTTTCATCTCAAGATTCGAACCTCCATCTTCTCCAAGTATCCTCATATTTATATTCAAGGCCATCATGAGGAGGTTTACATTGCAGTTGATATTTGTGACTCGTTGTTCCAGCCGCTTAAACCTCACCTCTATAGGATCACAACATTCATTTACAGATTCGTCACCCATCATTAATGTTTTACAATTTTCAGCCTTGCCGATATAGATTCTTGAAATCTCCAAAAAATACACAAATAAACTTGATTTGATACCAAATGATTTGTAAATTGTCATGGATATTCCACTAGATAATTCGTCACAATAGATATGATAATAATATATTAAAATGCTAGAGTTTTATAATGTTACAGTTTTATTAAAATTCTAGATTTAAATATTTAATTGTACAATTAGTGATGCATGTGAATGGAAATTATGTAGAAAAATAGAGAACAAAAAAATAATTTCACACACACACACATAAGACAAAAAATATGCTCTCTAGGAAATGCTTTCTAAGAAAAACTCAGTTTTGAAGGTGGAGGTACTTTCTATTTCCTTTTCTCTCGTTTGGAAATATGGATGCAGGTACAAAGAAGTAATGCATGTAGCTTGTGGGTTGCTATAGTGCACAAATCCTCTATGTGTGCTCTACCTCCTATCTCTCCTGGTTATCTTTGCTCAACTATGGAACAAAATTCTCTCGAAATAATGGAATGCCTCTTCCTCCTAGTGGTTCAGTTATAACACAACTCGATAACCTACTAGTGGTTAATTTTGACTACATCAAGTCTTAAATAGAGTTGCAATATAGACTCTTAAAGATTACTTTAGATCATAATCATGTGGCTAGCCCCTTTCCCATTAATATTGGTGGTTGACGCGGCATCCTACAAAACTATAGGTGTTAAAACATGAATGTCAAATTCTGATTGGCATAACTTTTGCATATAAAATCTGATTGACACACTTTGTGTGTTGTTTGAAATATATTTGTGTGTAGAATAGCATGAAATGTTTTGGTGCTATGATGGTGTTAGACTCCTATACCAATAGGTGTCATTTTTCATGATTGACTTGATGAACTATGCAATATGTTCAAACCTTTTTCTTGTTGCAAAGGTGTTCCATATTTTCAAAAAATCAAAAAATCAAAAAATTTAAAAATTGTAAAGAGGGCATACCCTAAAAGAAAAATCAAAGGGTGAAAAAATAAAAATGGTCAAAAAAGTGAAAGAAATGAACCCCAAACAAGAAAAGGCCAAGGAAAGTGTGCAAGTCTAAATGCCACTTCTTATTGCTCTGATGTAATAAAAAAATTGTGTTCAACTTGTATTTTATGCCACAATTCATGAATAGTCAAATTGTTTAAGCTTGGCTAGTTCATTTTTCAATTTCATGTTGTAGAATAGAGAATAAATATCTGGCCAAACAGTTTAATCTTGTCAGATAAGTAGGTAGGTAGAGTTAATAAAAGGAGCTCAATAGTTTAATCTGAGCCCTTGGATGTAATAAGTGTAGAATTAGGTAGGCTTGCCATGTAAAAGAAAAAGAAAAGTGTGATAAGGGTTTTCCAGTCTAAGTGCACCTTAATAAAGGAGAAAAAATGGTAGAGTAAAGTAGATAGGGTAGGAAGATGATGTTGCAAATTTTCATTTGATGAATGATGGTGCTAAAATGTGTTAAGAATTTACTTTCATCACAAGTGCAAAGGCAGAACACTACATTGGCAGAATCTCAAAGCAAAGCAAGGTCAAAATCATTAATTTCCCCTCTCATTTTCCCCAAATATTTTACTAATTTCCCTAAGCACTAAGGTATTTGAAGATTAAAGGGGCTCAAGGCATTTCCTTGACTTTCGGAGGGACCGGACCCTCGGCCCAGTAATTGAAAAGACCTAAGTATTTGAAATCATCCATTATCACATGAAAAGCCCTCAAAATCAATTTATTCTAAGTCTAAGTGTTGAAAGTATAATAATGCCATTTTACTTTTGAATCTTCACTTTCTTGGTTATATTTATGTATTTTGAGTTTACACCGTGTCCCTTTGTCATATTAACTCTAATTTATATATTAACTCCCTATGAAAATCACCTTTTCCTATTATATATAAATCATTTTATAGTAATATCCCCAAAACCCTTATATTATGACTTTTTAGCCAAAAGTATTTAACTCCTATTTATTCAAATAAAAAACCCACAATATACCTCCTTTTGGCTTAAATATAACATTAATTCTATTCCCACCCCCTATGGTAAGAAAATCACATTGATTTAATTATCATATAATAAAATATATGAAAAACGTTTAAACATATGTATATATGTTTAAAACAAAAAATAAACCCAAAGTTTAATTAAAACCAAACTTTGAAAATAATCCATCCCCGCACATTTTTCATCTCCGGCCATACAAAAGAGATTAATTAATCCTCACGATTAATTAATAAAACCAACCCGCCAATCAGATCCTGCCCGATGAGTTTATTTAACGAATAATTACATTGGGCCCGCGTCATTAAAACTCCATCATCTCCCTGTCCCGTCGATCATCCGATCGCCCCGTCAAATATCTACGGCCCTCATCTATTTCGCTGGCCATCTACGTACGAAATATAAAGCACAATGGCCGAGCGGTTTTCGAACAATGTCGTGCTATGTGTCAGTCGTTGTATCGCATCGCTGCCCTTCCGCCTAAAACCGCCTTCCCTCATAAGTGGTGCGATAGAAACCGCTTACCACCTTTTCGCTTGTGACATATCCACTGTACCATGCTGACGTCATCCAATAAAATAATAAAAAATTTTGCCACCCATTGACTTTGTGAATAAAATAAAATAAGCCCGCATTTTTCATTTTTTCATTCGGAGTGAATGACCAGACTCCCATGTAGTAAAACCCTTTGTAACCCAGCTGCGCTACCTGAAACCTTTGTTAACCAATTCGAGCATGGTTTACCTCCAAAAAATCATTC
The DNA here is from genome assembly GCA_034641835.2 of Pinus albicaulis. Lineage (NCBI taxonomy): Eukaryota > Viridiplantae > Streptophyta > Pinopsida > Pinales > Pinaceae > Pinus > Pinus albicaulis. The sequence goes on along the minus strand of CM076578.1, from coordinate 734,301,350 downwards.
TAGATTCATTCCACAGACCTCTCAAAATAAAATGAAACATTTTTGACCTTCCCTGCAAACCAATTCTTTCTTAACAATTTGTTTTGTTTTACAGGTGATCAGAAGACCACATCCTTGGATAAACAGTCTTAATACTAGTCACAAGACTTGTTTACTCTAAGAGTGTTATCAAAACTATTCAAACAGAGATGGAATATAAAACATACAGTTGAAAGAAAAGCAAAGGAAATAGGATATTAAACAATTTACTGTTCAAACAGACAGTAAAAACCTAAACTACACATTGAAGGCAAAATGACACAGTAAAGAACAGTTAAAGAGTATCAGTGGTTAAAGTGTATCAGGTAAAAGTCAGAGTGAAAGTTAAAATGAAGTTACAGAGCAGTCAAAGGTAAAACAGTAAAAGTAATTACAGAGGCAGTAAAATGGTAAAAAGAGATGAAAATAATTTCACCAACATTGAATTTTATCTAAAGTGAAAGTAAAATAGTTAAAATAACAAAAAAGTGAAAAGATGAAAAACACAACAAGAAGGAACATTTTTGCAGAAATTTAATGTTTTAGTCATTGTTTTGAAAAAACTATTGTGATTTATCCAAAATGAATTTTAAAAAATTGAAGGAGTTTTATGTTCTTTAGAGGACCATCTACAAAAACCTCTCTCACTTTTCTAACAGTTATTATGGTTTTGGAAATATTAAACAATGATGGAAAGCACTTTTTGCAGAAAATATCAGTTACGTCATCATGTTGCAGAGAAGATTGCGGTAAATAAAAAATACATCATACAAAACTGAAGGAGTTTTTCGTTCCTAAGAGAAATATCTAAAAAAACCTATCTCACGTTTTGCACAGCGATTTCAGAATGAGAGATACATGCACATCTTTACAGGCTATTTTTCAGACTCTGTAAAACTCTGTTTTACACATATTTTGGCAGAGCCTTTTGTGCATAGTGGGAGAGGAATTTTGTGAAACTGAAAGAGGTTTATCTCACCAACATATTAATCTACAATAACATCTTTCACTGTTTACATATATATTACGGATTGAGAAATAAAAAGGTCTCATTGGACCCCAAATTTTTAGAATTGTTGGAGCAGAATTGCACAAAGAAAGGAAGCAGTTAGTGACCTGGATGCCTCATCATCAACTAAGAGTTGGATCAAATTTGAATTCTCATCTTTTTCATCACCTATCCATAAGAAATAGTGCCAAATATATGGATTAGTTTGAGTGTCATTTACTTAAGTTCTATTTATGTAAAATAGTTGGAGAGATTTGTGAACTAATCTTGATATTTTTTCAAGATATTTTAGTTTAGAATTTGTATAAATACTTCACTCTTAGAAGTATTGTAGGTGGATTCTTCTACTTTTCTATAACATTGACTTTTGGAATAAAGTGCTTTTTGGAGAAATTTCTTCTTGGCTTGCTGGGTGATGAATTGAAGCTCAAGACTTTTTGCAGGTTTGATGTGTCAGACTACAGTTCAATAAGTAATTTCTATCCTATGTTTTAAGTTTTATATATGTTTACTATATCACTGTGTTTCATTTCTGAATAATTAGCAAAAAAGGATTAAATCAAAAATTGCTTAAGTGTACTCTGATTTCAATTGTTATTATTCTAAATGTTTTCTTCTAAACCGGTTATAAACAATGAATTCTTAATTTCTCTTGTTTCTGAATAAATAAATAAATAAAAAAAAAAAAAAAAAAAAAAAAAAAAAAAAAAAAAAAAACTCTTTAAAAATCCATTCCATTCACTTTAATATCCAAAATTGCTCTCTGTTTGGCTATCTTGCCCTACAAAGCCATCTTTTGTGTAAAAACTTAATCCAGTATAGCCATCCTTTCGACTCCATAGCCCAATGGCCTGAAATTATTTAATCTTTCCCTCAGTTACCGAATTCCACCACTCAAACAAAATCAAAACCCCTGGACTTTACAACTAGCCTAACATCTTCCAAGAACAAAGCTAAATTTTATAGAGAGAGCCCTCTTTGGATACAGATTGGCTAGATTCTATATCTGAAGGTTGGTTTGTGGTTACCTCGGACACCTTTCCTCTTCCAACAACTTCAAGGAAAAATCTGAGTGATAACATAGTGGCGACTCTGATGGGGACCTGAATCATTTTAATTGTTACTATTGTTTGCTTATAAGCTACAAACAGAGCCTGAAGATCAGCCAGGTAGCCTTTGAACTGCTTTTGCTCTGCAATTGCATAGTAAATAAATGTTGCTTCAGTCTATCTCTGGTCTAGCTTATAAACTGAACTTTGGTTTCAAACATTCAATCAGTTTCTCTAGTTCAATAAATCCTTAAGAAAATTTAAATCCAATATCTGAAACCTCTTAAAGAAATTATAGAAGTTGTTTTGAAAATTCATTAAAAAACAAAATAATCATAAAATACTCAAAGTTTGGTTTCCTGAAGAACTAAATTTTTCTTCAAATTTTTTTTACAGGTTCAGATCTGATCTATGATGGTGGACAGTGATCAGACACACAAAGGTTAAAATCATCCACCTAGCGACTCCAAACCAATTTCACAATCAAGACTCCACTGGAGGAATGAACCTCAAAGGACAACATGGAAAGATCAGGCTTTCAACTTGGATATTAATCCAAGACATTATGTTCTTTCTCATTAAGAAAATTTTTCAATGTATATTGTATTTTATAGAAGATCTTAGATTAGTTTTTAATTATTTTCCTTTGAAGATTGCAAGTAATAATTCTCCTAATCTCTTTGAGCAGCTTTCTTATGAATCTAATGATGATCATTTTCCAATTAAGAAGCCTCAAATAATCAAGACTGATCTTACAATCCTTGTACATATCCCTGTGCCATATAAAGTTCCAGATAGATATAAGCCCCTTATTTTACCTCCTATACTCCATGATTTTCCTAAAAAATACTACAAGTATCTTCCTAGATTTGATGGAGAGAATGGTATCACTATCCAAAAACATATTCAAGGTTTTGGGAATTATTTGGATTTATTTGAGATTGATGAAGATGATGTTAAAATCAGACTTTTTTCTCTTTCTTTGCAAAATAGAATAAAGAATTGGTTCAAAAATCTGCCTAATGCTAGCATCTCAAATTTTCAGCAGTTTATCAAAATTTTCCTTGATAGATGGATAATCAAAGTTAATAATTTTGTGATCATGGAAGAATATAATCAATTAAAAAGACATTCAAATGAAACAATACAACAATTTTCTGATAGATTTAATCAAGTTTATTATTCAATGCCAGAAAATATTAGACCTCCTCATGATTAAGCTCTCTTGCATTATCCAAGTGCTTTTGATCCAGAAATAGAATTTCGATTAAGAGAAAGAGATCCAAAAACACTTGTACAGATGCAAAACATTGCAGTTGATGTGGAAGTTAATCTCCAAATCAAACAGGAAAAGTTAAAAGCAGAAGAAGAGGAAAAGAAACACATTGCAGAGGTAAAACTCAGCCTTTTGGTAATAAAACTAGATGAAAGAACACATGAGATCACTATGAAAGATGAATTTTTTATTCAAAATCACCATGAAGAAATAGAAGAGGTTGATAGCCATGAGCAAATTCCTGCTAATTCCAATTATCATAGATCAGAAAATGAATTTACAAATCAATATGAGGAAGAAGAATTTTTTGATCTAATGTGTATGTTTGATGACATTCCTTCTTTTGATGATTTGCCTAAATATGATCATTATGATGATAGTTATGTTCTCCAAACTCAAGCTAACTTTACAGAGCAATCAGAAGCTAGTTTGTGGGATGAAGAAACTCAGTTTCAGCAGATTGAAGACAGTGATCAGCCAGTACAGATCAACCATGAGAATGAGGAAGAAAGAGCAGAAAATGTGGAAATAAGTGAAGATTCTTTACCTCTTTGTTTTGCTTCATTTCAGCTCATTAGAGACAACTATCATGCCATCAATAATCAGCAATCTTTAGGAATTGTGATTGACAACAAAGAAGATAATGAAACTATTGATCAAGATTTTTTAGTTTCACAATTGCAGTTACCAGTTCCCATTGAAGTAAATGATCAAATAACACAAGAAAGTTCCATACCACTATTTTTTGAATCATTTCATTTTTTAAAGGAAATGTGGTATAACATATTTAATGAAAAGGATGAGAAAATGTTTGAAGATTATGAATTCTCATGGAAACCTATATGCTATAGGTTGTAGCCATTTTTCCAAGTTTTTCAGGATCCAATAGCAGATATGTTGAATATTGAAGGCATTTGAAGCATTCCTCTATTAACTAACTATGATTTTCAGAATCAAGATGATAAAGGATTCAACAGTCAAACATTACAATCAGTAGGAATATGATCACAAATCTTATCTGAAATTTTGCAGGGAGATAAAGACGAAAATAACATTTTAGATTCATGGCATGGAGGCCATCCAGAACAGATATATAGTTTTTTAGATCAGTTAAACATTAGTGTATATATTTTGGAAGATCCTTTTGTACAGTTTCTAGAGTCAACAAAGGAAATCAAGTGTTTCTTTATCCTCTCATTTGTTGACAAGTTTCTAATAGGTTGTAGAAGTTCAATTTTGATAATCAACGAGAAAATGCAACAAAATATATCAAAGTACATAATGCTTGAATGGTTTCATTGGCTATTTCATTTTACCTAACTATCAGTTGAACAGTAGATTGAGTAGGTAGATGAGTGCTAATAAGCTCAGAATTTTGAGCATTTTTTTTAGTTTTCAATTTTCAGCTAGTTTTTCATTAAGTTGGTTTGAAAATTTTTGTGTGTTGTTTTAGTATCAGATTAGATTTCAGTTTACAGAAGATAGAATACATTTACTGGTTCACCAAGGTCAATGGATGAGGACAACTGACCTGATGTTCTTGACTTTTCACCAGGAAAAGCCATCCCCAAGTGGAGCAAGTGTTAGACTCCTATACCAATAGGTGTCATTTTTCATGATTGACTTGATGAACTATGCAATATGTTCAAACCTTTTTCTTGTTGCAAAGGTGTTCCATATTTTAAAAAAATCAAAAAATCAAAAAAATTTAAAAATTGTAAAGAGGGCATACCCTAAAAGAAAAATCAAAGGGTGAAAAAATAAAAATGGCCAAAAAAGTGAAAGAAAATGAATCCTAAACAAGAAAAGGCCAAGGAAAGTGTGCAAGTCTAAATGCCACTGCTTATTTTTTGGATGTAATAAAAAAATTGTGTGCAACTTGTATTTTATGCCACAATTCATGAATAGTCAAACTGTTTATGCTTGGCTAGTTCATTTTTCAATTTCATGTTGTAGAATAGAGAATAAATATCTGGCCAAATAGTTTAATCTTGGCAGATAAGTAGGTAGGTAGAGTTAATAAAAGGAGCTCAATAGTTTAATCTGAGCCCTTGGATGTAATAAGTGTAGACTTAGGTAAGCTTTCCATGTAAAAGAAAAAGAAAAGTGTGATAAGGGTTTGCCAGTCTAAGTGCACCCTAATAAAGGAGAAAAAATGGTAGAGTAAAGTAGATAGGGTAGGTAGATGATGTTGAAAATTTTCATTTGATGAATGATGGTGTTAAAATGTGTTAAGAATTTACTTTCATCACAAGTGCAAAGGCAGAACACTACATTGGCAGAATTTCAAAGCAAAGCAAGGTCAAAATCATTAATTTCCCCTCTCATTTTCCCCAAAGATTTTACTAATTTCCCTAAGCACTAAGGTATTTGAAGATTAAAGGGGCTCAAGGCATTTCCTTGACTTTTGGAGGGACCGAACCCTCGGCCCAATAATTGAAAAGACCTAAGTACTTGAAATCATCCATTATCACATTCATTCATCTTTCAAAAATCTTTTCCTAAGTAAAATCCCATTTTACTTAGGAAAATCGTTCAATATTTCATGAAAATCCCTCAAAATCACTTTTATTCTAAGTCTAAGTGATGAAAGTATAATAATGCCATTTAATTTTGAATCTTCACTTTCTTGGTTATATTTAAGTATTTTGAGTTTACATTGTCCCTTTGTCATATTAACTCTAATTTATATATTAACTCCCTATGAAAATCACCTTTTCCTATTATATATAAATCCTTTTATAGTAATATCCCCAAAACCCTTATATTATGACTTTTTAGCCAAAAGTATTTAACTCCTATTTATTCAAATCAAAAACCCACAATATACCTCCTTTTGGCTAAAATATAACATTAATTCTATTCCCGCCCCCTATGGTAAGAAAATCACATTGATTTAATTATCATATAATAAAATATATGAAAAAAGTTTAAACATATGTATATATGTTTAAAACAAAAAATAAACCCAAAGTTTAATTAAAACCAAACTTTGAAAATAATCCATCCCCGCACATTTTTCATCTCCGACCATACAAAAGAGATTAATTAATCCTCACGATTAATTAATGAATTCAACCCTCCAATCAGATCCCGCCTGATGATTTTATTTAACGAATAATTAAATTGGGCCCGCATCATTAAAACTCCACAATCTCCCTGTTCCGTCGACCATCCGATCGCCCCGTCAAAGATTTACGGCCCTCATCCATTTCGCTGGCCATCCGCGTACGAAAGATAACGCGCAATGGCCAAACGGTTTTCAAACAGTGTTGTGCTACGTGTCAGTCGTTGTATCCCATTGCTGCCCTTCTGCCTAAAACCGCCTTCCCTCACAAGCAATGCGATAGAAACCGCTTACCACCTCCCCCCTCGTGACTCATCTGTCGTACATGCTGATGTCATTAATTAAAACCCGCCACCCTTTAAATTTGTAAATAAAACGAAAAGAACTTTCATTTTTTATTATATCGTGCATAGTGAACGACCAGACTCCCATGGAGTAAAACCCTTTGTAACCCAGCTGCGCTACCTGAAGCCTCTGTTAACCAATTCGAGCATGGTTTACCTCCCAAAAATCATTCTAGATTCACTCCATAGACCTCTCAAAATCAAATGAAACCTTTTTGACCTCCCCTGCAAACCAATGCTTTCTTAACAATTTTTTTTGTTTTACAGGTGATCAGAAGACCACATCCTTGGATAAACAGTCTTAATACTAGTCATAAGACTTGTTTACTCTAAGAGTGTTATCAAATCTATTCAAACAGAGATGGAAGATAAAACATACAGTTGAAAGACAAGAAAAGGAAACAGGATATTAAACAATTTACTGTTGAAACAGACAGTAAAAACCTAAACTACACATTGAAGGTAAAAGGACATAATAAAAAACAGTTAAAGAGTATCAGTGGTTAAAGTGTATCAGGTAAAAGTCAGAGTGAAAGTTAAAATGAAGTTACAGAGCAGTCAAAGGTAAAACAGTAAAAGTAATTACAGAGGCAGTAAAATGGTAAAAAGAGATGAAAATAATTTCACCAACATTGAAGTTTATCTAAAGTGAAAGTAAAACAGTTAAAAGAACAAAAAAGTGAAAAGATGAAAAACACAATAAGAAGGAACATTTTTGCAGAAATTTAATGTTTTAGTCATTTTTTTTCAGACACTATTGTGATCAATCCAAGATGAATTTTGAAAAACTAAAGGAGGTTTATGTTCTTAAGAGGACCATATACAAAAACCTCTCTCACTTTTCTAACACCTATTATGGTTTTGGAAATATTAAACAATGATGGAAAGCACTTTTTGCAGAAAATACCAGTTACGTCATCATTTTGCAGAGAATATTGTGGTAAATAAAAAATACATCATACAAAAATGAAGGAGGTTTTTGTTCCTAAGTGACATATATAAAAAAACCTATCTCAAGTTTAGCACAGTGATTTCATAATGAGAGATACATGCACATCTTTTTAGGCTATGTTTCAGACTCTGTAAAACTCTGTTTTACACGTATTTTGGCAGAGCCTTTTCTGCACATCTGGAGAGGAATTTGGGGAAACTCAAAGAGGTTTATCTCACCAACATATTAATATAAAATAACCTCTTTCACTTTTTACATATCTATTACGGATTGAGAAATAAAAAGGTCTCATTGGACCCCACATTTTCAGAATTGTTGGAGCAGAATTGCACAAAGAAAGGAAGCAGTTAGTGACTTGGATGCCTCATCATCAAATAAGAGTTGGATCAAATTCGAATTCTCATCTTTTTCATCACCTATCCATAAGAAATAGTTCCAAATAGATGCATTAGTTTGAGTGTCCTTTACTTAAGTTCTATTTATGTAAAATAGTTGAAGAGATTTGTGAACTAATCTTGATATTTTTTCAAGATATTTTAGTTTAGAATTTGTATAAATATTTCACTCTTAGAAGTATTGTAGGTGGATTCTTCTACTTTGCTGTAACATTGAATTTTGGAATAAAGTGCTTTTTGGAGAAATTTCTTCGTGGCTTGCTGGATGATGAATTGAAGCTCAAGACTTTTTACAGGATTCATGTGTCAGACTACAGTTCAATAAGTCATTTCTATCCCGTGTTTTAAGTTTTATATATGTTTACTATATCACTGTGTTTCATTTCTGAATAATTAGCAAAAAAGGATTAAATCATAAATTGCTTAAGTGTACTCTGATTTCAATTGTTATTATTCTAAATGTTTTCTTCTAAACTGGTTATAAACAATGAATTCTTAATTGCTCTTGTTTCTCTGCTTTAAACATTTGATTACTTAGTAAAGAATTATTAATTGCTCTTTATTGGTAATCACTCACTTTCTCGCGTTTAAACATGTTGAAAGATTCTTAATTGCCTTTCATCTCTTTAAAAATCCATTCCATTCACTTTAATATCCAAAATTGCTCTTTGTTTGGCTATCTTGCCCTGCAAAGCCATCTTTTGTGTAAAAACTTAATCCAGTAAAGCCATCCTTTCGACTCCATAGCCCAATGGCCTGAAATTATTTAATCTTGCCCTCAGTTACTGAATTCCACCACTCAAACAAAATAAAAACCCCTGGAATTTACAACTAGCCTAATATCTTCCAAGAACAAAGCTAAATTTTATAGAGAGAGCCCTCTCTAGATACAGATTGGCTAGATTCTGTATCTGAAGGTTGGTTTTTGGTTACCTCAGACACCTTTCCTCTTCCAACAACTTCAAGGAAAAATCTGAGTGATAACAGATGGAAAATTTTTACCCTAGAAGAACATCATTTGATGCCTCAAAATGCTCCCAGAAGGTTTCATACCTCATTTTTCCAAACTGAGTCTCGTTGGTAAAAACTGTCATATGAGATGATTCCTCCACTTTTTCCACTCCAAATGCATCGAGATGGATGAAAAAAAATATAATGATGCAATCCAGATCATTCAAACACCTTGAAAATTCTATGAAACCTTCACATCAATCATGCTTTGATACCAAACTAATCTAAAAATGAAAAGTGAAGGTTTCATTAAAAAATTTGCAAGCTAGTTTATTTATTTTAGGCAATGGATCATGGTTGCAAAAGTCCACAAAATTATATTAATTTGAAAAATTTTAACAGTTAAAAGAGGAAAAAATGCAACATCAAACATAACAATATTGATAACGGAGTTCACCCAACTTGGGCTACATCTCCGGGTCCAGCTTCCAATGGTGACCACTTTATTATATGCTTAAATGCTCAATAAATCAACATACAAGCTTAAATATATAAAAATAATAGTATCATTGTGTGCACAATACTTGAAAACCCTCATCTAAGCTCCTTGTGAACTAAAAAAAACTTAAAATTGAGAAAACTACCCCCTTTTAGCAAATTGGTCTACAACTACAACATATTAGCTCTCGTCCCTACAAAAAATTCAACAAAACAAGCCATAGCACGATAACTTGGGCACTTTGTTTATTAACTCACCGCAGGTCAGGGGTTCAATCTACACCTATTAGTGTTTGTTGATTTTTTGTTTTATATATAATAATAAAAAAAAAAATGTTAAATTGTTTGTAGCCCCCGCCCACCTCCTCCACTCCGAGTACCCTGTTACCACATGGCCACGGTCCATGGGTGTGGGCAGTGTGCCATGCGCACTAGCCCCTCATGCTTCGTCATTGGTCATATCTCCCACATTAAACCATGGGTTGGGTCATTCGAGCAAGCCCGTCGGCTTTCCCACAACCCCCAACTCCTCGACCAATGGTAAATAAATATAACCCACCGATAATGATTTAAAAAATAGCATATATGGTGTGACGGTTGGGAATTTGTCTGTTGGCTGAAAGGTTGTGTGTTTGATTCCTGTGGAGGCTCAACCGGTCAGTTAACAAAAATTCTGGCGCCAACTATAAGGCCACTTGGCAGCCTCTCATAGGGCCACGTGGCAGCCTATAATTGGACCACGTGGTGACCTATGGTTGGTCCACCAAATCATCGTACCATCCAATCACAAACTGACACGTCACCACTTTGTACAACCTACTCAGAAGATGATGTCAATGCTACATTAATGTACGGACTACCACATGACATTTGTACATGCACAGTCAACCTTGCAATTTTGACTTTTTGTGTTTGCCTAAAACTTCAAAACGTAATAAATTTATCATATGGTGTCGGATTGAGGTGATTCAAGTGTCATTGGAATCAACACAACGAATGCTATGACTTGGCACAAGTTTTAGAAGATTTTGAGCATTTTGATCCCTTGAATCACTAAGTGATCAGATTAAAACAAAAAGCCACTATACATTCATTACTTTAATTTATTAAATTTTGATTATTAAATATTGATTACATTAATTTTGGTAATTAAAAAATCTTATACAATTTTGGATTTAGTTTGAGTGGTTAAATATTCTAACATTTAATTTGGTTATACATTTTAATCTTCTATTATTAAGGTTTAAATTAAATAAATATATTATTATTCTACCTAATTTTAATTAACATAATAATAATAATAATAATAAAATTTAGGTCTAAACTAAATGAATATGTTGTCCTTTTACCTAATTTTAATTAACATATAAAAACATTTTAAACTGAAGTTATATATATTTTATAATCAAAATTAAATATTATTATTATTATTATTATCCAATTTTTAAGGTCATAACCAAATACACCAAATTGGTGTATGAGACCCCTTGTTTGTGAGACAAAGGATGCACTTCCGGGGAGAGATTTGAGTGCTAAGTATATGAAGGCATACATAACTATGAAGACATGCGTACTCTATCTCTCTCTAGTTTTGAACCTGAAAATTTTGAAATTTAATAATTCTCACTTGAATTTTCAAAAAAAATCACTAAATTTTCGTAAACTCATACAGAATTTATGTTATATTACTCTTCAAATTGTGAATTTCTATTATATTACTCTTGAAATTGTGACTTTGTTAAAAAAACATATTCACCAGTTTTAAAATATTATTTCTTCCACGAACCAAAAGAAACCTAAACTCTTTCATACTCTCACAACAATTCTTTCCATAATTTGAGAAAGGTCGTCGATAAGGGCATTTATTGTGATGGGAAAAGTCACCATTTATTTACTTTTGAGAATCTTCAACTCAAGATATTAGAAGAAAAATTACAAGAAACTATAGAGGATGGGATATGAGAATTCAGTAGGGTGTCTGCCCAATTATGTTTCCCTGCAGGCGGGTCGTAGTTGCAGATAATGAAATTCCAACCATTTTTACATTGAGCTTGAGTGCAGTCGAGCCTTTTGGAATCTTTCCACACCACCTGGGTATAGTGTAGTCGCTCTTGACCTTCAATGCATGAGTTAGAAGAGTGATCATAGTATTGCTTCTCGTTAACCCAGTACTCCACGGTGCTTCCCACGGGATCCGAATATCCTATCTCATGGTAAATATTCTCTTCCTATTGACCACTAGAGTGCTGCAAAGCACAGTTTTCTATGCATTGATTTGCATAGTTTTGGGTGTAAGCCGCGACGATGTCATCCCATTCGAGAGCCTCGACACCCACTTCAACTCTCGCATCATTGTGAGGAGATAAGAATTGCTGCTGCATATCTTTCCCTTGCACCACCAAGCAGTACCATGCCATTTGCAGGAAAAAAACATACTTCACCTACCACTTCATAGTGACAACACTAACAATAATGTCAATCTAGAAATAAATCAATGGCTGCCCACACAATTCAACCAGTTGTGTATATTTATAGCATTTCACAACCCCACTTTGCTTCCAGAATATCCACGAAGTTTCCAATAATATCCTCCATTCATCGTTTATCATGCTAATTTCTCATTACTTATGGAAAAAACTCATTCCAGAATAACGTTGAGCCTTGACTGACATGAATCTCATCCTGCAATCCCACCAAAAATTTTGTAAGGCAGGACCTGCGAAACAGAAAGGTGTTGTGACTGACTTTGTCTGTCAGGCTACAATTGGGTCTTCATTGTAAATGGAGTTATGGTTGTTGTGTGTGGAGTCTGATTATCTTCTTTATTTTGTATCACAGCATTGGACCCCGGTTCTTAACAGGGCGACAACGCCACCCATAATTGTACACATCTTGGCGGGTCCAAGGGGGTCGGTTGCAACTTTATAGATCCCCCCTGGCGGGGAGTTTCGGGGGCAGTGCCCTTGAAGCTAAAAACAGATGTAAAATTTCCTTGTAAAAGTATAGTAATCTCTAGTCAATCTGGGCCGTTCATTAGGTGGATGATCTAACGGTAGAAGTTATGTTTTATTTAGGGTTTTTTTTCCTTGTAAAGCAACCCTCGTTTTTTATGAGGGTATTGTATTGCGGCTATGTATTGTAAGTGTATTCTTAGAGCAAGAAAATGATAGAGAGACTGTGTGACAGAACAGAGGATATTACAGTGGATCTGCTGTAAGTTGTGTCTCTTCATTTTTCTAGATAATAAAAATGAAGGACTAGCTGTTCGGGGTGGATGTAGCCAAAACTGGGTGAACCACGTATATATGTGTCTCTCTGGTTTTATGTGTTTTGTGTGTTTGTTTTTTCCGCATATTTTATGAGTTGCATTGCTCTGTAATATATAATTTTCTAACAATGGTTGGAGTGTTTGAATATTTTTTTCTTTGAAATAAATTGAACACTATAAAAAATTTATTTTATTTTATTTTATTTTATTTTATATATATTTTATGCAAGCTAAAAAATATTAGTGATTTATTTTTGGACTATTGAGACAAAATCTTAGCGGTGACATGTTACATGTGAACTCTCATTGCGAAAACCTGTATTTGTAGTTATGGATAAGGGTTTCATCAAATCACCAAAATGCCACATAAGGGACATGCAAGGTGACAAGAAACACATATTTAATACAAAGAAAATACCAAAGAATTGAGTATGAATGTATGAAATTTTAACGAATAATATTATAGCACTATCATAGCACAACCTACACTTGTTTAGAAATGATATTTTTACTCTAGAGTCCAATGCCACCCAGCATAGGATTGAAAATCTCTTGTATCAGGAATAAAATTTCCTAAAAAATCGACATTGATATTGCTAACCACAAACCCCATCAAAGATAATAATATAGTGGAGGCCCTACTGACTCCAGCACCATCCCTACTAGAAAAGTTGTTTTGACTGTCACAACTTACATTACAACTACGACCTTGGGCCAGTTGCCCATATCTATTGATATCACCAGTTTTCGTTATCATAACTTGGTGATATGATCTTGAAGTGATGATTGACACTATGTGATTCATTTCACCAATTTCAATCTCACTCTTTTACCCTCTGAGCATTACATGATCCATGTGATTCATTTCACTAGTTTCAATCTCACTTCTTCACCCTATGAACATCACCTGATCCATAGGTGCTAAATGGACTATTCAAAAATCGTGAGAAATTAGTTAGTTAATTACAAATACCTCTCATGCAAATGGTCATAAATTAATGACTTACTTAACCCAGTTGAATCCCAAAAAAGTCTGATTCAATAAGTGTTAAATGGACTATTCAAAAGTCATGAGAAATTAATGAATTAATTACAATTACCTCTCATGCAAATGATCATAAATAAATGACTTAATTAACTCACTTGAATCCAAAAAAATAATATCTAATATAATGCATTGCGACAATACTTGAATTTTTTAATTATAAATACAAATTTTAAGAACATTTTAATTATAAATACAAATTTAGATAAAATTAAATTGTAATTGTAAACTCATAAACCACTCCCTTATAAGTTTATCATAACACAAACACAAGCAAGCTGTCTACCACGGAGACATATCCATTGAGGTATATACTATATACCATTACAAAAGAAAAGAATATTGAGATTTTCGTAGAAAATTCAGTGACTTTTAAAGATGTATGGAAAATTCCAATCAGTCGAATGGAAATTTTTTATATACTGCGTGCCTCTAACGCAAACATAAATTGGCAAATAAGATAAGATAATGGTGTCATTGACCTAATTCAAGTGGAATGTACGTGGAATATTAATAGGTAGTGGAGATTTCGAAGAGGTTTTATCAAGATTGTGAGCTAGGCATCCTTTTTTACCATATGTCATATAGGAGAATTAAGCATAGCAGAATTAAGCCCTATTTTTTCACATTCAAATCTATGCATTTCCATATATTAAAGATAGCTATATTGCAAAATGGGAGAGCAATCACGTTTTTTTTTAATATTTTAATTAAGTTTTGGGTATAACAATATTCTATCTATTTATAATTATAATAATTTTACTATATATAATTTTTATATGTAAAAAATAACTCTAAAGAATTTCATTTAAGCAAGTGGGAATATATTTATAAAACATAAGGGTTCATGATATTATAAATGTTTATTCTATAGAATTTCATTCAAGCAAGCGGGAATATATTTATAAAACATAAGGTTCATGATATTATAAATGTTTATTTCCAAATATCTTTATGCATTAAGTATTTATATAAATATCATATTCATCTAAAATTCTTTTATTAAGTTTTACATATCAAGTAATTACATTTCTATTACTATATTGTTAGGTAGGTTAGAATCTTTTTAATCATTTATATGTCTATATGTTAAGGATAATTAATCTTATAATTATTAGGTTGATAGGCTTTTTTATTTATTTAGTTCATCCCTCAATTATGTCTCATTTTTTTGTTGTGTCGATGACATATGTCTGCCACTAAAATTAGTTGTGTGGTTTGCCAAATTTAATTGTACTTTTCTAAAGCCGTTGGCTTGAGACACGATGTTGGGCAAGAAAATTCCCTTCAGATTCACAAATAGCATTGGGAGAATGTAACAGTTTTGATATTTGGAAAGAGAACGGGGTTTCATTTTAAAGGGGCGGGAATAAAATCTTGGGATATGAGTGGTGAAGTCGACAAGAAAGAAGCATCAACCTCCCGAAAAGTGTTGGTCTGGGGAATAAAAAAATCAGGTGAAATCATAATGTAACATGGTGGGTCAGCAAGGCATGATAACGAAAGCTGGTGATATCAATGGATTTGGGAAACTGGCCCAAGTTCGAAGCTGTAATGTAAGTTGCGACAGTCAAAACAACTTTTCTAGCAGTGATGGCCCTGGAGTCAGTAGGGCCTCCACTATCTTATTATTTGTGATGGGGTTTGTGGTTAGCAATATCAGTGCCAATTTTTTAGGCAAGTTTATTCCTGATACAAAATATTTTCAATTTTGTGCTGGGTAGCGTTTGACTAGAGAAAAAATATCATTTCTAAATAGGTGCAATTTGTGCTATGATAAGATTCGTTAAAAATGTCATACATTAATACTCCCTTCTTTGGTTATTTCTTTGTATTAAATATGTGTTTCCCATCACCTTGCATGTCCCCTGTGTGGCATTTTGGTGATTTTATAAAACCCCGATCCATAACTACAAATACAGTTTTTTCGCAATGAGAGTTCACATGTAACATGTCACCGCTAAGATTTTATGTCTCAATAATTTTTTTTAAAGAAAAAACATATCCCATATTTAATCGGTATTGATATTCCTTGTTTTTTAAGAAAGTTTCGTTCTGGAGATACTCCAAGGCCTTCTTGTACTCGGATTAACCTGTTTCACAAGTAATATTCATCCCAGATTTACTTTTATGTATCATTCAGTCATTGCAGTCCGATCAGCTTAGCAAGCTTCTTTATTTAAGTAATTTAGTGAAATAGTTTTCCAGGAAAATTTTAGTGATTCAAAATTTTGCGTATCTCAATGCATTTGAACCTATTATTCATACACATATAAAACGAAATAGACCATTAATCATTCTCTGCAAGTTTACCATTCTTTGCATGTTTGGTTTCTATCGTGCGCAGAGCTCCTATAAACAAGTCAGTCGACACTGGAGGACTTCGCAACCTGCATTGTATTGGTATGTACCCAACTCTCCATACCTCATAGCCATGAAACGAGTCTTTGCATTCCATTATATTCGACGAAAGATATTGGTTTTCCTTGATTACATTTACCTGGTTCGATATACTGTAATATGCATTAGTGTCATGCAACATGCTTCTCGTTTTCTGCTTAGTTTTCTTAAATGTTTGTATACGGATAGCAAATGAATTACAGTGAAGTATATGTTCTCACTTAGATAGAACTTTTATTTATGTAACCAGAAATGTTGTGAATTGGGATTTTCATAATACGACCCGTATTCTTACTTTGTTCTGGCCAGAAAGGAATTCTTAGTTCTATTATTGGTATTATTGGAGATGTAAGGAACTGCAAGCTTACTGCATGGATAAGGCATGGCACTATTTTGACTTGAATGCTACCCATTTTGGGCACTGTGTTTCTTTCTCACCTTCCAATTTGGACCACCATAGATGGGAAATTTATCGAATGGCTTCTAATGATGTTAATGTAAGGGGTGACACTGTTAAGGATAGGAATATTGTTTTGCGTTTTCAGTGGGTCAGTTATGTCGTCTATATTGTCACCTTTTATTTTTTAACTACTTCCCTCTTTAAGGGTAACACTGTTAGTACTTTTGGAAGGGTTATCCAAGTCACAGTCAATGTGGGAAAGTGGAACAAGGTTTATAACTCTTTGGTTTGGGTGTTGTCTTCTTCACTGGTTTATGGGTCTTCTCTAGTTTTTGGGTCTACTCTGGCTCATAGGACTATTCTGGGTAATGGGCCTACTCTGGTCTGTGGTTCTGATTAGGATAGGATTTCTGTTAACAAGTTGAGTCTCCAGAGTCTTTCAAAGTTGCAATCTCCATCTATTGATGGAAGATGTCAGGCCTTGCCTCTCTCTCAATTTGTAATTCATTTGGGATATTTTAAATTTTTCATGCTCTTCACTGTTACAGGTCTTCCAAGAAACTCCTACTTGCCAGGAAATTTTTTGGCAGACCAGAATATCAAGACAATGGTGAAAGGAAATTTGGTAAAAAAGGAAGAAAAGGACAACGGAAAATCCAAGGTTCCAAAGTCACCTCCAGCCAAGCGCGACAGGAAATCGGGAAAAGAGGTCATGGAGAATCTGTTCCAAACTTATTTTGATGGTAGATAATGTTATATTAAGTCATTGATCCATGGATGGGAAGGCCATGCAAGAGCCAAGCAAGAGTAAGAAGAGGATATGGCTGTGGAAGAGTTGAATCTGATCATCACTGACCATGGAACACTCAAGGAAGAATATCATTATTTCATCACTCAATTCATACTTATTGGTTGCTAAAATGCCTTTTGGTAAAGGAAATAGTTTCTGTTCAGGAGATCAAGGGAGATCCCAAAGCTGCCTAAAATTTAGAAGATAGCACTATGTCCATTCAGGAAATTAACCTACACCATCATTATCAGTGTGTTCGCTTGGGAAGAATTGAGAATCAGTTGCAAAGCATGCACCAGGATGACATGCTTGGCTCCAGCGTCAAAGATCCAGCTCATGTAGAGTCAGATTAAGATTGATTGAATTTTCTCTGTGTGTTGGAATGAGAACTCACCTTCCATGTTTTAATTTTGGGGATGATAGCATATATCTATTACTTTTTTAGTATGTGTATAGCTGGAAATACTGATATTAGCTACTTGAAGACAGTAAGTAATAGACTTGAGATGTTTATGTTTTGGATGGCCTATAACTTGTTAAGAAAACCAATAGACCTGGTTTCCTACGGGCAGGTTGAGACCTAAATATGTATCTTTTGACCTGCATTTTGTTTAAAAATATAAAATACAAAGGATCTACTAAGTTTAGAAAAAATAAATGGCATAGACCTTATCGAGATAGTGTAAATTTCCTTAAAATGATTAGACTAACGAGATAACTAATTTCTTTACATTTCTCGAATTTCCTTATACTATGCAATGAGTCTTTTCTTATCAAGCTAGCTTTTCCTGTCTAAGTGCTTTTCAATGTGTTGATCTAGGTTCACAATGTGTTGGTTCTTGGTCTCTTATTTTTCTTGTGTTAATCAGATTCTAAATAAACTTCATCAGATGGACACAGAGTGCTAGCATATTTGCAAGTAGGAGATTTTTTTTCCTACAAACTTTCCCTCACCCTACAAAATGGAAAATTCAGTAGGCACGAATATTAGTATGTGTGAATACCTAATATGTTTTCTTTTGTTTCCTACAGATCTCTTGACTACCAAAACAAGCATGTGAAGTCTCGATGTGATTAGTGAATTCGTGGGGTTGCCTTACTATTAAAATTTTGTATATTTCATCCAATGATTCGTTCATTTGTTTGTACAAATATTTTCCTTCCCAATCGGATTAAGGCCTACAAAGTTGGAAGGAGCACAATTTGAGGACAAAGATAACGACCAATCTTTGAGAGGAAGTTCAGCCTTCATGCCCAAGTAGAGGAACTTGGTGTAGGTACGTCGGTGCAGGTATGCTTCTTGCAAGGGTGGCTTTGGATATCATTAAAAGGTATGGTTATGAATTTTATGAATTTTTATAGTTTTCTATGGGGTTTGGATGTGAACGGGTGAGGTATCGCTGGGGATTTATTGCATGAATGTGGTTGTATGGAGATTATGAATGTCTCTACTGGAAGTAAGCTAGATTGTAGTTGGCTGGGTGGGATATTATGAAAGGTAATTTTCCCCTGTTATTTGTCTCTATTGTAGTGTTCCATTCTTCATGTCAGGATGGTAGCCCACGATATTTGAAAGTATGGACATTATGAAGAAATTGGAGTGAAGGTGAGGATTGGGGTTTTTATGGGGTATCGATTTTGATTTGATGGGGTGGGATGCAGTAGCACATCTGATCATTATATGCTAGCTCATATTATAATATTCTCCTTCATTTCTATCTATATTCTGCATGCAATATTTTCTTTGCATATGAGATATTTGATGAAGGTTATCAATGCAAAATAGTGGGAATAGGCTTCCCACTGATGAGCATTCAAAGACTGTGGTGAATTTTATTTCGACATATCTATCTAAATGCTCCATCATTTGGAAAAAATGGTTGGACTCCATTATATCTAGGCCATGTAAATATTTCGGTTTCCAGTTCTACTTCTGGTGGTGGAAATGTGATGGATGTTGTTGTTGTTGTTGTTGTCAATTTTGAATGTATTGGAACCTTTAAAAATATTTTTTTTATCCGGTATTACTTCCTCTCTGCTACTACATTCCCAGTGAATTGGCATTTTTTGGTGCCTGAGTATGCTTCAAATTTTCTCGCTTTAGTTTTCTGGTACATTTGCCATGTATCTGATCTAGATCTATCGGGAGGTGTGGAAGTGGGTTGTCTATTGCATAGTGACTTCTAAGGTACTTTATTCCTTGAAACATATATGTGTGGCTTTAATTTATCAAGGGTCTCATACTGATCTGGTTGGCACATCCTCTTTATGGATATTTATTCTATCCTGAATTATTATATGAAGTAGCCATATTTGGTATTGGGTTATAAGGTTTCCTGGCTCTAAATCACATGATAATTTTTTTTTCCTAGATAGCTTCGAGATCTGGTGGGTGATACATATTTATGGTACACTATCTTTTCTGACGATATCCCTAATATGGCCAGAGCTTGTTTGCATTCTGTGACAGTGTCTTAATTTGTATTGGTGGGAAGTACATCACATGTATTATTGTTGTCATTTGCGTATTTTAGGTGGGATTCAAAACACTCTTTATAGCCTATCCATTATCCATTTTCTAAGGTGGTGTATCCTTATCATAAAATCTTGTGGGATCTAAACCCATTGTTTTTCTCTAATGATGGCAGATGCATATGATATTCTCTCCTCCAATACATTTGCACATGGGGAGTTTATCGTTGCCACGATGGCTGTGGAAAAGGATCACATGGCGGCTAATGAGACTGCATGGCGAGACGATGTGGATGCCCTATTAATTTTTCAAGCTTGTGTACATGCACAGAACTCAGCTCAATGGAAGTCGATGAAGCCCAATGATTATCTTTCAGAAGGGGTACATCCGAGAACTTCTCAGGGGCACTTGCGGAGCAATATATGAGCAAAGGAATCTGTATACAAACCTGCATCAGAGGTAAAACAAGTTATTTTAGAATATGATGATTTATGGGGTCGTGTTACAAGTCTTCAAAAAAGAGCCTTCATCGGTCGATGGCCCTTCTCAGACATGGGGGAGGTGGATATGGTCGAATGGGTTAAGATCTTCTAGTGCCCTTTACTGGGTTATAGCCCAAAACTTAGTAGGATGATGAGAACTTGGTTTAGTGTGCACTTCATGCATGAAGATGACTGTAAAAAACTTATGGGTTAAACATGGGTTAGAGGATGTAGTTTTATGCAGTTTATGCATTGGTTTCTCAGCTTTAATCTGGTGATTGAGGCTCTGAAGAAAAATTTGGTGTGGGTGAATTTGTCGAGATTACCATTGGAATTTTGGACCCTTAAGGCTCTTAACACTATCAGAAATAATATTGGGTGTAAGAAGCATATAGATCCTAGAATTCTCGGTACCAATGATAAGTGTATCACATGGATACTGGTGGAGCTATATTTTGCTGGTGGTTTTCTGAGGGATGTTGATTTGATATGGGGACATCACAAACATCAACAACGGGTGGACTACCGGGGTGTGCCATTATGATGCTTGATATGTCACGAAAATGGACACTTACACAACAGATTTCCTTATCGGAACATTAATATGAGGCGGCATGGGAAAATCTCACGTGGCAACAAATGTTGGATGGCTCCAAATGGTTCACATAGCTCAGATTTATCGGGTAAGTCTATAATACCATCATTTGATAGTGATAGGTCAACCTCCTCTTATATGCATCAGAGCCACAAACCTTCCTCTTTTTGTCATACTGCCACAAATAACACTCTGGAACCTCGTACTGCTCCTGTTGGTCCTCCCTCACTTTCCAATTCTAGTCCTATGCTAGTTGATGGCTCATTAAAATAAAATTCTAATATTTTCCAAGCTAATAAAAATGTTGATCCTCCTATCATGCCATGTGAAAATTATCCATCATATGTTTCTCCATCCATGCCCCCTCTCGAATGGGCATCTCCATATTCCTCTCATGAACTTGAGCAGGTCAACATTCTGAAATCTCCCAAAAATACTGTTTGTAGTGATTTAGAATCCTTACTTGGAAATCCACAACTTGACCTCGTTGCCTTGACTATTTTCGATAAAGCCTTGCCGGATCCCCTACCCTCCATTTCCCCTACGTCGGCATCTAATATTACAGTTAGGAAGAAATCCAAATCTAGCTCGAGACATTTTAGGGGTCAACACAATTTGAAATCATTATTCCAGGGGGGTTTATATGATCTTCGAGAGGTCCCTATCTCTGCCATCGATGATATTCGGTCCCTTAGAGAAAGCAGACCAGAAGGGGTACTCAAATGAATTCCATCTTATCACTGAATATAATGGGGATGGGAAACCCCTCAAATCATTTGTACCTATGTGATCTGTTCACTATGATTCAACCATGTGTGGCTTTATTTCAAGAAACTTTGTGCAATCGTTCACATACCATATCTATTTTATTGAGCATCAGATCGGGCTGGCATGTTGTTGGTGTGGATTCTATTGGATGGGTGGGTGGTATGTTGGCAATATGGAACCCTCTTTTGGTCAGCTTCCAAGCATACAAAATTTTCGGTGGAATTTTGCTATATGGGTCTATTAGAGGATACTCTGCAAATATCTATCTCATTAATCTTTATTCGCTATGTTATAACCGGGCAAGTTTTTGGGACCGTATGAATTCTTCTGGGATTCTCAATTTTGATAATCTCATTGTATTTGGTGACTTTAATTCTACCTTGAATGCAGATGCATCATGGGGACCGAAAGCGTGGTTGGACCCGCTTGTTGATAAAATTAGAGGTATTTTTCATGAGACAGGTATGGTGGATGTCAAGCCCTTTCCTTTGGTCCTGACCTAGACGAATAAGTGTCAGCTACAGGACTTCATTGGAAAAAACTTGATCGGGCCATGGTAAAGGAATCTCTTTTTATGCTCATGGGCAATTTGTGGTCCCTGGTGATCTCTTCCACTATATCGGATCACATGTCTGCAGTTTTATCATGGCGGAGTAAACCCAATCGTAGAGGGTTTCCTTTTAATTTCAACCGGGTATGGTTGGATGATCCTGAATTCAATAGTATTTTTCTGAATTTTTGGAGTAAAGACGAACCAAATGGAATGGTGGGATGTTGGGAAAATTTTGCAGGAAAGCTCAGGCGCTTAAATACCATTGTGAAACAATGGGAAAGGAACAAGAAGGAGGCTTTGCGTAGGGAGTTGAATGAGATTGAAGATAAAATAACACATATATATAAGGACAATATGGTGAATCCCCCTCATCAGATGATATATAATAGTTTGGATTTTCTTGAAAAACGCAAACTGGAAATTTAAAAAATCCAAGAGATGACATGGAAGCTCAAAAGAAGATTACAATGGCTAAAGGAGGGTGATTTAAATACAATTGTTTTTCACCAATGTGCAAATGGCAAGAAAAAATAAAAATTCTATCTAGCATATTGAGACACCAGAAGGAGATAAGAAGTATAATAACGATGAGATCCAGCATGAGGCTTTCAAACACTTCTCGGAGTTCTACGCGGCTGATAAGGAGATAGATCATTGATGCCAGACATGGGTTTTGAACGTGTTCCTATCATGTTTGATCAGAATGAAAATGATATTTTATCAAAAGTGGTGATTATAGAAAATGTTGAACATGTACTTAAATCATTTTCCCATGATAAAAGCCCTGGCCCAGATGGATGGCCTGCTGAATTTTTCATTCATTTTTTTTACCTATTGGGGGATGAGTTGCTTATTGTAGTTGAACAGGTTCGGATTATGGGATATGTTCCAAGGGATATGAACTCCACATTCCTGACCCTTATCTCCAAGTCATCTGATCCTATATTTTTTATTGATTTCTGACCTATAGCATTATGTAATGTTGTATACAAGATCTCATCTAAAATAATTACTAATAGGATCAGGGATGTTCTATCATCTCACATATTTGAGGAACAATATGGTTTCTTGAAGGGAAGGTAAATCATGATGCAGTGGCCATTGCTCAAGAGGTGATGCACTCGGTTCATGTGAACAGATGGGAGGCGATGATTATGAAGATTGATATTAATAAGGCTTATGACACTGCTAACTAGTCCTTTATTAGGCTTATTCTTCTGATGGCCGGTCTATCAATGGATAATATTCAATGGATCATGGCTTGTGTATCATGCATTAGATATGTAGTCTTAATTAATGGTATTCCATCAAACCTTTTCATTGCTGAGAGCGGTCTCAGACAAGGATGTGTGTTGTCTCCTCTCATCTTCATCCTTATTATGGACGGTTTCAGCAATCTGATGAAAATGGAAAAAAAATGCTGGATATTTTTAAGGGCTATCCTTCTCTCATACGGTTTGTATTTCCCACTCTTTATTTGTTGATTTTTTTTTTTTTTTGACAGGTTACTCAAAAATCAATGGTTTTATCTTCATTTCATGTTAAAACGTTTTGGAGCTGAAATCGGTCTATAAATTAACAAAGATAAATCCTTTCTATATATGATTATGGAAATATGGATGAAATCAACTTTATTGCAGACAACACTGTTACCAATGAAATAGGTAACCTGACCTCAAAACGGGAACTCTAGCCCAAAAAGTCTCAAAAAACATGAAAAAACACCCCAAAAACAAAAAGTGTGTCTTCCAGAACGCACTTGGTTTTTTTTTAAGGTCAAATTTCAACATTTTAAATAAAAAAAAAAAAAAAAAAAAAAAAAAAAAAAAAAAAAAAAAAAAAAAAAAAAAAAAAAAAAAAAAAAAAAAAAAAAAAAAAAAAAAAAAAAAAAAAAAAAAAAAAAAAAAAAAAAGTGATGTTAAAGATAAAAAAAATACATGTCTAAAGGGGTTATCATTTCGAACAATTTTCATCCATGTTGTTAAACATAAAATATCTTGACTTTAAACAACCCTAAAATTGTAATTATTGTCAACCATAACCTTAAAGATAAAATTTGGTAGCGCATAAAAACCTTAATGAAAAGTTGTAAATCTAAAGTTTTTCAATCTTAAGTGTTCAACATACTTGAACAATGAAATTATGGAGAAATTATAAGACTTAACAATTTAAAAAAATGAACAAGTAAATGAAAAAATTATCATTGAACGGAAACAAGTAAGAGTAATTTTAATTTTAAAGGATAAAAACTTATCTTTTTTCAAATCTTAGCATAAGACAAATTTAAATATAATTTCAACCAAAACCTAAAAATCAAGCATCAAAACAAAGTGTTTTGTTTCAATGACGCATATAATTATTAAAATTTTTAAAAGTATCTTATACCAAATGGTAACAATACATAATATCATGGTAATATCACTGCATAATCTAAAAATTCAACATTAGTTTCCATTTTCTATTTTACTTATAATTAAAATATCAACATTGGTACATTGAATATAACATAAATTATTTTTGTAATTTATTGTTGCATTGTCGATATTCTAAAGAAATGAATTCTTCATAATTAAAACATATAATCCAACAAACATAGAAATGTCTCATAACTTCATGAAAAATGAGATGGAAGTCAAAATTTTTATTTCAAGTTACCATGAAAACATCAATTACATAAAAGTGTCTTAGATAGTTATTCAAAATCAGCCATAGGTTCTGGCACACCATCATAATCTACATCTTCAGATGAATGGCTCGATGGAGATGAAGATGATCCATATTCTTCTCTTTCATCAACTAGTGCTCCATCTGAGTCAACATGCATGCCCACCATTTCAAAGTTCAAAATTCTTGTAGATCTACGTCTACATTCTGGAGAGTCCCATTTCAACAATAATTTTTTTGGTAGCAATTTCTTCAAAATATTTATGGTCTGCAAATGAAGAGTTCCTCTCTTTTTCAAATTGAAGTCATACACAAGTATGTCAACATCCTCCAATTTTAAGACATCTGTGTGGCGACGATTTATATTTGTGCCCTCTCTTTTTCTCTTTCTGCCAATTCTTTTTTCCACTACCATATTTGGCTTGTACACACCATTGAAAGGGTGGGTACTTGTGGCATACCAATGTACATCAACAGCTGTAATCTCTTCATTTTCATTAATGACCTTTATAACCTTGGCAATCCAGAATGGATAGCCAAGTGGATCTTCATCTTCTAACACTGCTATCATGCAACCCTCCTTAAGATCCTGCACAGAACCCTTGTAAGGTCTTCCATGGCTTCACATTGTGCACGTGATCTTCTAGAACCAATATAGATTTCTCTTTCCTCTACCTGTGGGGAATTAATAATAGCTTGAGGCTATTGTTGTTCAACATTGTGTGTTTCCTGATGTTCATGTTCATTTGGCATATTTTGTGGCCAAAAAAAAGGAGTCTTCAAAAGTGTATCCCCATTTATTGATCTTGAAATCATATCACTTTGATTACTGAAAAAAGACTCCCACCAAACTGAATCAACAACATCGAAGTATTCATATGTATCTCTAATACATCTTTTAATTTCCTCTATACACTCAAAATAATTTATGTCTCTCTTCTGCCTTCGTGCATTATGCAGTTCAGAAACTGACTGTAATAACAATATCTTTGATGAAAACATTGGACGCTCTGGAATGAACTTCAAAAATGCTAAACCTGATGATGGTCCCCATTCTTCAATAGTTGAATACTTCTTGCCCCATATAAGTGCTATCCCATCAATTTTTTTTATACGAAATTGATGTTGAAAGCTAATGTCGTTAAGTTGTTCAATGCATTTCTCCTCACCATGCGATCCAAAAATAAACCTTCGCATGTCAATAGTTTCTTCCAACACATGAAAAACAGGCTATGGAATGTACGATTTCTGAATACATTCAATTAATGATGGCAGGCTCCCAACACCTTTCCTCCTCAATGTTACTGAAAAACGACTGAACATTTGATCAATATGATCATGAGTATTCCCAACAAGAAGGAAACCAACCTTTATCTTTTTAAAAATCCCCAATTCAACGAGCATGTTTAGATACCCAAAAAGAATTTGATTTTTGTCCTCACAACTTGTGTTGTCTAATTGTAAATACAAAACTTCAGGAAGAATCCCAGAAAAATGAGTAACCACATCATGGATTATAGTTATGGTCAGATTTGCATCATTGTGAATATTTGGAGTTGTGAAGAAAACTCTTGGAAACATCTTCTCATTAAATACCATACAACCAACCAAGTGAAACTGAATGAAATTTTCCTCCTGTAATTTTTTTGGCATGCGGACAAAATGTGGAAGAAGTGTTTTTTTTTTGTCCACACCATCAATTATCAATCCCAGATATTTATTTGGATGATCATAACACTTATTTTGATGTTTATACAACTTTTTCCTTTCACTTGTTTGCTGATTGCGATGGTCTTGAAGTTATTTGACAACGGAATCTGTACATAAAATAAAAGAAACATATGAATAAATATATTTTCATAGTTCATAAGCATCAAATTTTAAAAAACAATGTTTTGAACACATACCTCTTTCCGCCCCTTGACATTTATCTCTTTTTGCTTTAAGAGAAGCACATGTGCTGCAAATCCCCATCCTTGTCTTCTTAGGAATATGAACATTGTTGAATTCAGTTTTCCATATCCTTGTAAAATAAGAATATGTAATAAAATTACTAATTCCTTCAACAACTTCTGCATAATCTTTGTATAACATGAATATTTCTCGTCTCGAGAAATTATCTGGAATATGTATTGTGTCTTTATTTGGCATACACTCTCCATGATTTGAAAAGAAGTCTTTCATCCATGTCTTAGCAGTATTTGCAAACAGCCCCACCTCCCGTTTATAACGTGCTTCTGAATAATATGTGGGATCCCTTTCCAATATATCCTGGATTCTTGACAAATGACAATTACCAATTGAATACAACATTTTGAACGCCTTTCTGCAAAGCAATACATTCCCAATATGATAATCATAACCTGCTAGTGTATATTGCATGCAACCCACTAAATATGAATTTTGCATGCTTTTATTCATTGACATATATGTTTTCCTTTTCTCCAAAGCAAAGTTGAAATCCATATTTTTCAAGCAATCCCTTTGACAACATTCACTTGAAATCTCTTGTCGTGAGATATTTTGTCCTCGCCCTTGTATAACTGGAATGCTTTGGATTGATATGAAAAGGTCTACTCCTACTCCTAGTTGCAATATTTGCTTGCAACGGCTTCATCATTCCATCATCCTTTGTAAAAGTAGTTTCATCACCATTAGAAGGAATATTATCCCCACTATCATCATCCTCAACATAGTTAAGAAATTCATCAACATCATTGCATGGAAAATTTTCTTTACCATCATTAGTTGAAGAAAACATTTCACAAGAATCATCGGCACTTTTGTAACCCTGACTCAAAAGAAATTCTTCACCATCTTGACCCATGCTTTCAAATTCTTCCCTGGGAGGATTCAATTCTTCATCACCATGAGTGTCTTTGAAATGGTCACTTGGAGAAAATTCAATATTTAGATCTGTGCCTCTAAAATTATCATTTGCAAGAAACTCTTCTTCCTCCCCTTCCTCAGTGGTGCTCTCATAATCCTTGGGATTAGGCATAAGTAGAAGCTTTGAATTTGTATTCACTAGAATTTCTTCATCCTGCCCCTCCCCTTCCTCACTGAAGCTCTCATAATCCTTAGGATTAGGAATAATTGAATGTCTTGAATCTATATTTATTGGAAATTCTTCATCCCCCCCTTCATCAGTGGTTAAATTATAATCGTTATGATTAGGATGAAGTGAAAATTTTAGCTTTGGAAATTCATCCCCGTCTTCATCAGTGGTGCTGGCA
The DNA here is from genome assembly GCA_034641835.2 of Pinus albicaulis. Classification (NCBI taxonomy): domain Eukaryota; kingdom Viridiplantae; phylum Streptophyta; class Pinopsida; order Pinales; family Pinaceae; genus Pinus; species Pinus albicaulis. The sequence continues at coordinate 734,273,117 of CM076578.1, read as the reverse complement.
TAATCCTTAGGATTAGGACGAAGTGGATATTTTGACGCTGCAAATTCTTCATTCCCCTTTTCCTTAGTGGTGTTGACATAATCCTTAGGAGTAGGACGAAGTGTATATTTTGACTCTGCAAATTCTTTATTCCTCTCTTCATCTGTGGTGCTGACATAATTCTTAGGATTAAGACGAAGTGGAAATTTTGACTCTGGAATTTTTTCGTCCCCCTCTTCATCAGTTGTGCTTGCATAATCCTTAGGATTAGGACGGAGTGGATATTTTGACGCTGTAAATTTTTCATTTCCCTCTTCATCAGTGGTGCTGGCATAATCCTTAGGATTGGGACGAAGTGGATGTTTTGACTCTGAAACATTATCATTCCCCTCTTCATCAGTGGTGCTTGCATAATCCTTACGATTAGGATGAATTTTATATTTTGACTCTAGAAATTTTACATCCCCCTTTTCATCAGTGGTGCTGGCATACTCCTCAGGATTAGGACAGAGTGGATATTTTGACTCTACAGATTCTTCATTCCCCTCTTCATTTGTTGTTCTCACATAATCCTTAGGATTAAGCTGAAGTGGATATTCTTCATCTCCCTTTTCATCAATGGTGTCCTCATAATCCTTGGGATTAGGACGAAGTGAAACTTTTGACTCTGGAAATTCTTCATCATGCCCTTCATCACTGTTGCTTTCATAATCCTTAGGATTAAGAGTAAGTGGTATAACTGGCGCTCGATTTATAGAAATTTCATTTTGCTGCACCTCATCAATTTTGTTCTCATCATCTTTAGGATAATGACCAAGTCGATTTTTTGACTCTTTATTCATGGTGAACGAACTCCCGTTATATTAATCACTCTGAATAGAGTTGTTGCGTGACGAAGATGTTGATGTTCTAGAAAATAAAACTTCGCTATCAGAAAAAACCATGGCTTTCAACAAGAATAGGTTGAATGATACAAATTCCTCTCCCACTTACAATATATAGCTTAAAGACTGAAAATTTCCCTCCAAATTTTCCCTCCAAAAAATTTCGCGAAAACATTTCCCTCCAAAATTTCCCCCCAAAAAATTTCGCGAAAAACTCTCCCTCCAAAATTTTCATTTCAAATATTTGGTACAAATATTAGTCAAAAAATGTATTTAACATTTTTTTTAATAAACTGTTTATGTTGAAATATTTTACCGATATTTATATTCAAAATATTTCTATCATGCATGCCTTCCAAACTAAAATAATGTTTTTATTTGAATGATTTAACATTGACTAGATGTAAGTATTAACTATAATATTACTATAATACCTACATGCAAATATTAACTATTTTAACTATAATGACTACATGTAAATACTTTAAATTTTAAATTTTAAACTTACGTTATATTCATCTAAAATATATTTCAAAATTTATTAATAAACTATTGGTCTTCAAATATTTCACCATACTTTCTATTCAAAATATCCACAAAATATTTCTTTCATGCATGTCTTCGAAACTAAAATAATTTTCTTATTTGAATGGTTTAAGATTGACTACATGTAAATATTTACAAAAATAACAACATGTAAATATTAACTATTTAAACTATAATTAACTACATGTACATATTTTAGATTTTAAAATTTAATCCCATGATTTTAAACATTGATTACATGTAAATATTAATTGTGATAACTAAATGCAAATATTAACTATTTTATCTATAATATTAAATATAATTAACTACATGTAAGTATTTCATATTTTAATTTTTAATTTGAGATTATATTTGAATTATTCAACATTCAGTACATGTAAATATTAAATAAAATATTAACTATGATAACTACATGCAAATATTAAGTATTTTAACTATAGTATGAACTATAATAAACTAAATGTAAATATTTTAAATTTGAAATTTTAATCCCACATTCGTTAAACAGTAAACCAATCAGACAATATTCGCTATTTAAAAGGAATGATTGTTTCTATTCATCACATCACATCAAGTTTTCTGGTATTTGTTAGAGCAAATTTTTGGAGGTATTGCGTTGGCATTGGTAACTTCGTGGAGGCATTGCATTGGCATTGGAGGCGTTGAGTAGCTATTGGTAATTTTGTGGAGGTGTTGCATTGGCATTGGTAACTTCATGAAGGCATTGCATTGGCATTGGAGGCATTGTGTTGCTATTTGTAATTTTGTGGAGGCGTTGTGTTGGCATTGGTGACTGCAACTTTTTGCATTTCAAAGGTTAGTTTTCTTTCTATTCTGTCAATTTAAAGACGATTTTGGGGAAAATCTGTTTTTCTATAGTTTTTTGTGTCCAAAAACTACTTTTTTAAGGTATTTAGGTTCAAAAACCTTAATTTTTTTTATATTTTTTTAGTGAAGAAAATGCAGAAAAAAACTAATTTTTTTAGGGTTTTAAGGACAAAAATTTAGATTTTTTTTCTTTTTTAAGACTTATAGGTTCATCTAGATAGAAAAATCCATAAAACGACCATGCACATAAAAAAAAATATATATATATATATTTTAACATTTTTTATTTGTTTTTTTTTAATCATAAATATATCAGTGATTTCATTATTTTTTTTGAGAATTTTTTTATTTTATATTCTATTTTATTTTATTTTTTAAATTTTAAATCTTAGTTTTATTCTTTTTAATTTTAAATCTTTAATTTTTTTTTTCTTTAATATATATATATGTATATATATATTGTATTGTGATTTAGTTTTTTTTTTTTTTTTAGTTATATTGTTATATTAAAACAAATATTTTTTTAATTTATTATATTGTTTTTTTTTTAATTATATAATGTTTAGAAACCAAACATAGTTGTGATTTAATATTTATTATTATTATTTTTTTTAATAGTTTGATATTTTTAACATTTTATTATTATTATTAAATAATGTTTTAATAATTATATTATATTAAAAAAAAAAATTAAAATCGAAATTTAAAAAAAAAAAAAAAAAAAAAATTAAAACAAAATAAAAATAAAATAAAATAAAATAAAAAATTTATAAAAAAAAACAAACAAACAAACAAACATGGCAGACCCCGCCCGTGGGCGCCGGAGGCCGGCCGGGCGGCGCCATGGGGGCGGCTCAGCAGGGGCCGTGAGGCCGGCTGGGCCGCCCCTGTGGCGCTGCCCAACCGGCCCTTGGCGCCCAGCGCGGCAGAGCCATTCATTTTTAAATTTTTTTTTTTTTTTAATTTTAAATTTTTTTTTTTTAAATTATTATTTTTTTTAATTTTTAATTTTTTTAATTTGTTTTAATAAAACCTTTTTTAATTTGTTTTAATAAAACCTTTTTTTAATTTTGGTTTATTTATTTATTTATTTTTTTTTAAATTTTTTTTTTTAGTTTGTTTTAATAAAACATTTTTTATTTTTATATTTTTTTTTTAATTTTGTTTTGTTTTTTAATTTTTTTTTTTTTTTTTAAATAATTTGATTTAATAAAACAATTAAAAATTCATAGAAACATTGTTATATATAAAAATAATAAAAAAAATGTTATATAATATAATAAAAACATTGTTAAATAATAATTGTTAAAAATCTCAAAATATAATATATATATATATATATATATATATATATATCAAAAAAAAAAACTATTAAACAACCATTATGTTTTGCTTTTAAACATTATATAATTAAAAAAAAATACAATATAATAAATTAAAAAAAACATTTGTTTTAATATAACAATATAATAAATTAATAAAAAAAAACTATATAACAATACAATTAAAAAAATAAAAAATATATAATATTATAACATTTGTTATAAATAGTTAGTAATTTTTTTGTTTTTTTTTTAAATATTAAACAAAAACTAAAGTTTGAAAATACTAGTTTATTTTTTTTAATTATTTTATACAATTTAAACACATTTTTAAATTTTTTATAAAATGTATTCAAAACATATTATATAGATATATATACATATGATTTATAATATTTTGTTTTTAAATGAAAATTTTTATAGTTAATTTTACTGCTTTAATTTCAAACTATTTAGTTTTAGAAATAAATTTTGTTTATTAAATTTATTTTATCCGCAATATTTTTCCATTAACTAATATATATATATATATATATATATATATATATATATATATATATATATATATTTATTTATTTATTTATCAGGAAAATGGCATCAAAAAATATTTTTGTGAATGTTTCTGCACCTAGGGCAGCAGCTCCCAAATCTACAGTTGCAGCTCGACGCACTATGGATACAACTCCCAAATCTAAAGTTGCAGTTGGACGCAATAAGGAAATTGTTGCACACACCAATAAAAGTCAAGAAAGTGGGGCACCAGGTTCATTAAAGCTTATTTCTGATTGGAAGAACGCCGAGGAAATAGATAAAACCGATTTCTCATGGTATCTTGAAGACAGTGAAATGGAGGCTGATATACACATCTATTTGATTTGTGGTATGATTGACTTAAATGAGCCATATGATGTGATGGGCAGAGTACGAGACATATGTATGGTCCCGAATACAAACACTATTTATGTTCTTGCAAGGAAGGCTCAGAAACATGAGAAGGTTAGATATCGTCTATCAATCGTCAAGTATGACACAGATGAAATATATTCAAAATTTTCTGAAGAAATATCAAGCAAAAATGCAAATAACATTGTAAGTATGCTTATTTTTATTTCCTCTATGCATTATTGTAAGGATGATTCAATTTTTTATAAATTATTGATCATGACATGTTTTATTTTGTTTCATAGGATTTTGTTCCGGGTCTTTCAAACATGTTTGATGGTATTTATATGTTGGTTCCAAATGTTATGGATGTGATCAAAACTTTCCACAAAGACAAAGCAGAGGAAAGGAGATTGAAGCAAAGAGCAATAGCTCGTGACACTGCAACAGTACAAAGAGGGGATCAACCAAGAGTCACTAGGGTGGTTCAATCTAGTAAACTTAAACATGTTTCTTTTGAAGGTGTTGAACATGAAACATAAAATTATGATAGAATTAGTGAGGAGATGAGAACTATTGTGCAAAAGGAGAAAACAGATCAGACACCAAAAAGAAAAATTGCCAAAGATGTCTCTCTTTTACCTCATGAAGGAGAGCTTGTTTATAAAAAAACTGATATGTTATCCAATAAGACTAGGAAATGAAATATTGGGGAACCTGCAAAGGTCATGAGCAGCAGTGAAGAACAAATTGAAAGCTCTCACGGAAGCAGAGAAATCATAACACCAGGTGCTGAGTTAGAGGATGGCATTGTTAAAACAAAACAAAATGTTATTCGACAAGAGTTGAGGAAGAATAAATTAATTCTTGGTGGCCAAAAATTTGAGCTTAATGTTAACCAATTTTATGGCCCAGATGAAGGACAAGCTCAATATAAAATTAGAAAGGCCCATCACCTACATGTACATAATCTGAAAACATTGTTCAGGTTCAATCCATATGCGCATGTGGTGGATTATGTGGTTCTTGTCGATCCATGTCAGGTTCCCAACAAACAAGCATTTGACAAGACAAAATGTTTTGATTATAAATATTATGTAATTGGAGGGAACCATTCAATAGAGGCGAAGAGACAATTGATTGTAGAATATCCCAATAACTATCTTTTTCAAACAGTGAAATGCATCATTTATGCTGGCTTAACAGAAATGGAATCAAAGTTATTGGCATGGGATCATAATGCAGATAATGAGTACAGAATGAAAATTACTTTCATCCAAAGGGTCAGATTTATTCATAATGAATTCATAGAAAAATGTGCTGGGGATAAGACACAAGTTAGTGTAGCATTTCGAAAGGAATGTTTAATGGAAACAAGTTATCAAATTGATGAAAAAAAAGCAAAAGATGGAAAATTGAATACAAATTTCTTCAGAGGCACAGATAAAATTTTTCAGTTGGCATTTAGAACTGGGGAGGTATGGGATTTGATTGATGAGATTTTTGATCGGTGGGAGAATATTTCCATAAAAAATCAGAAGGTTAGAAAGAGTAAACCCATAATATGTACCAACAGTAAGGGGGGTCCTGAAATGAAGCAGCTTTCAGAGGATATGACTATTACACCTTGGAGAACAATGCAAGGTGTGAAGGATGATAAATTAGTCAAATTAGTATTAGCCTGTGTGAAGTCGGGTGAATTATCAATGGAAGAAATGTGTGCAGAATTTCAAAAGTAAGTTTCTTGAATTATTTCTTATTTTTCTTTCATTATAATTTTCTTTTAAATAAAACATAATGATGTTGGTAGAATTTGTTATACATGTCAATATATTAACGCTTTTAACTTGATTTATTCAGTCATAAATTTTTTATGAAAATACAAGAACACATGGTTAAAATATTGAATGAAGACAGTTGGGATGATGTTGTATGCAACTACCCAGAAGCAAGTTCTACATCAACACTAAAAAAGTTTTATATTGCATTCAATAAGGTATGTTGATTTATAAATTCATTTTATTCATATTTAAACTATTTTTATTTTATTATATATATATATATATATATATATATATATGTCATTAAAGATGTCGAAGAAGGATGGAAATGGAGTACCAGATACTTTCAAAATCTTTATTGAAAAAATTAAGATGGAGAACATGAGAAGGAAGCGTATTATGAATGTTGAACTAGATCCTACTCTTAATAATTACATTTGGAATGGGCTCGACAGTGTCCAATATCAAATAATACAAGGTGACTGTGAAGACATTGCATCACTAATACCTAAAAGGGAATATGGCCTAGTTATCGCAGATATTCCTCATGGTTTCAATTTCCCAGACATTGAATATTATAGAGAACCATATAATTATCAAGCTTTTAGTAAAGTGGTTACAGGTTTTCAAGAAGTGACAACATCACCACTTTGGTGATTTGTGACATTTCATTCAGACACACAGTTTCGAATGTTATTAACAAGCTTCAAGGGTAAAACAAACTCAAGGATGCAACTTACATGGTAAGATTTTGAAATTGTATGTTTGATTCCTCCTAAAAAATTTTATTCATGTAAAATTTAATTGAACTTTTACTATGTTATGTTACAGGAAAAAGTCAAATATTGTTTCTTCCAAAGATCAGCCTATTATAAATTATTGTGAGTTCATCCATGTTGAATGTTGGACAAAAGAAGATAGCTATAAGCATATTATTATGAATCGTTAGATGGGAAGAGTCATAGTCAAGTATTGGTTTATGATGCAGTTGTAAGAAAACTAACATATGAGGATAAAGATGGAAAAGGAGATATAGTTAACATTTATCAAAAAACACAAGCATTTATTAACTATCTTATAGATCTATGTTCAAATGAAGGAGAATGGGTTTTGGATTTATTCTCAGGTTCAGGTAAGTTTTATTATACAAATTTAAATTTAAATATTGTCTTTTTTACTTTTTATGTCTCCATACTAATTTTCTTACTTATTTTTTTGTGCTTGATGATTAGGTACAACACTAGCATGTTTCCTACTAAAAGGAAGAAATTGCATTGCCATTGAGAAAGACCCAGTTCAATGCAAATTTATTCAACAAAGAATTAACGCTCTTAAATTCCTTCCAGATGCGAAGCAAGAAGTTGGTTTGAGGAAAGGAGATTTTAATGAATCACGTGTGGCAAAAAAAGCAAAGGAACCTCAACCACCATTATATGGAATGATTGGAAAGGGACATTTTGGAAGATTTGCTGACATGAAAGATCCATTAGAAGACGGCGATGATCAAAATGAAGAAGAAAATGCTGCGGAAGAAGCCATCAATGCTGTTCTAGATGATGTTGAAGATGTATTAGTTGATATTGTTGATGATGTTTAAGTTATGCTTGCAAGCAAAGCTTATTTTTTAGAACTATTAATCAGTTTTACTTGTAATGTTTAGACTTTGATATTTTATGAGAACAACCTTTTTTTTTGCAAAAAACATGTGATTGATATTATTTTTTGACATAAAATTCAATAAAAATGTTGTTTTCTTAAGTTTTTTTTGTTAATATTCTCCCAAAAAATTAGTTTATTTAACATGTTTTTTCCAACAAAAACTCTGTAAAAGTGTATTTTTTGCATTGTATTTATATTGAAAAAATGTATTTTTTTGTCATATGGTTCAAAATATTGGTTTTTTAGCGACAATTTTTTGATGTGCATTGAAAAATTATTTAACAATACATAAACATGTAGAAAATATAAACTTTAGAATATTGACCCTTTTTCCATCTTTTATGTATGTGAAAAAGTGAAGATATCATTACAAGTTTTTATTTTTAAATTTTTTATTTTTTATTTTTTTTAAAACACAAGTACATAAATGCACTTAAAAATAAACATTTCACAAAAGAAGAAGACATTAGAAAATCTATAGTGTCAAAATCAATCCTATAAAAAAACGTTGGTGATGATACACCACCACTATTCAAAATCGACATAAAAAACATCACTTTCAAAAAAAAAAATTAATTAAAAAAAAAAAAAACAAAATGAAAAAAACTTAAAGTGCCAAAAACATGCTCAATTTTTTTTTTCTTGATTCTGCATCACCACTTTTTCAAAATCAGGTGTTTTTCTTGATACTTCAAAAAGTAGGTAACAATGAGGTTACCTATTTCATCGGTAACATTGTTAGACTTTATGGGGGTACAAAAATATCATATTTCTATGGCATTCACCTATTTGGGCTTTCGCTTGAAGCCATGTGCATACAGGGTAAAGTATTGGACCTGGTTGGTAGATAAGTTCAGGAATAAAATCATGAAAAGTTCTAATAGTATTTGTCTCTGGGAGGTAGATATATCATGGTGAAAGCTATTTTGTCACAGTTCCTTGTATATTGGACACATTTGTATTACCTCCCTGCATATACGATTGACAAAATAAAATCTGTTATATCACACTTTATATGGTCTGGAGCACAAAACAAAATGAAAATTCATCTTTGTAGATTGGACATCATCTCGACTCCAAAAATATACAGTGGCTAGGGTCTACTAAACCTTCGATTTTTCTCTAATTCTCTACTTATAAAGTTTCTCTGGCAGGCATTAAAGGGCATCGGGATATGGTCCTAAATCATTGAATGTAAATACATAGAGGGTGATCCTATATTTTCTATATACTAGGGTGGTTTTCCTTATCATAAATTACAGTCCCATATTTGGAGAATTTTCATAAAAATCATGCCCTATATGTCACGAAGACTTGTGTGGAAATTTTGAAATGGACAAAGAATTTGTTTGGGGTGTGGCAGGATCTTAGGCCTAGATTATAGTATTCCTTTTGCTCCAAGATTAGTTCACAGACTGAGTCACCGGGGCATCTCTACCTTAGCACAACTAATCCAATGCTAGACCCTTGGATCTTTGATTTGGAAATTGGCTGGTCTGTTGGATATGTCTGGGCAGGATGTAGTTGATTGGAAATTTGTATTGAATGGCTTAAAATCAGCGGGTTTATCCTGGCATGGGGGCGGGGATCATATGACTTGGGATGGTCTTATGGTGGGGGATGATGTACATGTCAGGGAAACATATTATTACATTATAAAACATCATTATCTGGCTTCCACTCTTTCTCCTTTTTATCAATCTTGGAGTTGGAATATTCCCTCAAAGATACAGCTATTTGTGTGGTTGTTGTGGAATCACAAAATATTATCATGGGATTGTCTCCAAAAATGTGGTTTCCAGGGACCAAGAGGTGCCCCTTCTGTCTTATACATGAGGAATATGTATCCACCTATTCTTCTCATGCTCTTTTTCAATCAGTATTTGGTCACTCTTCTATTTTTATTTGATGGATACTGCTTGGTGGCCAGATGATTGTATCAACACTATTAGGACATGGGGGGCTTCAAAAGGAAAATATAGAGGGCTGCCATTTTTCCTATTTTGGTAGATTTGGCGTTCTAGAAATTGCAATATTTTTGAAGGGATTCCTGCTAACATATCTTTGATTCATATCTCCATTATGTCTTGGTTGTATGGCCAACCATCATCACTGAGCCTATTGTCCGACTTATCCAAGCATATTAGGCCTCACCCTATTGTCAATCTGGAAATTTATTTCGATGGGGCACAACAAGATGGTGTTTGCGAATGCGAGGCTTGGATTAAGCTTCAGGAGGCAGAAAGATATCACATATGCTGGAATGGTGATTTTGGTTTGAACACTAAAGTTGAACTTATGGCACTGTGGAGTGGGCTACTGGCACTAGGAAATTTGGCCCAATTTTTGATGGCCACTTCGTCGCTATTCCGACACATAGTCATTGCAAGAGCGACAGTCTGAGGCTGGACAAAACGTGGTTAGCCATTACGTCACAATTCTGATTCTTTTCCAAAGTGTCGTAATACCGACACTTTTTTCGACGTTTTGCAAAGTGTCGCTATTTCAACGTTCTATAAGCGTCAGTCTTCCAACGAACCACAACTTTCGGTCTTCTGACGATCACAATTTTTTGGTCTTCTGACGCTTTTCAGGTTTTCAAAAAATGTTGCAATTCCGATGTTATGGCTTCCAACATTTAATTCTGACATTTTACAAACCATCGCAATTTTGAAGAAACATCATTCGACGTTTAGAACGTCGTGTGTCTGACGCTTATGTAACGTCGCTTTACCGACGAAAAGTTAAAAATATTTAAAAATGAAACGCCGCTCTTTCGACGATCAAGGTGTCAGTCTTCCAACGAAAAAGTCAAAATATTAAAAAAAATAACATCGCTCTTCCGACGTCTAAGGTGTCGGTCTTCCGACGCGTAGTTAAAAATATTTAATATATATATATATATATATATATATATATATATATATATATATATATATATATATATATATATATATATATATATATATATATATATATTGTCTAATGTGGTTTAACACAAATATATTGCACCAAATTTTATCAAGGAATGAATTAAATACACTAAAATTTCTCAGGTTAATATTTTTGTTATGGAGAGATGTTTTAAACTACTTCAATTTAATTGATTCTGGTCTGGCATATAAAGTAGGAAATGGAAATAAGGTTATAATTAGAGTAGATCCATGGCCAAGAAGTGATGACAAACATTGGATGGCACAACCTATAATTAATTTTCTTCGTGACAATGGGAACACTAAACTACCACATTTCGACAACCCAAATCAATTTACCATTTGGAGGAAAGGATGTAAAATGACATAAGTATTGGAGTTGGATGTAGGATTTCATGAGGAATGGAATATGTATTTCGAAGCATTGACATAGTCTTGTATAAGGCTTACTAACAAAGATGATGAACTGGTTTGGTCACATTCTCCCTATGGGATCTACATGCACAAACTTGGGTACATTCACCTAAATTCAGTAGAAAGGAACATTAAACATAAATGGTGGTGGAAAGTGGTCTATAAATCAAAATTTCCATCACAGTGTTGATTTTTCGTGCCCCCAATATCATCGAGCCCTCCATAGTTTAATATTTAATCCTCCACAAACCTGTCTTACCTGAGCTTCAAATAAACACTGGTATACACTTCTACAGATGTGTTCTATCTGAACTCCAAGGAAGCACTAATTTACCCTTCAAATCTACTCCACATTTGTGTTATCACCACTCTAATTCCAAAAAGGTAAGTATGAGGTGTTCTTGGGCTCAATTCCACATGACCGAGCTTTACAAGCTAGATTGGTATACGAAACATAAGTCACTGAGTCTTATCACAGTCTTGTAACTTAACACTGAGCTCATAAATAAAAATAGGTGACTTAGCTAATTCGAAAGTTCTGTCCAAGCATCAGTAAATAGGAGATAATCTGAGATTTTAATAGATGTTCACCGAATAAAATATGTCAAAATCCTGTAGCTATATCCTTGGCCTGAGACTGCAATGAAGAGGTCCAAATTATGGCGGCTTGAATAGAATGAAGCTTCAATATAGGGTTGCAATAGGTCCGAGGGTTTAACTGATTCAAGTCTTAATAAAAGGCTACAACACAGAACCAAGCTCTTATGGTATATATCTATCCTCCAATAATGAAAACATTAAATTCTCTTGAGCATCGTAATAGAACTAATTTTTTTTACAAAAGTCCACAAGATATCCATTCATTTCTAGAAATTCTGGAAGAAGAAAATGAAAGTCATGTGTAACAAAGTATTATGAAAAGACTTCAAATTACTGTCATATTGGAGCAACTAGTCTCTGACAGAAAATATAAAAATAAAAATCAGGACACTGAGTGTGCCCAAAGGATTTGCCCCTTCTCAGAGTTCTTCTCAGAAAGATAGTCCCCATGTAATATTTGCCAATCATCACTAATTTTAGCCCACTTTTTTAGTTTTCAAAATAGATTAGACTTCTTTGATTTACTAATCCATGCTGGAAATATTTCCATTGACAAGTCAACGTACTCTGTAGCTTTAGATGTGTTCGATGAATAAGAGGACAATCTCTCTGAATCATTATCTAATTGGTGTTTTCATTGAGGTCCTAAATTGTTCAAACACTGCATATTCCAGCATAAGTTGTTTAGCAATATCTTGTGATTTTGGACTCAAACTATCCTTAAGGTCCACTGCTAACATATTTCCAGGGGTTGTATCTGAATTTCGAAGTTCATAACGCAAACACGAGTTGACCCAACGCAAATAAATGAGTTCCTCAACCTCACTGAATCAGTTCATTTGCAAGCACTCAACTTGCTTGCAGAGATTTTCATTTGTGTGCCTTAGTACAGATGCCTCAGCTTCAACCTTTACCACCATATCACTCTGCACAAAGTGGTCAAGTAGTTATTTATAAGAAAATTGAAATACCCATCTAGAAATCCTAATGAATATTACTAACTGCATTAAATCTAGAACTATGCATCTAGAATTTTAAAATTTGTGTTGAAATTCTAGAAAATCCCATTGACATGGTGAATCCCTTTGTTAATAATTAAGCAATAACATTTTCCTAATCAAGGTTAGCATTTAATATGCACAATGGAGTTAAATTCATCTCTAAAGTTTATGGTGACCTGAACTGCCCACACTGAACTAAATCTACTCATATGAAGTAAACATATAAGCAAAACCCCAAAGTAAGAATTTCCAATGATATTATTTTGTTGAAATTTATGAAATTTTATTAAATTTCATTATTTTCAGCATGCTGGGTGAGGCAGAGAGATGTGCATCCCTTACTTTAAACCGTGAAGTGAAGTTAGTGGACAAGCTGCCCCCTGTAGCCACCAAGTCTATAGTACATACAACGAGATATGTGAGTGAAGAAGAGTGTCAATTTTTTTGTCACAGATGACTTGAGAGTAATTCCAGTTAATTCCACTGCTACGATTAATAATAATATTGATATAACGATGGTAAAATTTAACCAAGACCATTTACAAAGCATGGTGATCACTTTAATGTTAACCCTATGTATTCATATTGGAATCGACTTTCAAATGAATAATATGTGTTGCAAAAGGCACTTGTATGTGTGTGTCTATAGCAACATACCTCATTGAGATTTCCAATAGCATTAATTTGTGATTCTGTTGCAGCAAGCTTGCTTTCCAAGTCCCTCTTCTGGTGCTGAAGTTCCATGTTACAAGTGTCGCAATACCGAACCTTCATATACGATGACAGGTTCCATCATAGTAATCAGTAAGTAAACAACATAGATGATGAACTGTTGTAGCTTCCAGTTGCTATGCAATTGAAGTGCCAATGGCTCCAATTGATGGTTAGAACTTCTTCACCTATAAATATTGTATGTGTTTATTGTATTGTAATTATTGCATCGTCATTTGAATCCCTTATTCCCAGGCTCTCTCTCTTGCATTCTCAAGCATTGAACATTAGCAAGACTAAACTTACACCAACTTGACATCGACTGTCAAACATCTTCACTCTCACAGTCTCACAAGTTCATACTAAATTTTCCAGAACACCCTTCATATGCCTTTCTGCATAAGGTATCTCTAGTCTTATAATTCATAGAGTTATGATCGTAGTCTGTGGCCCAATATTCTCTAAATTCAGTATAAGACTCTGAAACTACATTGTATTGTAAATTTGTAATTGATATTGCAATATCAATTGGGCACTATTTGAGATATATGTTGATATTGTTTATTTAATATTGTCAGTTTCTTGTCTATTGGGATGTACTAGTTTGCTAACTACATTTGACAGTTTGACTACAAATTTCATAGCAATTCATATATACCATCTTGAATCCCCAGTTATCCAATAAGCTTACATATGGGTGCTCAGATCACATGCATAAGGATGTGGATAGGAATGTGCCATCTTGTCCAACTTGCCAGTTTACCAAAGGAAGTTTGAAGAATATAAGAGTATATAGCTTTTGCTAGTACCAAATGGACCTTGGGTTGACATCACTATGGAATTGGACCTTGTGCTGGGATTTCCCAGGATACAACAAGATAATGGTTTTATTTTTGACATTCTAGAATCTAGACTGCTTCATCCTTTACACAGAATCATCGTCAGATGGTTCTGCAATTCCTGTAAGTGTCTCAGGTGAGACCTTCTCCAGCCTCTAGAGATTGAAAGTGTCAATGCTTATCGGGTTTTTTCGCTAGGGAGCTTGAACCCTAGGTCTGATCCCCATGCCAACAACTTGTATCTACATAAACACAAATCCTGTATCTTCAATAGGTGGAACCAGTAGTGAATATGTTCTTCTCTTTAAGACAAGAAACACATAGAAATATTTCTTATTGTATCTCTTGGTACCTTAGAGTTGTTAACCAGATGAGAAGCCTTGGATTTTCAATGGATTATTAATGTCCTACAAAAGTAACAAAAGAAAAATGAAGCAATGTATGTTGCAACATTCTATTTCAACCTTCAGGATATAGAGGATGATTTCACGAGGAAAAGGCAATGGCCTTGCAATTTAAGTGGGCCATATTACAACAATGTTTCCCATAAATGAGAGAATAGCAATGAGTAACCTCTCTCAATTGAGTCGTGACTTTTTTTTTGTAGGTATGGGCTCCAAAATCCAAAGCTTGCAAACAAGGCGAGAGTTAATCACCATGGTGTCAAGAAACTAGAACTTAGCCTGAATATCCTAAAACTGAAATTGGAAACATAGTCTCTCCAAGGTTTTTAATGTTGAAATCCTCTATTCAACATTGATACAATTGTTGAAATCAAGTTAAAAGATGAACCAAATAATAGCATTCAAAGGAAATACTAGGATGTCACCATTTATACCTGCTATCCTTGAAAAGAAGGTGAGATTACTTACATGCTTTTGTGTTTGCAAGGTGGACTTGAAGACCATGTTAATCCCAGAATGAGCTTGAAATGTACTTTTGTTTTTGGATTCGTGAAATAGAAGGACAGTGTTATCAAAAAATAGTGAAATGGAGATCCCATAGAGGGCCTCCACCTTTACCACCCATGGATTTTGAATGAGAAACTCTCATCCATAAATATGAATTTCAAAGAATGTGAGGTAGTTGACACCCTTTCTTGACTACTATGTTAATGTGGTTGGTTGCAGATGTCATATAATAAGGTGACATTATTTTGAACGAAAGGTGTTAGAATCAGTAATGGTGCAAGCAGGCACTTCAGTAAGAATCTTTTGTACAAGGATTTAGTGTAGACACTAATTTTTTGAAGAATCGCTTTTCATTTGTAGAGGAGGTATTACTGTATTACTGTTTTCCTTAGTATGCTTCAATAACAAAATTTGTCACATTTTATTTTCCTGAATTTGAAAAGAAGCCCAAAAAATTACCACAACCAGGAAACTAAACACCCATGTTTCCTACATCTTGAACTACACACTAGCAAAATTGAATCTGATGGGCTAATATTTTATCAAATTATTGTAACATATTAAACAATTAATCTTTTTTTGCAGTAGGACATGACTCTCTATACCTAGCTCAAACCACATTAGAAAAATTCATCATGGTTGTATGCAGAGCATAAATATTTCAAGTCACAAGAATCCAATGTGAAAAAACAAAAATGAAAAATCATGCACACAAATCAACTCAATTAATATGTGACGACTGTTGCACAGGAAATATTTCTAAGGATTCCATCTTTGAATGGAAATATGTATGAACACTATTTCAGGAATTTTTTTTTGTCAAAATTTCTATATTCATCTATTGTGAATGTTTTGTGTATCCTATCCAAGCTTTATCTTGTCTCCACATAAAATAGCAAATTTTTGAAACTTACGAATAATAAATTATAACATTCAACCTTGCAAATTTTCTCAATCACAGAAGAAATTTAATATAAAACAGTAATGGGGAAATGATGTCTTGAATTGATAAAAAAGCACCTTTATAAAGAGGCTTTTCAAAGTTCATAATGAAATCATTAAATCCAAACATTGATGACGAGGCAAAGTCAGATTCCAGTATCTCTAAAGAAGTTCACACAGACTATTAATAAAAAAATTTATGAGCATATATCTAATCAATCAATCGTGCAAGTAGTGAACATCCCAAATCCCTGCCCCCTACACCATCAGCTTGCCTGTAGGTTTCAATTATACGAGTGAATGCCTCCTTGCTTAATAGAGTTTGTTGTTCCTCGGTCAGTGATACAAACTGTGGCACTATTGGCATTTCTGGGGATTGATCTTCCACAGATTGAGTCGTTTCTAGATCAGAGGAGATGATTGTTTCTGGATCAGAGGACATGATTGTATCTGCATCAGAGTTTACTTCCAACTGATTATGTGAAGCAGTTCAACTTAAAATAAAAGATATAATTTGAACAGACCCACAAAAGATAGAGTGCAGAAATTTAGACCTACAACCATCTATATCTCATAACCAAGATAGCGTAGAAGAAAATAGTGAATTTGAATGGCGTAAAACAAGGGAAATACCAATATGATTCTTCCAGAAGAAGAGAGAATTATTCCACGATCGATTTCTCTTCAGATCTCCCACAGATTTTTGAACATCAGTAAACTCGAAATATCTCCACTAGTTGCTATGGCTTTCGAGCTGTTAATGGACTCTGGTTGCTCTAGGGTTTCAGAGCGTCCATGCTTCTATAAGAATATGGAAAAAAGAAAGCATCATAGGGAAGAATGGAATCATGGGAAAGAAGGCATAAAGGTCGAACAAGCACACAGTGGGAAAATTTTTTTGAATAGATTGATTAAGAAAATTTGAATAGGTGGAACAAGCGGAGCGGGAAAATATTTTTGAATAGATATAAAATCTAATAATAATAATAAAAATAATAATAATATATAAATGATAATAATATACATAATGATATAATAATATAGATAATGAGCAGAAGGGTTGTATTGTATGAATGATAATAATAATATACATAATGATATGTCACACAAATTTTTTAGTGCATATTCTAATCCTTATATGAAAACTTTTGAAAATGAAAATATTCATATTTAAAATTCTAATGTTCCATATATTGAACCATTATATGTTATTCCTAATGAATAAGTAAATAAATTATGTCAACATACCTAGACATATGCTCAGGAAATAAATAAATTATGCATTAATCCATTACTTTTATTTTGTTAGGTAATGTGAGTTTTGAGATGAGTTGCATGCCTAACATGTGATTTGAGTAGCCATGAAGTAAGGTATTTTAAGCTGTCAAAATCACCTAGGGATCGCATCCAACCGAGGCCACACCATCCCTTAGCTTGACTGGAACTTTTCCCACATAGTTTCGAATCAATGATTTTCTCACCAGTGATTGTATCTTACATGTTATTTCACATTCCCCAAGGCACAAATCAAATATTTGGATGTATCTTGGATGACTTGTCACATTCCATGAATAGCTTCATGCACATTGAATAGGAATTCCATCATTTAAGAATTTTTTGGAGGGTTTTCATGGCATAGTTTTTAGGGGCTTAGGGGTTCGATGAATAGGAGATTAGGGGTTAGAGGTTTAGGGTTTAGTGGTTAGGGTTTAGGACTAGAATAATGAGTTAGTGCAGGTTAAGGGGTTAGGGATTGGGGGCTTATGGGTTAAGGTATCTAGGTATATTTAGGGGTTAGGGGAGTAATGATTTAGTAGTGGTTAAGGGATTAGGGATTGGGGTTAGGGAGATCATCATGATTTAGTGGTTAAGGGTTTAGGGATTGGTGGTTAGGGGTTAGGGGATTTAGGTGCCAGGTCACAAGTATTTTTTGCTAGGAAGGCTTTCCAAAGAAGTTGGCTGGCATCACTATGACAATATTAGGGAATTAGAAGGGAAGAGAAAGGCAAAGGCTCAGGTATCATATGAGAGAAGGAAGAAATTGGAAAAATTGAGATCAAAAGCAGTGGAGTTAGCCGAAAAGCAGCTTGCCCCAGAGATGGATAAGATAAAAATTGACAACATATTGGTCAATTTCCTTGACCCTTTATTGGTTATTCAAAAAGAGTATGAATACACCACCATTAATATCAAGGTAACCAGCCCCTAATAGATCAAGGGCTGAGAGGAAAATCAATCATCAATGAAAATTCAAAATTTTCAAGGTGAGCAAGATCAACCAAATTGGGAGTAGAGTTTGGTGAACCTTCGTAAGTGAATGGGGCCTATGTGATATGGCTACGAGTTATCTGAGTATATAGTGAATTAGACAGAAGTAAGAAAACAATCACTTCTTCAAAGCTAATTCGAATTTGGAGGGCTTAGGGGATTGGGGGTTAGGGGTTAAGGAATTTAGATGCATTTAGGGGTTAGGGGTTGAATAATGAGTTATTATTTAAGGTATTAGGGATTGTGGGCTTAGGGGGCCTGACCCGAACACGTTTGGGCAGGCACACTCAACCGAAACGACCTGACCTAAACGTGTTAAGGGGTTATAGGTTTATGGTTTAGGTGGTTAAATGGCTTAGGGTTAGGGGATTTAGGCACAATTAGGGGTTAGGTGAATAATTATTTAGTGTTTAAGGGATTAGGGATTAGGGGCTTAGGGGTTAGGGGAAGAGAATGGTCATTCCAGATGCTCTGTCTTTAGCTAGGTCACAAGTATTGTCTGCTAGGAAGGCTTCACAAAGAAGTTGGATGGCATAACTATGACACTATTACGAAATTAGAAGGGAAGAGAAAGTAAAAGGCTTAGGTATCATATGAGAGAAGGAAGCAATTGGAAAAACTGATACGGGTGCCCTCGAATGAAATTACCCAAACCGAACGCGCCTGGTCGGGCGACCTCGCACGGCGCACCCGACCGAATGATGCCACAAGGGAGAAAAAGACAAATAGGTTGCCCGAACTTGCACAAGGCACCCAGGCATTCACAACTTAGCAAAACTGATACGAGCGCCCTCGAACGAAACGGCCCAACCGGACCCAAACACGCCCAGTTGGGTGACCTCACACGGCGTGACACAGCGTGCCCAACCGAACAATGCCACAAGAGAGAAAATAGAAAATCATCCACCCGAATGTGCACAAGGCACCTAGGTGGTCACAACTTAGAAAAACTAATATGGGTACCCTCGAACGAAACGACTCGACCTGAATGTGCCCGGTTAGGCGACCTCACATGGCGTGACACGACGCGCCCGACTGAACGATGCCACAAGGGAGAAAATGACAAACGGGCTACCCAAACATGCAAAAGGAACCCAGTTGGTCACAACTTAGAAAAACTAATACGGGTGCCCTCGAACGAAACGGCCTGACCCGAATGTGCTTGGTCAGGCGACCTCACACAGAGTGACACGACGCGTTCAACCGAATGATGCCACAAGGGAGAAAACAACAAACGGGAAGCCCGAACGTGCATAAGGGACCCGGGCGGTCACAACTTAGCAAAACTGATACAGGCACCCTCAAATGAAACGGCCCGACCAAAACGCGCCCGGTCGGGCGACCTCACAGTACGGCGTGACACGGCGCACTCGACCGAACGATGCCACAAGGGAGAAAACGGCAAACGGGCCACCCGAACATGCCCAAGGAACCCAAGTGGTCACAACTTAGCAAAACTGATACGGGCACCCTCGAACGAAATGGCCCGACCTGAATGCGCCTGGTTAGGCAACCTCACATAGCACGACATGGTGCACCTGACCGAATGATGCCACAACGGAGAAAATGGAAAACGAGCCGCCCGAACATGCATAAGGCACTCGAGCGGTCACAACTTAGCAAAATTGATAAGGACACCCTTGAATGAAATGGCCAGACCCGAACGCACCTGGTCGGGCGACCTCACAGTACGACACGACACAACGCGCCTGACCGAACAATGCCACAAGCGAGAAAACGACAAACGGGCCACCCGGGTAGTCACAACTTAGCAAAATTGATACGGGCGACCTAGAAGGAAATGACCCGACCTAAACGCACTCGGTCGGGCGACCTCACATGACGCGCCCAATTGAACGATGCCACAAGGGAGAAAATGGAAAACGAGTTGCCTGAATGTGCACAAGGCACACGAGTGGTCACAACTTAGCAAAACTAATATGGGCACCCTCGAACGATATGGCCTGTCCTGAACACGCCTGGTCGGGCGGCCTCACATGGCGCGACATGGCGCGCCCGATCGAAAGATGCCATAAGGGAGAAAACTGCAAACGGGCCACCCAAACGTGCACAAGGCACCCGGGTGGTCACAAATTAGCAAAACTGATATGAGCGCCCTTGAACGAAATGGTCCGACTTGAATGCAGCGAGTAGGGCAACCTCACATGGCACGACATGGCACGCCCAACCGAATGATTCCACAAGGCATCAAACGACAAACGGGGCGCCCAAACATGCACAAGGCACTCGGGTGGTCACAAATTAGCAAAACTGATATGGGCGCCCTCGAATGAAACGGCCCGAACCAATTTGAATGTGCCCGATCAGGCGACCTCACACGGTGCGACATGGTGCTCCCGACTGAATGATGCCATAAGGGATAAAATGACAAGAAGGCCACCCGAACATGCACAAGGGACCCAGGCTGTCACAGCTTAGCAAAACTAATACGGGCACCCTCGAACGAAACGACCCGACCTAAATGCGCCCGGTCAGGCGACCTCACATGGTGCGACAGTACGGTGCGCCTGACCGAATGATGCCATAAGGGAGCCAATAGCAAATGGGCCACCTGAACATGCACAAGGCACCCGGGTGGTCACAACCTAGAAAAACTGATACGGGTGCCCTCGAACGAAACGACTTGACCTGAATGTGCCCGGTCAGGCGACCTCACACGGCACAACACGGCACGCCCGACCAAATGATGCCACAAGGGAGCAAATGAAAAATGGGCTACCCGAACGTGCACAAGGCACTCGGGTGGTCACAACTTAGCAAAACTGATACGGGCGCCCTTGAACGAAATGGCCTGACCTGACCCGAACGCGCCCGGTCGGGTGACCTCACACGGCACGACACGACGCCCCCGACCAAACGATGCCACAAGGGAGCAAACAGAAAATGGGCCACCCGAACATGCACAAGGGACCTGGGTGGTCACAACTTAGCAAAAATGATACAAGCGCCCTCGAACGAAATGGCCCGACTGGAATGCGCCCGGTCAGGTGACCTCATAGTACAACGCAACAAGGTGCACCCGAACGAACGATGCCACAAGGGAGAAAATAGGAAACGGGCCACCCGAATGTGCATAAGGCACCCGGGCAGTCACAACTTAGGAAAACTGATACGGGCACCCTCGAACGAAATGGCCTGTCCTGAACGCGCTTGGTCGGGCAACCTCACACGGTGCAACACGGCGCGCCCGACCGAATGATGCCATAAGGGAACAGATAGAAAACATGCCACCCGAATGTGCACAAGGCATTCGGGTGGTCACAACTTAGAAAAATTGATACGCGCACCCTCAAATGAAATGAACAACCTGAACGCGCTTGGTCGGGCGACCTCACAGTAAGGCACGAAACGGTGCGGCCAACCGAATGATGCCACAAGGGGGAAAATGGAAAACAGGCCACCCAAACGTGCACAAGGCACCTGGGCAGTCACAACTTAGCAAAACTGATACGGGCGCCCTCGAACAAAACACCCTGACCTGAACACGCCCGGTCGGGCGACATCACACGACGCGACACGGCGGGCCCGACCGAATGATGCCACAAGGGATAAAATGGCAAACGGGCCACTCAAACATGCATAAGGCACATGGGTGGTCAAACCTTAGCAAAACTAATACAGGCGCCCTCGAATGAAATGGCCCGACCTGAACACGCCCGATCGGGCGACCTCACACGACGCAACACAGTGCGCCCAACCGAAAGATGCCACAAGGGAGAGAACTGCAAATGGGCCACCCGAACGTGCACAAGGCACCTGGGTGGTCACAACTTAGAAACACTAATACGAGTGCCCTTGAATGAAACGACCCGACCTAAACGCGCCCGGTCGGGCGACCTCACACGGCGCGACATGGCACGCTCGACCGAATGATTCCACAAGGGAGAAAATGGAAAATGGGCCGCCCGAACATGTACAAGGCACTCGAGTGGTCACCACTTAGCAAAACTAATATGGGTGCCCTCAAAGGAAACGGCCCAACCCAACCTGAACGTGCCCAATCGGGCGACCTCACACGGCGCGACACAGTGCACCCGACCAAACGATGCCACAAGGGAGAAAACGACAAACGGGCCACCCGAACGTGCACAAGGGACCCAGGCAGTCACAACTTAGCAAAACTGATACGGGAACTCTCGAACGAAATGACTCGACCCATATGCGCCTAGTCGGGCGACCTCACATGGTGCGACAGTACAGCGCGTCCGATCAAATGATGCCACAAGGGAGAAAATGGAAAATTGGCCACCCGAACGTGCATAAGGCACCCGGGCAGTCACAACGTAGCAAAACTGATACGGGTGCCCTCGAACGAAACGACTCGACCTGAACACGGCCGGTCAGGCGACCTCACACAGTGCAACATGGCATGCCCGACCAAATGATGCCACAAGGGAGAAAATGACAAACAGACTGCTCGAACATGTACAAGGCACCCGGGCGGTCACAACTTAGCAAAACTGATATGGGCACCCTTGAACGAAATGGCCCAACTCAACCCGAACACGCTCGGTCGGGTGACCTCACATGACGCGACAAGGCACGCCCGACCAAACGATTCCATAAGGGAGAAAATGGAAAATAGGCCACCCAAACGTGCACAAGGGACCCAAGCAGTCACAACTTAGCAAAACTGATACGGGCACCCTTGAAAGAAATGGCCCGACCCGACCAGGCAGCACAATTGAGGGCTCTCCTGCAACCCGGCCAGCGCAGCGAGCGATGCCACAGGAGAAAACAAGCCGACCGCGAGCTTTGCCGCGAGGACGCAGTGATGCAGCAGAAAAAATGGTCGGGCACCCTTGGAAACGAAATGGCAGAACCAGGCCACACACAGTGAAGCCGACCTCACATGATCACGGCCAGTCGGCTTTAGGCCAGGCGATGCCTGAGGACGAATGAGCTTGATCCCTTTCGAACATGCCTGAGCGGCCAGTGCTGACTTAGCAAACTTAAAATGGGTGCCTCGAAAATGCGGCCCGGCCCCAGATGCAGTCGGGTGAGCTCCTGCTGTGCGTGACATGCTCGCGCCCGACCGAATGATGCCACAAGGGAGCAAATGGAAAACGGGCTGCCCGAACATGCACAAGGCACTCAGGCGGTCACAACTTAGAAAAATTGATACGGGTGCCCTCGAACGAAATGGCCCGACCCGACCTGAACGCGCCCGGTCGAGCGACCTCACATAGCGCGACACAGTGCGCCCAACCAAACTATGCCACAAGGGAGAAAATGGCAAATGCGCCGCCCGAACGTGCACAAGGCACCCAAGCAGTCACAACTTAGCAAAATTGATACGGGCGCCCTCGAACGAAATGGCCCGACTTGAACGCGCCCGGTCGGGCAACCTCACAGTACGGGCGTGACACGGCGCGCCCGACTGAACGATGCCATAAGGGAGAAAATAGAAAATGGGCCACCTGAACGTGCACAAGGCACTCGGATGGTCACAACTTAGCAAAACTGATACGGGCACCCTCGAACGAAACGACCCGACCTGAACGCGCTCAGTCGGGCGACCTCACACGGCACGACATGTCGTGCCCGATCGAACAATGCCACAAGGGAGCAAACGGAAAACGGGTCGCCCGAATGTGCACAAGGCATCCGGGCAGTCACAACTTATCAAAACTAATACGGGCGCCCTCGAACGAAATGGCCCGACCTGAACGCGCTCTGTCAGGCGACCTCACATGGTGTGACATGGTGCGCCCGACCGAACAATGCCGTAAGGGAGAAAACAACAAACGGGCCATCTGAACATGCACAAGGCATTTGGGCTGTCGCAACTTAGCAAAACTGATGTGGGTGCCCTCGAATGAAACGGCCCGACCTAAATGCGCTCGGTCGGGCGACCTCACACGGTGTGGCACGACGCACTCGACCGAATGATGACACAAGGGAGAAAACGCCAAACAGGCCACCCGAACATGCATAAGGCACCTGGGTGGTCACAACTTAGCAAAAATTATATGGGTGCCCTCGAACAAAACGGCCTAACCCAACCCGAACGAGCCCGATCGGGCGACCTCACATGGCACGCCCGACCGAATGATGCCACAAGGGAGGAAACACAAACGGGCCACCCAAATGTGCACAAGGGACCCGGGCGGTCACAACTTAGCAAAACTGATACGGGCACCCTTGAATGAAACGGCCCGACCCAAATGCGCCTGGTCGGGCGACGTCATACAGTGCAACAGTACGATGCGCCCAAACCAATGATGCCACAAGGGAGAAAATCACAAGCGGGCCACCCAAACGTGCACAAGGCACCCTAGCGGTCACAACTTCACAAAAATGATACGGGCGATCTTGAACGAAATGGCCTGACCTGAACGCACCCGGTCAGGTGACCTCACATGGTACGACAGTCCAGCGCACCCGACGGAACGATGCCACAAGGGAGAAAATGGAAAATGGGCCACCCAAATATGCACAAGGCAACCGGGCGGTCACAACTTAGCAAAAATGATACAGGTGCCCTCGAACGAAACGACCCAACCTAAATGCGCCCGGTCGGGCGACCTCACATGGCGCAACATGGCGCGCCTGACCGAATGATGCCACAAGGGAGAAAACAGCAAATGGACTGCCCGAACTTCCACAAGGCACCCAGACGGTCACAACATAGCAAAACGGATACAGGTGTGCTTGAACGAAATGGCCTGACCCGACCCGAATGCGCTCGGACGGGCAACCTCACACGACGCGACACGACGCTCCTGACTGAAGGATGCCACAAGGGAGAAAACGACAAATGGGCCACCCGAACGTGCACAAGGGACTTGGACAGTCACAACTTAGCAAAATTGATACAGGCACCCTCGAACGAAATGGCTCGACCCGACCTAAACGCGCCTGGTCGGGCGACCTCACAAGGCACGACATGGTGCGCCTGACCGAATGATGCCACAAGGGAGAAAACGACAAACGGGCCACCCGAACCTGCACAAGGGACCCGACCGGTCACAAATTAGAAAAACTAATACGGGCACCCTCAAACGAAATGGCCCGACCCGAACACACCCAGTCGGGCGACCTCACATGGTGCGACAGTATGGTGCACCCGACCGAACGATTCCACAAGGGAGAAAATAGAAAATGGGCCACCCAAACTTGCACAAGGCACTCGGGCGGTCACAACTTAGCAAAACTGATATGGGTGCCTTGGAATGAAACGACCCGACCTGAACGCGCCCGGTCGGGCAACCTCACACGGCGCGACACGGCACGCCCGACCGAACGATGCCACAAGGGAGCAAACGGAAAACGGGCCGCCCGAACGTGCACAAGGCACCCGGGCAGTCACAACTTAGCAAAACTAATACATGCACCCTTGAATGAAATGGCCTGACCCGACCTGAACGCACCCGGTCTGACGACCTCACACGGCGCAACAGAGTGCTCCCGACCAAACTATGCCACAAGGGAGAAAATGACAAACGGGTCGCTTAAATGTGCAGAAGGCACATGGGCAGTCACAACTTAGCAAAATTGATAGAGGCGCCCTCGAATGAAATGGCTAGACCCAAAAACACCCGGTCAAGTGACCTCACAGTACAGCATGACACGGTGCGCCCGACCGAACGATGCCACAAGGGAGAAAACGGCAAATGGGCCACTCGAACATGCACAAGGCACCTGGGCGGTCACAACTTAGCAAAACTGGTATGAGCACCCTCGAACGAAACGACCCAACTTGAACGCCCCCAATCGAGTGACCTCACACGACACGACACGTCGCGCCCGACCAAACAATGCCACAAGGGAGAAAATGGAAAATAGGCCGCCCGAACGTGCACAAGGCACTCGGGCAGTCACAACTTAGCAAAACCGATATGGGCACCCTCGAACGAAAGGGCCCGACCTGAACACGCTCGGTCGAGCAACCTCACATGGCGCGACACGGTGCACCCGCCCGAACAATGCCGCAAGGGAGAAAACAACAAATGGGCCATCTGAATGTGCACAAGGCACCCGAGCGGTCACAACTTATCAAAACTGATATGGGTACCCTCAAACGAAACAGCCCGACCTGAACGTGCCCGGTCGGGCAACCTCACACGGTGTGACACGGCGCACCTGACCGAACGATGATGTAAGGGAGAAAATGTAAAACGGGCCGCCTGAACCTGCACAAGGAAATCGAGCGGTCACAACTTATCAAAAATGATATGGGTGCCCTCGAACAAAACAGCCTGACCCAACCTGAACGCGCCCAATCAAGCGACCTCACACGGCATGCCCGACTAAACGATGCCACAAGGGAGGAAATGGCAAATAGGCCACCTGAATGTGCACAAGGGACCCAGGCAGTCACAACTTAGCAAAACTGATACGGGCACCCTCGAATGAAACTGCCCGACCCGAACGTGCCCGGTCAGGCGACCTCACACGATGCGACAGTACGGCACGCCTGAACAATTGATGCCACAAAGGAGCAAATGGAAAGTGGGCCACCCGAACATGCATAAGGCACCCGGGCGGTCACAACCTAGAAAAATTGATATGGGCGCCCTCGAACGAAATGGCCCGACCTGAATGCGCCCGATCGGGTGACCTCACACTACACGACACGGCATGCCCAACCGTGGTTGGGGGCACACATTAAAAGTGAACCAAGGAGTGAGCGCATCACATCTTTAATATTTTATGAAACTCCTTAGAAGTCCCATCATAACCACCTTCCATCTTCATCACAATGTGATATGTCAACTAAAGATATCTTATTATATTGCTCCAACCATTCAAAAAGGGGACCCAAGTTAGATTATTATTTATTAAAGGAAAGGCCAAAGAAATTAATTTACAAACCGTCTTAATAGCGACACTTAGCCCAAACTGTCGCAAGAGTGACACTTAGCCTAAACCATCGCAAGGGCGACACTTAGCCCAAACTGTCACAATAGCGACGATCATTCCCAAACTGTCGCAATAGCGACGCTTTTGCCCAAAATGTCACAATAGCGACGTTTTCCTCTAGATGTCGCAATAGCGACACATAGCTCTAATCCATCGCAATTCTGACGCTTTTTCCCAAACTGTCGCAATTCCGACGTTTTGCTACAAACGTCACATGACTGACACTAACTTCTATGTGTCGCAATACTGACACTTGTCTCCAAACGTCGGTATAGAGACAGTTATGGGCCGGATTTGAAAAATTTATAATTTTTTGGGAAATTTCCGACATTTGGTCAAAAGTGTTGGAACCAAAGTGTCGGAATTTCCGCCAAATGTACTAGTGTGGTTGCACATAACCTTAGCTTGCCTAATATTCATGTATTTGGGAATTCCAAAATTATCATAAATGGCATCTCTGGTGTATCTGCTCTTCGCATTCATGGTTTAGAGGGTTGGATTGATAGAACTAATTACCTTATATCAAAGTTTCACGAAGTGTATTTGAATCATGTATACAGATAAAATAACTCTCGGGTGGATATATTATCCAAAAAAGGCCTCTCTCTACCCTTCGGTGATATTCTGATATCCTATTTCAAGGATTCTCTACTGATCAACTCTTTTCATTATACGGTGCCATAGTACAGCCATGTCGTCTACTACAAGTGACTGTGACGAATCAAGCGAGTCGGCTCTATTCTATTTCTATCTACTTTTTTGATAATTATGTGCTCCTCTCATAGATCCCACAGTTTATGATGATTTCGTTTCGGTATATAGCTCTGTATATATATATATATATATATGTTACTTTTATTTTTGGCTTGGGGATGACGCACCCTTATAAGTATCCTGTGTTGGATTGCATATGTATTCCCTTTTGTTTTATATTTTGGACTGGGGGGCTCTTTTGATGATATGGATGTGTAGCAGCGATCCTGGTATAGTGCATATATGATATACTAGTATGGTTTTCCTTTTCTTACAGTTTAATGTGATAATTTTTACGCTTATTTCTCTCTTTTGTCATAGGATGATGGATTTTATATGCATCATGTTTTTCTTCCTTGCTACCATATGATAGTTGGGATGATTGTATTTTCACATGCACTGTTTTTAATAGAATCGGCATTTTTTCTTTCTAGAAAAAAAAAAAAATTGTAATGGAATTTTCTCCATGCGGAAACCATGGATGTTCCTATAACGTCATTCCAAATGTTGAAAGGAGCACAATTTTAGGAATATTATGTATACACAAGTATGTATTGGAATTTTCTCCATTTAGAAACCATGGATGTTCCTACAAGGTCTTTCTGAATGTACGCTCGAGAAGTTTTGTAATATTACTTTCAAATGAGGTTTATTATTGCCAAATTGGTATTCTTCATTTCTCAAGATTATGAGGAAGGTGTGTTCCTGTTACACTCCTGTTATCATGGAATAAATACTAGACAAACTTTTTGTATATGGGAATGAAGAATTTTTAGTGGATGAGAGATAACTAAACTTTAATGCCTTATTTTTACAGTGATTGGATCATAGTTTGTATGTCAATCACTCATATACAACACCGATGTCAAAATATGTATCGATTTGGTTGAATGTTGAGCCTACTCAAAGGTACTAGAAAGTCTGAGCAAAATTTAGTTACGAATTTTATTTGGTTTGCATCACCATTTCTCCATTATTTTTTAGTAACCGACATTTCAGCTTTTCCTAGCTTTGGACTTTTGATAGGAAGGGTAAGTTGGGATGCATTTATAGATTGGTAAGATTTTGAAGTTACTAATCACTTTGTTTAAATTAATTAGTATAGATCTAAAGTGCCACAATATATGTCTTTCGACACACATTAAATAATGGGTTTATTCTATTTTTTTGGGTAGAGTTGCACCTGAATTCCAACCATTATGTTGTCATTGGCCTGGTGTATGGCACAACTGGGATGGGTTCATGGAATTGCAGCTATGCTAATTTTCTCAAACATTGTCAACCATAATTATTATACCTCGTGTTTGCTAGCACATTGTTATAGATTGGGACATCCAATGAAAGGAAAATGCAATCCTACATATATTGATGCACTGAGAGAAAATTTAGGTATTATTTGTACTTTCCTCGGTCGAGATTCTAACTCTCATGTATAGGCATATACTAATAACTGATTTTTCTAATATTTCTCAAGTAAAACAAAAATATGGTTTTTGGGGCTTTTGCAGTATTAGATTTTGTATGGAGCTACTATTGCCTACACAATCACTGCTTCATTCAATATGGTGTAAGTTGTATTGTTCACAAGTCCAAATTCAAAGACAAATATTTAATAAAGAGAACTGATTATTGATCACCAAAGATAAAGATAATCATAATATTCCCTTAGCCCATCACTTTTATTTGTAGAATCTTCACACTACCAGTCTTGAGACAAGAATCTTATAAAAATTAAAGACATTTTTTTTTCAATTTAAGAATTCTATTGGCCTCTCTTTACACTTTTTGGGGCAATTTATAGTTAAATATTATCTTGTACATTGTATCTATGGTAAATAGAGGTTTTCTTGCCAAAAAATATTGGAATTATTGGTTTCTTATCACTTTTAAGAGGTAAATATCATAAAATTCCGTATCATATCTCATGATCCTATGCTTTTGCTGCTTCAAACAAGACATTGTGACATTTTAGCTATAACACTTTTTTTAGGATGTTTTAGATGGTGAAACTTGGAAATTGCAGATCTGGTTCATCTATTTCAAATTGTAGATCTTGATTCACTATATTTTTGGAGATCTTCTCCATGGAAGTTAGGGTTTTTATATGATCCTTAAATCTATATGAAACAAGTCAGATTGACATTTTCATTACCACTTGTCTTTCGTGAGGTTTCTATGTAATCCAGACTTCTGTAACTTTCATATGTAGTCAACTATAAAACTAAAATTTTTAGTACAATGTGCACAACCTCAACCATTTGATTTTGACTACATTCAAATACTATATTATAGAGGATAAACATAGATTAATTTTAGACCTACCCATGAAAACTCATAACAGATTTCAAATATTTTTTTATACATTCAGAAGGTGTTGTTACATATACGAATTCAAATATGGAAGTGGAATCCTTAAAGTGTTTGAAATTCCTACTATGTTACACAACACCATGAAACAACCAAAACACCCTTGCTAACTCGTACAACAACGAGTTGCACTCTCTCCAAATTATACACTACCAAAATTCCAAGAGCCAGAAGAAAAAAACCTAAGGGCCTAAAGCGAACCAAAAAAATCCAATAAGACAGATTCCCCTTTTCTTCCTTGTTCCTACAATTTACTCTCACGCTACGTATTTCTTCACATTCCAACTGAAGAAGTCTTTTCCCATGTTGCTAACCTCTTCGCATTCCAGAGTTGAATCTATTCGCTTCTTCATACATTAACAAACCTAAATTTGTAACTTACATCCCATTCTCGTAGCATGTCTAAGTAGAAGTTTCCTTGTAGTGGCTGAAATTTTATATCACCATAATCGTCTTGACAAGATGAACATAATGGTGATGTCAATCTAAGGCTTAAGTGAGTTGAAAAGATTGAAATTTTTGAACCCCATTTTCATAACAAAACCTTCTATCTTGGGTCAGCATAGCAACTATCTCCTATTAATGAGTGTAATGGTGAGGATTAGGAGAGGGTTAGGAGAGGGTTGTTACAATTTTCCTTTATTTTTAATAGATTAAAGACTATTATGCATAATTTTTCTAATGATGATTTATGAAGAAAATTATTGGAATAAAACTTACTCTTTCAACTTCTAATTTCTCGCCATAGTCAAATGTCCGACTTACAAGTCTACGAGCTAAGAAGTGACAATTTTGGGATGTACTTTGCAAGAAAATGGGGATGAATCTCGAAAATCAGAGACACAGACATGGGTTTTGTGTAGAATGGACCAAGCTAATTAAATCTTAGAATGATTTTTAAATATTAGCTATGTTTCTCAAAATAAATGTGGTTCTTTCAAAAAGTTATTTCTTTTTTATATATTTTAGTTTTTTATTACATTAATAATAATAATAATAATTTAAAATTATATATATATATATATATATATATATATATATATATATATATATATATATATATATATATTATTTAATTAAATGAATATGTTATCTTTCTACACAGTTTTAATTAACATAGAGCTATAAAGTTTTTTTTTTTAAGTTTGAATTAAATGAATATGTGATTTTTTTAGGAGTTTTAATTAGCATATAAAAACATTTTAGACTGTATGTCTTTTTATGAGTTTAATTTGAATGTTAAAGAAAAAGATTTGTTATTTTCTAATGATGTCAAAAAGACTATTTGGAAAAAAAAGGTTTTGCCTTATGACCTTATAATTTTACTTGGATAGAAATAAATGGATATAGATCTAACACTATCAAAAATTTGTAAGGCATAATAAATGTTGAAGCTTCACAACTATAATTTGAATTTAAAAAAAAAAAAACCAAATTTTGTCAAAATTATATTATTGGCTTAAAAAAAAAAAAACCTACTCTTAGTTGGGACCCAGTTTCACTTTAGAATATTATAACTAATACAAAAAGAAAGAAAGAAAGAAAAAAAAAAAAAAAACTACTCTCAATTGGGACCCAGTTTCACTTTACAATATTACTAGTAATAGAAAAAAAAAAAAAAAAAGCCTACTCTCTGTTGGGACCCAGTTTCACTTTAAAATATTATTAGTAATGGACCGAGTTTCACTTTAGAATATTAATTGTAATGCAAGAAAACTATGAAAAACATGTTATTAGAATATTTTTGAAATTTAATTAATTGAAACAAAATCAAATTAAATTTTCTTAACATTCCGAAATCTATAACAACGTTATAATTGTAAATACAAAAAAGACAGACTCACGAACAGTTCTCTTATAACATAGACATTTTGTTTTGAATTCCATTCATCACAAGGCAAACACAAGCAAGCTGTC
Source organism: Pinus albicaulis (assembly GCA_034641835.2). NCBI lineage: Eukaryota > Viridiplantae > Streptophyta > Pinopsida > Pinales > Pinaceae > Pinus > Pinus albicaulis. The sequence continues at coordinate 734,240,691 of CM076578.1, read as the reverse complement.
TACCACGGAGACATATCCATTGAGGTATATACTATATACCATTACTAAAGAAAAGCATATTCTAAAGAAATATGGAAAATTCCCATCAGTCAGAATTAGAGGTGAAAAGTACGGCAGCAAGAGCTAATGGAGCATTGGAGATTAATAAAGGGTTTATAAGATCAGTGAAGACATTGACACAAGGCAAGTGGAATGTATGTGGAATTGTAATAGGTACAGGAGATTCCGAAGAGGTTTATAGCCTTGGAAAAGATGAAGATAACAGATAAGATATGATAATGAAAGCATTGACGTGAGTAATTAGATGAATCGAAGTAATGGCACGAGTGGATTACAAGTAAGATGAGATAGTGAGGGCATAGTCATTGGATCAGATAATGTGAGATATTGGCATAAAATTTTTGCTCTATGTGGTTAAGTTAGGGTTTACTTTAATCTAAAATAGAAGAATTATCTATCCACCATATATATATATATAATTTTTATAAGCAAAGAATAAATTTAAAGAATTTCATTGAAGCATGTGCAAACATGTTTATAAAACATAAGATTTATAATATCATAAATGTTTATTTTTAAATACCCTTAAGTGTATTAAGTTTTATATAAACTTCTTGTTAATCCAAAACAAGAGAGAACTTAATACATTTGAGATAATATATATCATGAGAAAACATCTTAGATAATATCGGGTTCAAATTGCAAATCCTGGTTTTCTATATTTTTGGAGATATGTTTTAAGGATGTTAGTGTTTTTATATGTTATTTAAATCTGTGTCAATTCAGCTTTTTCATTAACTTTTTCTACACAGTTTCATACCATAAAACTTGGAACACATTAATGTAAGATAGTGGTAAACATCTAGTTCAAAATACAAATTTTGGTTTACTATATTTTTGAAAATATACTTTAAAGAAGTTATGGTTTTTTATATGTTCCAAAAATTTAATAGTACATGTTTACTGGAAATCAGAAACCTTGTATTGAATTTGAACTTGATAGTTTCTAATTATGAGAGATAAGTTTCGGAGAACCATTATAAACAGGGTGTGGAGAAGAAAGTGCAAAATAGAGAGCGGAAAACAGGAAAGTTGCTCAATTTTGTTTAAACCCTAAGGACTTTCAACAATAACTTTTGCATGAAACATGTTAATTATTCATTCAAGTGACCAGATGTTTCAACCATTTGCGTGTGAAAACGGAGGTGAGGTTGTGTAGTCGGAATTGGAGGAATATTTTTTTGAAACATAACAGCGTACCATTTTAGAGCTTGTTTAAAAAAAAATAAAGAAATCTAAAAGAAAATTATGTTCGGCACTCAAACTGAAAAATAAAATATTTTATTCCTATTACGAGCAGAAGGCAGCGGAAGTCGTGATGCTATTAAATTCAACTTTGAGTGTAGGGGACTGTGATCCCGACCGACGTCCACCAGGTCGGTAGTCCAAAGGTTGTGTGTGGAGAGAGTTCATTCATTTTTTTCGGTTATGTTGTCCCATCTCGCTGTAGTCAAGGGTTGGAAATTATTGACTTGTTTTAGAATAAAATTGCCACAGTTTAATATTATTCAGAGGTTTTATAATATTAATTCAAGAAAAAATTGCTTCGCATGCAAACGATAAAAGAAAATATTTTGAACTTACTAATCACTTGGTTTAACTTAATTAGAGTAGATCTAAAGTGGCACAATCTATACCTTTCGAAACGCATTAAATAATAGGTTTATTCTATTTTTCTTGGGTAGAGTTCCACAAGGGTAGGGTATGCTCGAGAGAATTCAAGGGAAATGAGCAGCATCTAGATCCTCCCATATGAACTCCAACATCCGGTCCAATGAAAAACAATGGGACTGTGAACAACTGAATCGAGAAAACCTGTTGGGGCCGTGGGACCTTCAGGCCTGCCCAGCCGGTTCATACCAGTTCGGAATGGGGACCACAAAATTGAAGGATAAATGGGATTTCTGACTGCCTAACATTCAGCGGTCTAAAGTTTAGAGATCGTGATAGTTTTGAAAAAAGAAGTCGTACGGGTAGTATGTAAAGGTATATACTAATAACTGATTTTAACCGATTTTTCTAATATTTCTCAGGTAAAACACAAATATGGTTTTGCGAGCTTGTGCAATATTAGAGTTTGTATGGAGGTGTTATTGCCTACACAATCATTGCTTTATTGAGTATGGTGTAAGTTGGATTGTTCACCAGTCAAAATTCAAAGACACTACACAATCATTGCTTTATTGAGTATGGTGTAAGTTGGATTGTTCACCAGTCAAAATTCAAAGACAAATATTTAATAAATAGAAATGATTATTGATCACGAAAGATAAAGTTAATCATAATATTTCCTTAGCCAATCACTTTTATTTGTAGAATCTTCACATTGCTAATCATGAGACAAGAATCTTATAAAAAAAAATACATTTTTTTCAATTTAAGAATTTTATTGGTCTTTCTTTGCATTTTTTGGGGCAATTGCTAGTTAAATATCATTTTGTACATTGTATTTGTGGTAAAAAGAGATTTTCCTGCCAAATAATATTGGAATTATTGGTTTCTTATTATTTCTAGGAGGCAAAAATCATAACATTTGGTATCACAGCTCATGATCCTATGGTTTTGCTACTTCAAACAGGATATTGTGACATTTTAGCTATAGCATTTTTTTAGGAGGTTTCAGATGGTGAAACTTGGAAATTGTAGATCTCGTTCATCTGTTTCAAATTGTAGGTCTTGATTCACTATATTTTTGGAGATCTTCTCCAAGGAAGTTAAGGTTTCTATATGATCCTTAAATCTATATCAAAAAAGTCAGATCGACATTTTCATTACCACTTGTTTTTTTGTGACGTTTCGATGTAATCCAGACTTACGTAGCTTTCATAATAAACTATAAAACCAAAATTGTTGTTACAATGTGCACAACCTCAAACATTTGATTTGGACTACTTTATTAAACTAATTCAAAGAGTATATTATAGAGAATAAACAGAGAGTAATTCTAGACCTACCCATGAGAACTCATAATGGATTTCAAATATTTTTTTATTCATTGAGAATATGTTATTACATATACGAATTCAAATATGGAAGTGGAGTCCTTAAAGTGCTTGAAATTCCTAGAAGTTACACAACACCATGCAATAACCAAAACACTCTCTCTAACTCTTACAACAACAAGTTTCACTCTCTAGCCTAAGAGAAAAACCTAAGGGTATGAAGTGAACCTACATAATCCAATAAAACAGAATCCCCTTTTATTCCTTGTTCTTGCAATTTATTCTCACCCTACGAACCTCTTCCCATTCCAAATGAACAATTTTTTTCCCATGTTGCTAACCTCTTCGCATTCCAGAGTTGAATCAATTCACTTCTTCATAATACATTAAAAAAACCTAAATTTGTAACTTACATCCCATTCTCCTAGCACGTCTCTCTAGCAATTGAAAATTTATATCACCATAATCGTCTTAAGGAAATGAACATAATGGTGATGTCAATCTAAGGCTTAGGTGAGTTGAAAAGATTGAAATATTTTTATCTTATTTTCATAACAGATTTTTGTATCTTGGGTCAACATAGCAACCATCTCCTCTTAATGAGTGTAATTGTGAGAATTAGGAGAGGGTTATTACAATTTTTTTTAATTTTAATAAATTAAATATTATTATGCATAATTTTGCTAATGATAGTTTATGGAGAAAATTATTGAAATAAAACTCACTCTTTCAACCTCTAATTTCTAGCTTAGATCGAAAATTTGAGATCTAGCTCATAGTCAAATGTGAGACTTAGAAATTTACCAACTAAAAAGTGACAATTTTGGGTTGTATTTTGCAAAGAAAATGAGAATGAATCTCCAAAATCGGAGACATGGTTTTGTGTAAAATGTACCGAATTTTGAGTGATTTTTTAATATTACCTATGTTTCAAGAGATAAGTATAGTTCTTTCAAAAAGTTTTTTCTTGGTTATATATTTTAATTTTTTATTACATTAATAATAATAATAACTTAAAATTATATATTTTTTTAGTTTTAATTAAATGAAAATGTTATTTTTCTACACAATTTTAATTAACATATTAAAAACATTTTAAGGTGAAGCTATATATTTTTTATAATCAAAATTGATAATAAAAATTTAATGTTATTTTTTTAAAGTTTAAATTAAATAGATATGTGATATTTTGAGTTTTAATTAACATATAAAAAAAAATTAAATTGTATGTCTTTTTATTAGTGTAATTTGAATGTTAAAGAAAATTATTTGTTATTTTATAATGATGTCAAAAAGACCATTATTACAAAAGGCTTTGTCTAATGACTTTCTAATTTCATTTAGATAGCCAGAAATGGATATGGATTTAGTATTATAAAAAATTTCTAGAACACAGAAAATCTTAAAGTTTCACAATTATAATCTTAATTTTTTTTAAAAACTAGATTTTCTCAAAATCTTATTATGTTACTAGTGGAATTATAACTAATTAAGTTAAAAAAAACATATCAACCAATTAAAAAAACGATTTCCTCCATGGTACCAATTTAAAAAAAAAAGACTACTCTGAGTTGGGATCCAATTTGGGAGATCCAATTTCACTTTGGATAATACCAAAAAAAAACTATGAAAAACATGTGATTAGAATATTTTTGAAATTTAATTAATTGAAATAAAATAAAATAAAATTTTCTTAATATTCCGAAATCTATAACAACATTATAATTGTAAATACAAAAAAAAAAAAAAGACAGACTGACGAACAGTTCTCTTATAACATAGACGTTTTGTTTTGAATTCCGTTCATCATAACGCGAACACAAGCAAGCTGTCTACCACGCAAACATATCCATGGAGGTATATACTATAATACCATTACTAAGGAAAAGCATATTCTGATTTTCGTTGAAAAGTGAATGACTTCTCAAGAAACATGGAAAATTCCCATCAGTCAGAATGGAAGTTTTTCTATGCTGCGAGCCACTAAGGCAAACATGAATTGGACAACTGTAATGTGGAAAGAACGGCAGCAAGAGACAATGGAGATTAATAAAAGGTTTATAAGATTAGTGAAGGCATTGACATAAAGCAAGTGGAAAGTACGTGGAATTTTTAATAGGTACAGGAGATTCCGAAGAGGTTTATAGCCTTGGAATTCCAAGATGAAGCTAACAAATAAGATACGATAATGAAGGCATTGACGTGAGTAATGGCACAAGTGGATTACAAGTACGATGAGATAGTGAGGGAATAGTCATTGGATTAGATAATGTGAGATATTGGCATAAAAATTAAATAAGTGTGGCTCTATGTGGTTCAGTTAAGGTTAACTTTAATCTAAAATAGAAGAATCATCTATCCACCTTTATATATATATATATATATAATTAATTTTGATAAGCAAAGAATAACTTTAAAGAATTTCATAAAAAAAATTATCAAACATATATATATATATATACTTTTGATAAGCAAAGAATAATTTCAAAGAATTTCATTGAAGCATGTGCAAACATGTTTATAAAACATAACGTTTATAATATCATAAATGTTTTTTAAATATCCTCAAGTGTGTTAAGTTTTATATAAACTTCTTGTTAATCCAAAACCGGATATAGAACTTAATACATTCATGATAATATATATCATGAGAAAATATCTTAGGTAATATTGGGTTCAAATTGCAAATTTTGGTTTTCTATATTTTTGGAGATATGCTCCAAGGATGTTAGAGTTTATATATGTTTTGTTATATCATAAAACTTGGAACACATTAAAGCAAGATAGTGCTGAACATCTATTTCAAAATAGAGACTTTGGTTTTCTATATTTTTGGAAATATACTCCAAAAAAGTTATGGTTTTGTATATGCTCTAGAAATTTACTAGTGCATAGTAGTGCATATTTACTAGAAATCAAAAGCCTTGTAGGGAATTTGAACTTGATAGCTTCTAATGAGGACAAGTTTCAAAAAACCATTATAAACAGAGTGTGGAGAAGAGAGTGCAAAAAAGAGAGCGGAAAGCAGGAAAGTTGCTCAATTTTGTTTAAACCCTTAGGATGTCCAACAACAAATTTGCATGAAATGTGTTAATTATTCATTCGAGTGACGAGATGCTTCAACCATTTGTGTGTGAAAACAAAGGTGAGGATGTGTGGTCGGAGTTGGGGGAATATTTTTTTGAAACATAATGACTTACCATTTTAGAGTTTGTTTATAAAAAGAAAAGTAAAGAAAGCTAAAAGATAATTATGGTTGGCACACAAACTGAAAAATAAAATATTTTATTCCTATTCAGAGCAGAAGGCAATCGGATAGTCGGAAGTCGTCATATTATTAAATTCAACTTTGTGCGTGCGGTGACTGTGATCCCGACCTCCACCGTGGTCAGGGTAAGACAAAGGTCAATAGTCGAAAGGTTGTGTGTGGAGGGAGTTCATTCATTTTTTCTGGCTATGTTGTCCCATCCCAATGTATTCGGGAGTTGGATATTCAAAAACTTGTGAAATGTTTTTATGAAATAGAAATGCCCGACCTCTTACCTTCAATTTCCACATTTGAATATTTTTTAATTTTTTTCAATATTTTTGTTGCATTTTTTTTTAAAGCAATAACTATTTAAAAAAATGAATAGGAAAATATACACAAAAAATTATATACAGTCCTTCTTATTCAGTGTCTTCACGTTATTGATCTAATAGTTCATATTCGTAAGGTTTAATATTATTGACTGGGTTTAGAATAAAATTGTCTCGGTTTAATATTATTCGGAGGATTTATAATATTAAGTCAAGAAAATTTTTCTTCGCATGCAAACGAGAAAATAAATATTGTTTTCATAGGCGGGTTGTCGAAATTCAGGACCGTGTTAAATTCAAGTCAGTCGAGTTGTCGGAAAATGACTAGGAGAAAGTCGAATCGTAGTGCCCAATCAAGTGGTCGGAAGTCAATATAGTGTTGATATAATGTTTATGGCAGTGGATAGTGTGACCCCCACATGCATCATAGTCGGGCTAAGAGGGAAGTCAGGACTCAGGAGGTTAACTCGGAAGAATGTTCTTTCATTATGTCCTAGTATGCAGCCCAACCCCGGTTTAGACGGGAGTCAAGAGGTCGGAAACAATAGTGGTTTTTTTATGAATAGAAAGGCTCGACATTTCACCTCTGACTTATATCTATTTTGTTTTTATTTATATTTTTTCTTTTTTCTTTTATGTTGTAATTTTTTTATTTTTGTTTTTTTTAATGTTGCAATTTTTTTGGTAATTTTGAATAAATAAATAAACAAATATTAAAAGTTAGTTTTATTTACAAGGTTAATAATAATAATAAATATATTTATATTAATAATAACCATTAATATATAAATAAATTGTAAAAAATATATTATTAAAGATAATATTTATAATTATTTAATATATTAATGGTGATTAAAAAGAATTATAATAATAATAAGAATAATAATAATAATTTTAAATATATTAGTGATAATAATAATGATTAGTATATTAACAAATATTATTTAAAATTATAATTATTATAATTATAATAAATTAATTTATTAATTATATTATTAAGATTAATTAATTATAATAATAAGAAAATTTTAAAAATATATGAAATGTAATAATAATAATAAATAAATTTATTACAAAAATAATGATGAATATATTAATTAAATAATATTTAATATATGAATAATGATTAAAAAAAAAAAATTAATAGTGATGCATATAGTTTTGAAATCATTTTATAATAACAATAATAAATTGGGGAGGACTACCCATTGAACCATATTAGTTTTGTCAATTTCATGATATTTTTTTTAATTTAACAATGTTGAAATGTGTAAATTATTTTTTTTATATAAAAAAATATTAATTACGTTGATAGGTGTGTTCTTATCTGGCTTGGGGTGGGCAAACATTGTTCACCCTAGCCAATGAGAGAGCTTGATTTTTGGTCTTCTATCTAATTAAATTTCACCGCCTGTTACTCCTTTCAACCAATTAAAATTTGACAAACCAACCCACGATGTACCTGCTACACATGCCATACCTGCTTGTTTCTCCAAGGACAAGGACAGGGACACCCAATTTCCTTAATTTATTTAAAGTTTGTTGGTATACATTTCCGTCGTCTTTTTTCCTCTTTCAGCTAATGTTCAAAACTTTGTTTCTTTAACCTTCATAGCACACAGGAACACATAGCTTCTTCACAGCGCATAGGAATACATTCAGGAGATAGAAAGGGGAAAAACAAAGAGCCTTCATGATTGTCTACATCTAGAATGACATGGTTGTGGTGAATATAGGGCAAGTCACAGCGAATGTGGTTGTTAAAAAATAACGCATTCATCTTATTCATTGGTCACTGTAGTTCTCAGAGGAATGTCCTTGCTCTTGTTATTTTAATTCATGAAGATTTTCAATTTGACTATGTATTCAACTTGACCATTTTAAAGTGCCAACAGACACAGATTATTGGTGCTCCTGGAGGACTAATTAGTGGGGTCAAATTAGTTGGTGCAATTGCAAATGAGTAGTCAGGTGGCCAGGATAATAGGGATAATCCATGGAGCAATTATGTTACTGACAGTGCTCGTAAAAGAATCTTGGGGACTATTTTGAATGCTGGTAATTTATCTAAGCACAAAACTCCAAAAACACTTAAGGTTGGATTTGCAAAATATGTGGTAGGAAAAGAACTTAGAGATTCACAACACACACAATTATCCAGTTCTAGACACGATAGAAAGGCAAGGCAAACTGTGGTTTCAAGCAGCAGACAAGTAGTAGTTGAGACTGATAGATCTTCGTCTCCTGTCAATTACTTCGGTTCAGTTGCATTATGGAACATCAGAGCTCAACTAAGTTGTCCAATAAACTCTGGAGATTCCAAACATTAAGTTTCTGGTAGTAATTTGCCTAGTTCTAGGAATTATGAAGCTATAGTAAAGGGCATTGAATCACTTTCCTTTGATATGGACATGAGGCAGTGTGGTGGGGTGTTTATCGCAAGTTTCTGATACTACTATTCATGTTTAAGAATTTGCAATCCAAGAGCCTGTATTTATAGGCCCTACACACATATTTAAATGATGGCTTGTAACTTTTCACTTGTAGATCTGCTACTTGAACGTGTAGGTGTTCTAATTTGTTGCTTAAATCTGCACATCTGGTACTTGAACTTGCAGATTTTCTAGTTTGGTAGTTGAAACACATAAATACACTACATAAACATGCAAGCTTGTTAATTTAAAATTTAAACTGAAAATAGGTTACTTAAACCCACATTTTTTCTAATTTTCTAGTTTAAACCTGCAGATCTGTCAATTAAACCACTGAAACGGCCCTACACTGCTATTTTTTTATGAACTGCCCCAATCTACACTTCGAGCTTGTGTATAACTATTCCTAGTTTTAATTCTGATGTATTCAAGAATTCTTGTGTCCTATGAATCCTTGTGAAACCTCCAGTGACTCTGAAGTCTCCAAGGATTCTAACATTGCCCAATTTTTTTTTAAAAATGATGCAAGAAAAACAATGTTTGTTGTTGGATACTCTTGTTACTCAATGACAATAATAGGTATAATAATAGGTGTTTCAGGGAAAAATTATTCAAGATGTGTTTACCATGGTCGAAACAACTCCTCGCCCCTCTGTAATAATCCCTCTAGAAATCTTTGAAACATCAGTCTTAGTCTCAACCATTATTCCTGTGATTATCCCCATTGTGCAACATTCTTTCATGTTGGATACAAAGCTTCCTGTCCCTAAGTTTGACTGATCCCATAAATGGGGACAAGCTCAACCTCTGGGTTCATAGTCTAGAAATCTACTTCAATCCTCATGGTATTTTGAAAAATGCTTAGAAGATCCTTGTAGTTGAGGTACACATAGAGGAACAATCCCTCACATGGTGGAAAACACACACCCAACAACTTGCAACCTGTTACTAATTTCCAATTGATACTAAGGGATGATTTCAAGGACGTTTCCCATGTTGTCCAGAAATGGTTCTACCTATAAGGGAACAAGTAGGCAATGCTGGTACAATTGCTACAACTCTGATAGTCACCTAAAAAATTAGTCCAACCATTTATTGAGGACTTCAATAGCCTATCCATCAAACATGAGGTAAGGGATTTTGTATATACCCTCCTAGTCAAGTTCATTTAGAGTGCACTTTGTCACATTTAAGTTTTAACAATACTAATACTTCTCCCTCTCTCCTTATTGGGTTATGCCGTGTAACTTAGCTTCCCAAATCAAAGCTAAGGCTAATCAACTTGCCCAATAGTTGACACAGACATCACACACAAAGGACTCTACTTCCCCCACTATGTCAACCACCATTGGTTTGGTCTAGAGATAGCTAGTGTTGCTGGCACAGGGAGGCACAAATAGTGGTCTTATCATTACTGACATTGTGAGATGAATGTTACACCTTGCAAACCAAAAAAACCAATGATTTGCAATAGCCTATAGGTAATTGAAGACCTTTCCCTTGAAGAACTACCAAAGTAGCATGAGTTCCATAATCTTAGTCCCTCTAACCCTTTGTTGGTTCTCTTGGCTAAGCATTATACTTATCTTGAGTGAGAAGCTCTTTTCACTCACACTTTCCAAATTGGGAAAAGCATAGACAACTTATATTAGACAATGGCAGCCAAAAGGATCTAGTTTCTCAGTATTTGGTTAACTTACTCCAATTCCCTGCCACAACACATCCACAACCATAACATCTTGGATGGGTGAAGGAAGAAAATTTATCCACATATGTCACATGCAGGGGTTGTATCAATTTTTCCATTGGACCTTTCATTTATACAATTGACTTTGATATTATGCTATTGGAATTTTTTGACATGCTTCTTGGCATGCCTTACCAGTTTGATAGAAGGGCACAACATGATGGGTTTTAATAACATTTTATTCAGATTTCACAAGGGATGGTAAATTTTACCAGATCACATCATATTCTCGTTAGTCAGGGCAACAAGTTGTTAAGCAAGTAAATCTCTAGAAATTCAAAAATCTATGTATTACTTCAATGCTCATCCCTCTCTCCCTGTTGTATCCTTCCCCATGGTTTTCTAACTTCAATAGGAGGTATCACTCCAAACATCGCTCCACATCCTATTCCTCATCCCGCTTCACCCCCTATTGCAAGCATTTTATCCCTGAAGATCATGGCATTGTATGTTTCCTCTCAAATTTATTTTCTAAGATGTCCTCTACAGCTAGCGCTGGCACCGATTTTTGTGTGTTGGATATATGTGGGAGCTTATCCGATGTTACCTTAGTTAGAACGTTATCTCATGCATTCTCACAACGACCAGGGGCTTCACAATTTGGGGTCTCTTCCCACTGTAATTAAAGGTGTTCTTCTACAAGAACTAGTTCAGGCTACCATTTCAGTTTTGCTATTTTCGGTTTGATCCTCATAACTCCTATGTTTTACTTTACCATTTTTTTTTTCTGTTTGAAATGCATTCATGTTTAATTTTAAACAACTTTGGGAATAAAATCATAATTCACAAACAAACCAATAGTGCATTTTTTTATTTAATTCATTGCAAATCTCATTTATCCTTAGTATATATGGTAAAGATTTGATGTATCGAAACAAAAAAAAATGAATTTCAATTTGTGATTTATTTTAACAAATTATTGACTATAAAAAATGGGGATGTTGGGTAGGTGCTTTTGGGTCTCTACCCAGTTTTTTTATTACAAGCTAGTTTTATTTTGTGGTTGTTCGAAAATAACACACTCATTTGATTCATTGGTCATTACAGTTGGCAAAGGAATGTCCTTGCTCTTGCTAGTCCTCCTTTGTTGGTTTCCCCGCACAACATCTGCCTTTGGAATCATAGTTGGTGCTTGAGTTTGGTTATTGGCAGCATATATCCCCTTATTTGCATCTGCCTGTGCAAGTATTGTTTTTTGGTAAACTTTAGTATTGTGATTGTTGTATATAGTGTATTTTCTACATTTCAGCACTAACATATGGAGTTCAGACTATGAGATGGAATATCAGTTTGTTGATCATTGTATTCTCCATAACCTGTGCATGTTTCCTCTCAAATTTATTTTCTAAGATGTCCTCTGCAACCCAAATTTCCTCATAAATTGAAGCTGGAAGCATTGTAGTGGCATCCACTAATTCATAGTTGCTCCTTGATACAACTTGACTAAAAAAATATCTATCAAGATAATTTCTTTGACAAGTTTTTCCCCAATAGATATATGATTATGGCCTTCTCTTAAACTTGTTCCTCGACCCATGCTATGGAGTCTACAAAATTTATTTTGAGCCTCATGTTAAATGATAATAGTTGTTTACAATGCTCTAATCTGCAAAAATAATTCCAAGCCTTGGACTGAATCATTTTATTAGTTACATTTACTTTTTCATTATCATTTGTCTTGCCAATTGTCATATCTAATTTTTTTCAATGTTTTGCATTTAATGTTGAGATTTATGGTTCTAGGAAGAAATGTGAATTTAAATTTGTTGAGTATTCCTTTATACATAGTGAATGGAACAACAAAATAACTATGTATTTCATTCTAGAAGATAGTTGGAAATGCAAGATGTAAATATTCTAAAAAAAGAAAGCTACAGTAAGAACTATGAACTGTTATCATTTTTTTTTGAGTTAATGTAATGGATTTCTGTTTTCCTCTATTTTTTACAATAATTTTTCATAAGTTAATATCTAAGCCAGCTTAGAAGTTTTAATCAATTCATCTAGGGGAATCTAGTGGCACTAAAATTAGTTCTGTACACCCTGTATTTTCCCATTTATATATGGTTTTCAATAAAATATCACACATTTCTTGGTAATTTTTTATAACCTAATTCCATTCAGGGATAATTTTAAGGATGTAAAATTATCTTGAAGTTTAAAACGTTGGCGAATTTCAGTAGTCCCTAATATGTGAACTATAAAATTTTATTAATATTTTTGTAAAATTATACAAATTTATAATGATCTTATATATAGTCTCAATATAATGTTGGCTATTTTTAAGGTAAAATAATTTTATATTGTAAAATTTGGGCGAATCATTTTTACAAAAAAATGGAAATTGGCGAATATTTTTTTTGGAAAAATCATGGAAAATTAGCCCACCTGTGAATACTAGCCCCTAAAATTTTCCATGATTCCATTTATATAAATTATATTACATAATTGCTTTTCTTTTAAGTAGTAAGCTATATTTCGGTGTGCAAAACACAATTTTAATGACATGTTATAATTGAGACCACTTTTTTTAGATTTATATACATCTATTACATCATACATTAATTCACTCTTATATTGTGAAAACCATTCAACTATGATCTATTGCATCCACAGAGTAAAAATGATGCTCATAAGGTATTTGCTATGGGCAACGATGTTGATGAGAATTCCACAAATGGAGAAACTGATTTACATGGATCTTGTGGAAAGTTATTTGATACATGAGAACTGTAATCATTTAACCTGTTTGTTGCAAAATTCTCGACAACTGCAAGAATTAAATGGACAAAATAATGTCAATGCCATAATTAAACTTTAAATTCGGGAATTGAGATGATGGCATCTAAGATTAAAAGAGTCATAGATATGGACGGACTTGATAAACCATACAGAAGGAATTGAAAAGAAGCTTATTCATACCTTGCAGAAGTTAAATGGTTATCTTCTTCAAATCTTGGAAAATCTAGTTGTATATTTTGCAATTCAAACACTTTCATTACTAACTACCACTTGCACTTGCCTTAACTTGATAAGCACATAAGCTCTAGTACATAGATAAGTAACTTACTATAAAACTTGTTGTGTAGAATGGTTGTAAGGTATCTATACCTACTATGTAATATTCTTCGCATTGTATTAATGCAATTTTTAGGGCATTTAGCAATGGAAATATAAGAGAGATAGGGATTCTCTCAGATTTTTTGGCTACAAACTTTTGTATCATTAACATAATGAAGAGTTCAAATGAGAACTTGAAGCAACAATATATATCAACATTTCTTACCTCTGGGCTGTCAAGAACATCCATGTAAACTCTTGAAAATATTTTGTAAAACTGCATGAAATGCGAGAAAGGAAATATTCTGAGAGTTTATGGAATATAAGGAATACATGTTGGCTAAATTAGAGCTTCCACTAGTAGAAAATGATGAAATTAGTGACTAGGTGACTAAAAAAGTTAGTCACCGCAATGATTTCAAGTGAATTACTACCAAATTTGAGTAATTTTAAGTGACCGAACTAAAAACGACTAACTTAAACGACTAATTTAGTCTAGGAATAAAATATACGACTAGATAATAAGTGACTAAACTAAAAGCGACCAACTTAAATGACTAATTTAGTCTAGGATTAAAATATATGACTAGATAATAAGTGACAAAATCAATAATGATTAACGTAAATGACTATTATAGTCCAAGAATAAAAATATGACTAAATAACAAGTACAACACGTATATGAATTAGTCATTTATGTTAGTAATTTTTAATTATGTCACTATAGAAATGGAAAATTGTAATTTTGATACCGGTGTTACATTTCACTACACGGGTCTCTGAATCCATATGCAGTGTTAAAATTTAGAGACAAAGGGGTCTCTGAATCATCTATAGTGTTAAAATTATGAATACCTTTTTGTCTCTAAATTTTAACACTACAGATGGATTAGAAACCCATTTCTTTGAATCCATTTGCAGTGTTAAATTTAGAGACAAAAGGGTCTTTGAGTCCATCTGCAGTGTTAAAGTTAAGAGACCGTCATTTGCAATGTTAAAATTTAGGTAGATGGATTGAACGACCCCTTCGAGGGATGAATCCATCTATAATGCTAAAATTGTAACACTCTTATACAATCACTACTAAACAAACATAAAAGTTGCTATTAAAATGATTAACCACAACACATATTAACATAGTCAATATCCTTGTGATAAAAATAAATAAAAAATACATATATATAGTTCTTCTCAATGAACATAATGATCAAGACATTTTCAATCTAATTTATTTTTTAACATTTCCATATATAAATATACGTAGAATGAAAAAATGTGTGTATCAATGTGGAATAGGACATCAAAATAATTTAGTATTTTTTAGTATTAACCTATTAAAAATCTCTCATCATTTCCTTCCCTCCATATTTTTGTTTTAAGTGATCACAAATTTGTTTTATTTTAAATTTTAAATTTTAGATTTCCCTCTGCACACTTAATTTAGGTGGGAGATTCAACATCCCAAAGCTTCAATGCAGGTTTTGATTGGGGATTTCAATGTACGTTTCTCGGCTTTTGTATCAAGTTGGGTTTGTATATACTTGCTGTGGGAGAAACAAATTTACACCCCGTTTATATACTGTTGCAGAGCAGGCTGGGCTGGTAAGGTCGGGTTGTCTTAGATTGTGCGATGAATGGAGAAACTTGAAACTTGAAGCTGAGTTCTATGTCAGAGGTACTACTCTCCTTCATTTTTCCCTCAAAGAGTATATTGTAGGTATATTCATATCAGCTTCAGCAGAAAAGCTGCTCAAGAAGTTCTTGATACACCTGGTAGAATACTGTTCTTAAACAGTTCTGATGTTTTTCCATTGTTGAACAACATGGTGTTTCAAATAAAGAGTGGAGAAAATATTGTTTTCCATTGTCAGCTCTTTCTAGGTTTTCTCATCGATCGGGTGGGAACTGCAATTTCCTCAACAAATACTAATCTTACATGGAATAAAATGCCGCTGTTACCTGAAATTAGAGGTTTCCAAACAGATGATGAAGGTTTGAGAAATTGTTTGAATGGCTACCTTCTGTTAAGAAGAAGGGAAGCTATGGCTCTGTTGATGTGTATATGGATACTTATTTTCGATTGCTCCAGGAGGATTGCTTTTGGGGTTTGAAGAAGGGCATCTCTGCTCTAAGTAAGAATTCGTTAAAGGATGCGCCGAGGCACGTGATGATTTGGAAAAATGGTTATGTTTTGGGAATCCATTCCAGTGGAAGCTATTCTGGCATAACTGTGGCTATACACGTAAAGAAGCTGAAGAATTATAAGCATTCACTCTTTCGAAACCTTCTTTCTCTCTCTGATGATGAAGGGAACTTCGAGTCCCCAATTTGGGGCATTGTGGCTCAATGTGAATGGAATGATAATGTTTGCAGGGATTGTGGATGGAAGAGGTGGAACTGGAGAAGTGGAGA
This sequence comes from Pinus albicaulis, assembly GCA_034641835.2. Taxonomy (NCBI): domain Eukaryota; kingdom Viridiplantae; phylum Streptophyta; class Pinopsida; order Pinales; family Pinaceae; genus Pinus; species Pinus albicaulis. The sequence continues at coordinate 734,224,459 of CM076578.1, read as the reverse complement.
TCCAAGCAATTGGATGACTGTTGTGTGCAAGCTTTAATATTGTCACAACTGAAAGCCCTACATTTTACAATGCCTATCAACATGTATTAAAAGCATTGCAGGAGAAATATTTGGAATAATTTCCTTTCACAGAAGAGCCTGTCTACGCAGAATGGCCAAATAAGCCTCCAGCTTATCTCACTCCGACGACCACTCTAAACTGGAGATGCTTATATAACGAAGAGAAGGAAAGCCCTGCAAATGAAAACATAAGCAATATCAAAATGAATAGTTTGAGTTTTATGTCCAGCGTTTCACTGGTAGCTCGGTCCAAGCCTTTAATAAAGCAAGCATTTCCAATGATATTTCGGTGCAAAATTATAATAAGGGAAACCCAATGAGAGGTTAGGTCAATGAGTTGGGCAATTTATTAGAATCTGGATATAAAACCAACCTTGATGACAGTCAAATTAAAGCAATTAAACTTGCTCTATTAAAAAATTGAGTAGCTTTGATTCAAGGACCTTCAGGCACAGGTATGTGAATATCGTGTTTTAGGCTTCTTTGGATGCTATTTCTTGTGAGTTTACACCAGAAAAAAGCTAAACTTCAAATGTTTGAGTTCGAATTGATGTTGAAACTCAGCGCATTATATCCTTCTGTTTGCATTTCACACGTTATTTTAACTGACCTTTGATTCAAGATAATGATTATCATAAAAGTTTCATAATGTTTTGCACAGAACTGGAGTTTTCTCTTTTTCTTTTTGTTAATTGATGATTTATGTTGCGAGTTTAAACACGACACTGACTAGCAATCTTTGTAAGTGAACCTAATTAATTTCAACGCTGATAGAATTCTGAGTTATGTTAATTGATGATCCATGATGCGAGTTTAACCACTTACTTGACTAGTAGTATTTGTGAATGAACCTCATGAATTTAAAGGTTGATATATTTTAGAGTCGGTTATCATAAGACATCTTATATTATTTGAATCTCAACTATAGTAGGGTGCATGAATGATGAATCTAGACATTGAGGGAAAACTAAGGGCATAGCCAATCTTCGATACACTATGACAAATATATTTCTATTTCAGGTTATGTTTTAGAATATGGGCACAACTACCCTTTCTCATGGAGTGGGGTTACATGTGATGGCTTGATAAGAGTTGCCTCAACATTAGTAGTAGCTTCGATTGCTAGACGTGGTGCTTTTCCTCTTACATGTTTGGAGCAGGTGATGGGAATAACAACCCTGTCTAGCCCTGCTCTATGTTTCTGCACTTTGTCACATTTGGAATAGAAATTTCAGCAAGTTGTTCGAGAGCTTGGATTTTGCTGAAATCGATCCCTCTAGTTTCCCTATCTTCTTCTTCATCACTTTAGGGCACGATAGTTTTAAATCATACATATACATATTCCACTTATTATAAGATTTCAAATTGCTCTACTTGGTGTGCATTCGCTTGAACAGAGTTTGAAATTGTTGCATATCATAGTAGGCTTATGAAATTGCAGTTAGATGTTTTTGCATTGACGAAACACCATGATGTTGTAGCAAACACTGCTACACAAAATTCTAGAACAGGATGAAACCATAGAGTCGTTGGTGTGACAACTACTTTGCTTTCATCTGACAATTTCCAGCCTAGATCTCGGGGAAGAAAGGTTACAACTTGTAGGATGGTGATTGAAGATAAGGGAAATACTGACAATGATAAATACAAAGAAATAAAACTTGAAGAAAAGGATAAAGTAAGCACTCCTGTAATAACCGTGCACCCACCAAACATTCCTCTTGCTAAAGAGGAGCAATATAAGGTTCATATGGTCATTATTGTGTTGGAATATAACTCTTGTTTGTTATTATATGACACACATTAGACTCATTGTCTTAGAGTATTGACGAGTTGGTTGGTATTGGGGATATTTAGACTTGATACTAGCTACCTAATTTATAGTTTTGGTCCACCTTCCCAAATGGTTGTTGTCGTTAAATCCTAGGGAGATGTGTTCATCTTCATACCAAGTTTTTTGTTCATCATGTATGTATAAATGTACTTATTGCACTCAAGGCTTTAGAACTACTCTCCTTTTGAGATGGTTGATTAATAAAATGTTTTTATACCTTGACTTTTCCATTATAATACTTTCAAGATCTTTAAGTTTCCATGTGATTTTGTTGCATTCAAGTTTAAAATTAGAAAAAATCCATGCTTTTGTTTTGATCTATCATCACTTTCTGGTTATCCTCGGGCATCAAGACTCGTTGAATTTCTTGCAACGCTACCACTCCATCACTATACATTCATCTACACTTCTATCGACATGTCTTTGCACTCTTTTGGTGCAAATCCTAGTTATAAAATTGGATGCATTAGGGGTATATTTGTTATTGAAAAGATGGGATGGAAGGGATTTCTGCGTGGCCAGATATAGAATCGATAGACTTTCTTTCATTCTTATATCCTACTAAGCAGTGTGGACTTCAGAGAAATGATTCACAAGGTATGCTAAGAATTCATATGTCGTTGTTTTGCTTCTTGTTTAGGAGGGTAAGAAGATTTTTTTTGTGGGTGAGTTTTGTTGATGGAAGGATTTGGGTATTGACAAAAGTCTAGTTATGGAGATTTAGCTACTCAAATTAGAGCGTGATTTGAGGGCTTGTGTAGGGAATTTTATGTTGAAGATACCCTCTTATATTCAATATGGAGTCCAATGAAGTGCCCCAGCAGAAGAAATCAGATGAAAATCTTGCAATACTTCCCCCAGGATTGCTCGATGAGAAAAATGGTGCTGCCAAGAAGTGTGTTAGAGAAATAACTTCCAGGTTCATGTCTAAATCCATTTCATCTTTTGTTTCTGGTGTTGTTTCCTTTACTCGAAAGAGCCAATCTCAAAAACCTACACAGATGAGTCCTCAACCTGGCCATATGAGACATCCATATCCACATATTGGCAATAGGTTTGATCCCAGAGCATTGGTTGTCACTATTGCATTGGAGAACAAGTAGGCATCTAGACTCTGTCCTACTTGACCCTAAGGTAAATCTCATCCCAAATTCTTAATTCATTGATTACATTTCCATACTAGTGTCATTATTTTTAATGTAGTGGAAATCTGCATTTAGGGTCACTTCATGTTGTTTTGATAAATTCTATGGGAGGTTATGCAAGGATTTTATGTAATGTTGAGGTTGATTTCGAAGATTTTTGGAATGAAATTGTCCATGTGTTTAAATACCCAAATGTTATTATATCAAGGATTGGCTTTCAGTTGCATAGAATAACTTTAGCTGTATTATGGATTCAATCTGTGGTTGGTAATTTCTTTCAACGAGGTTACTATATGATTGTCTTTCTGAAATAAGTTTGTAACCATGAGCATGTTTTTTCATTTTGGCAGAGTAGGTTTTTGAAGTGGAGTTGTATGGAAAAATGGAGGTGTTGAAGACTAGAATGGGTCCAGTTATGGTGTGTACATAACCTCAAGTCACTCAGTATCCTCAATCTAAAATTGTGAATGTTGTAAGGGAGCGAGGGCATGTTGTAGGCGGTAATTAACACTGGAAGAGACCATTACCTTAGAATGCCAATGGAGCAGTGGGTCATCGTTCCATGGGCCATCATTCAATGAGAAATAAATATAGTACTATCCCTACTTCTACTTAAACTCTTCTTCCTACCTCCTCCCCTTCATCCTCATTGCTTAGAAGGTTTCAAGGGAAGGATACATTTTTGTATGCCAAATACTGCAATCGAGGAATGCGTTATTAGCCGGGAAACCATAATCTAGGAATGGAACTACAACACCATTTACTTCTTCCTTTTATTTTCATTGCAGTATGCCTCACAGTCTTGGAAGGTTTGGTGTATTCTCATTTTGGTTAACTTTAGAGCTCAAACATTAGTCTAACTTTCGTCATCATTTCAGAAATATTTTTTTAGGCAGTGTGAAGATTTTTGTTCACAATGATGCTATAGTATATCTAGCAAGTGGAACGATAGGGAAACTTCATGGTTGTGTGTTGATTGTTGGGACTATAACAATAGAGCATGGCTTTACAAAAGATGGCAGAGAAGCCAAAGTTGTTGGTGCAAGACCAGTCTTGGGTGATTAGGGCACGTGATTTTTAGCATTGATGATCTTTAAATAGCACATATATTGTAGCTTTACGATTTATCATAATTCACAAAAGAAAGTTGAAAATGTTGATTTTGGACATGTATACAACTGTTCATTTGTTTAATGCAACTTAGAAGTGTGAATGTTGTATAAAGTAAGAATCCTTTGAAGTTAGTTCCATTTTATGATTTGGTGTTTTTTTTTTAAATTAGAGGAATGAGTTTGGGTGATGTTACCAACACTATGCTTTACCCTATTGTTAGTTTCAATCCATGAAAATGCGTATGGATCTTGTGTGAAGAAGTGAAAACATTAATGTAGATCATCAGGACATTCTTATTCAACCGTGGCATGTAATCTTTGAGATGTCATCCATTGTATATGCATCTACAAGGCTTATGCCTTTGGGAGAACAATAATCTTATTCTATAAATGCATGACATTGTTTTATGCAAATATTATTTAACTTGAACAAAAAATAACTCAACTAACTATCAATTGATGAATTTAAATTTTAGAACATTTGGGAGTAGCAATCTGAATGCATAAATTAAAATAAAGTGAATCATTCCAGAAACAATGTCACAAAATCTTAATTGAATGAGTGTCGCTACAGAAAATGGAAATACACACACTAGCTACAACTACGGAAATAAATGAAACCATACAAGACATAACTCAAACCATGCAAGGGAAAAGTATTACTCCCAGTTGCACATCCTAAGTGGGTTGTTGTTCTGAAGGTCAAGGTGTTGAATCCATCACACATAAATGCTACTCATGGAACCATATTGGAATAAAATATCTAGGCTTTGAATGCATCATCTAGAAATTACGAAGTACACTTTAATTGTCTATATCTCTCTTATCTCTAACTTGAACCCTAAATGTGTTAAAACAAGAACTACTTATGAGGTAAGGTTGTTGGGTTCTTTGAAATTCCAACAGAATCCCAAAATACCCTGACAACTTCCTAAACTGAATTCCCAGGTATAACCTAATAACTTCATGAATGGAATTCCTAGGTATTACAATAGCTACTGAAAATGAATTCGCGGCTAATAGGAAAAACCTAACTGCCAACCCGACTGTGAAAAAGAACATTGGAGCCTATGAACATAATAATAAAGAATAATAAGGCATTCATGTTGTTCAAGCTTGCCATGGAGGCGATTCACGCTAAAAAAGGAGGAAGGAGAAACTTGTCAAAGCTCTAGAGGAATTTGAAAAACTTATTATAGCCGTTGATGTTTATTGGGACAACGTTGTTAGGTTGAAGGAAAGAGCTCTGGTGTGTCGCTAGGACTACCTAAAATTGCGGGAGCACAAATTAAGGAATGGATTTACAAAAACTAGACATCTATATTTGGATATCGTCTGAAGGTTAACATATTATTAAATGGGTGGTTTGGTGTCCATTTTATGCCTTAGAGGATGCAAAGAAGATAAGGAAAATTCCATGGGTGAGAGGTAGAGGGGTCTTAATATTACACAAATGGTACATTGGATTTGATCCCATCAAAGAGAATCCAAAGAGAAAATATATTTGGGTCAAATTACTAGGGCTCCCACGTGAGTTTTGGTCTAAAAGGGAAATCTCTGAGATAGCAAAAAGATTGGTAGGTTGTATTATGTGGATGAAGCCTGCATAGGATTATTGGACAAAAGAGTGGCTTGGTTCTTGATTGAAGTGGATTTTTCCAAAGGGCTCCTTGCAACTTTGGATATTTTTTGGGAAACCTTCTCAATCAAACAACTTGTGGACTATTGGAGCATCCCTTTCAGGTGCATTGGCTGCCATGAAGTTGGACATCTAATTTCAAAGTGCATAAGGAGGCTTGGCGGGGTTTTACCTGGTAGGAAAAATTCTTCCATTTGGATGAATAGGAACCCATCTTTTGCACATGGACATTGGGTTAATTCTCAAACACAATCTAACCCAGACATACTTTCTCTAGAGGACACGCCCTTTGAATATGGGTCTCTGTCTGAAGTTGAAAACACTGCTCTAAATCCGACCCTGAAAACGGCCCAAAAGAATAATGAGCTAGAATCATATCCTCACAATTTTAGGGTTTGGGATGGGAATGATGCTCCAATTAATCCTTCACATTCGACCCCCTCCTATCTAGTTGTTGGGAGTAATCGTAAACTTGGGCCGCTGGCATTAATGTGAGAGATTGTCCATGCCTCTCCTCATTCATAGCACAAACCTAGATACGGAGAATCATTTTTTTCCTCCTCCCACAGACTCAGAGCTAGAGAACATACTTAATGATGACTCGATGGGTCTGAAACCATTAACTATTAAAATATCATTTTCCATAACGGTGAAGGGGTTTCTAGTTCTGAGAAATTGAAGCCTGGCCCATCCAATAAAGAAAACATCCTAAATATAAGAAGATCTCTTCATGTTTCAACCAAGCTTTCGATCTCAATAATAGGTTCGTTGAAACTTTGGAAGCAACCCTCTACCCAATGTTTGATACGTGTTGTCTTGCAGACAAGGAAGGAGCCACTCACATGCCTAACATCCAGGACCTTAGAGAAAAAATCCTCAAGGTTGACCATCCCAAATGATAATCCTTTCCTATAATATTAGAGGGTTGGGGTCGGTACTCTCTCGGCAAACACTTCAAAATTTAATTCTAAATAAAAGACTCACAATGATTCTCTTCCAAGAAACAATGGTTGACAGGGAAAAGGCCATCAAATTACTCTCTAATTTATGCTCAAATTGGGCCATGTGTGCCATTAACACAATCAGAAACTTTGGTGGACTTACAACTATCTGGAACCCAATCATTTCCTCCCTTAAAGCCTACATATTTTTTGTAGGGATAGTGCTTTCTAGTTTCTACAAGGGATCAACACACTGGGTATGTATTCTTACTAACTATGCCCCATACTCAAATCAGAAGCACTTTTGGGAAAGGCTGGATGGCTGTGGGATTTTAGATCTCCATGGGATAATCATTATCGACGACTTGAACCTTACACTGAGCCCACAGGAGGTCTGGGGAGAGCACAACAATTCTGATCCACTTATTGGAATTTTCACGTCGTTGTTTTCACAAAAAATGCTCAGAGACATCAAACTGTGGCCTCTATGCCCCACTTGGAGGAATTGCAGAACACATTGAAGGGATAGTGGAAAGGCAGGATCACTTTTTGTTCCACACTTTCATTTACGAAAGGATCCAGAATCTTAAAACATGGAGCTCATACCTTGGCACATTTGACCATGCTGCAATTTTTCTTGAATGGTCCGAAGAAAATGACCACATTGCTCTGCCTTTTAAATTTAATCACACATGGTTGGAAGACAAATACTTTGTGGAATTGGTCAACAAATAATGGATGAAGCCTAAAATGGACCTCACATAAAATGGACCTTGTTACTCATAAATTGAGTAGCCTCAAACATGAGGTGAAAATATGGATTCAAAAGATATTGGATCATATCTGGGTTTTTCTTATACAACTACCTTTTTTCACATCATGTATCCTTTAGGATCTTCCATCCTTCCACATGAGTATTAGTTGTAGATAACATCCACACTTCTCTTTAGGTATCCCTGTATTAGCCCATCTAGATATTATTCAAAAATTACAAATGAAGATCAAATACCAAATTATCTTTTGTGATGGCCCTTTGTCATGACATTTTCTTGTTGCAACATCAACAAATTGCATTCGTATTGACACGTGTCCAAGATATTCATTATTCAAGAGTATTATTCCTTTTCAGAATTTTACAAGGTCTTCATATCTTTCCCATGAAGATATCATAGTCAATCCTTCTAGTAATTGGATGTTGATTGCCTTCTCCATAGTCGCATCTTTCACGATCTCTTATTTTCTCTTTATTCACATATTACTTTCTGTAACACCCCCAATTCATGTGATTACATTTTAAAGTTAGATACTTGAACTTTATATCCTAAGGGGAGTGGACCCCAAAGGATAATTATTTTGTGAATGTAATTAAACATTTAATTGAGGAAATGAATAAATTTTTTTGGTGCAAATTGACCAAAAATGAGATGATGAGATCACTTGCTAAATCTGTGAGGATGGATGAGAAAAATATTTCCCCACAATCTTTCAAAAAAATCCTTGGAAGATAGTAAGTTTTAAATTTAGATTTTTGAGGAAAAATTTGAATTTCCCCAATGATGAGGAAAGTAGTTGGGAAGAGGTAAAAAGCTGGAAAGCTGAGGAAAAGCATAAAAAATCTTTAAAGAATCCCTAAGTGGGAAGCCTAGGAAAACAGGAAGAAAAGCATCCTGAGATTCTGGACGCAGAATTAGAAACATGCTTTGGGGAACAATAGCTTAAATAAGCTGCTCTTGTATAGATTAGAGGTTAATCTGCTATAGTAGGTGATCTCAGCTCGAGGGTGAGTTCTGGGAGACAGAAGAAATCTAAGGTTGGGAGGTTGGTCTACTGCACAATTGGTATGTCTCTGAGAAATTTTGTCTTATTGTTTGTTATAGTATGAATTGGCTACATATAAAAACAAAATTTATTTCTAAGTTAGTTCATATTATTAGTCTACATTTAACAGAATGTAGTCACTAGGCAGTAACCTAGTCATCGTGTATAGTTGTAGAGGAAAATCTTGTAAAGTGGAATTCCACAGAATGTTTAAACCCAGGGTTGGGTTAAATCTGAGGAAACCTTGTTCTTTCAGGAAACATTGTGAAGTTGTTTTTAATCTGCTTCTGTTTCCTAGAATAATTTTATTTACATCTACCCTAGAGAGAAATGAAATTCACTATAGTATACCAGAACCATAGCAGGATATAAATTAAGACTTATACTGTTTATGAAAGAACAGAAGGAGAGAATCAATAAACTGATCTCATGTTTAGCCAGGAAACTCTGTTATAATTCCAGAAATTAAATAGTGTAAATCAATCAGGTTGTGCATGAGTCACTTTGTCTAGGGGAGGAAAGGAGTACCTAGTTATAAACAAAATGTACTAGAAACTATGTTCTCTTGAAACTACTCTAATTTCATATCATTGAAATTGATTTCGTATAGGGTATAAATTATGAGTAAGCAGTGAGAACTACAGTAGCAAAGAGTCAATTTATTTTAACAGTATACAAACAATAGTTCCATTATTCAAGAGGAAAAAGTGAAGGGGTTCCAATCCCATAACCAGCCTTCAAAAACAATTATTACCATGTACACATGTAGACAAGAGCTGGGTAACTAGATATAATAAAACGAGAAGAAACTGAAGAATAGAAAGTTATGCAGACAATTCTGGAAAACGGTTATAGACTTCCATAAATACTACCTATGTTAGAAGTGAAAATGGACACATAATTTCTAGTATGCCAGACAATTTCAATATAACCATGAACAGAGAAACTGTCATTAGGACACAATAAGATTAATGTATAACAGCAGAAGAGATAGAAATTATATAAAATCTTCCTGAAAATTCTGATGATCTGGAACCATAATAGTGTTACCAAAATACTTTTTCTGTGCTGACGAGCACACTAAACAAAGTCAAATTTCATGATATATATATATATAGAAAAAAGTACACCCGATTTATACAGTCCCGGTAAAATTATACTGTGACATAGTGTATTGAAATTCCATCTAGCAGCATAGAAAATATATATATGTCCCAAAATGTCAAACTACATAAGGAGCCTATCAGGCTAGGGTATAAAACTTGCAACCCCTATCTCAGCAGAGCAAATCTAAACGAGCGCTCTTCTGCGCAACAGTATAGGAGGTCGATATTATATTTCAACGCCCATGAAAACGACGCAACAGGAGAAGAGCAATAAATCCCATAAGAATACCGACCTGGACGGCCAAGAGGTCCACGTTAGCAACCCTAACGATTGAAAATATTAAGTGTTGTGTTTACAAACATGCCATAACCATTCGTTTACCTGTAAACGACAAAGGCAAACAAAACAAAAGGGAATTAGTCCAATTTTGCTAGCGTAGGGAATCAAGTGCAAAATGAAAATTACTGAGATTAAAACAATACCTGTGGAGCGTAAGGTTCAGACACATCGAGCCCTGCAAACAAATTTGTATACAGAGAAGGTTTAATACGCAATACCTTCGAAGAGAGTAGGGAGGAAGTTACAATTTAAGACAGAGACGAGACACACAAGAACATACCTCATAAAAACCCGCTGAATATTAGACGCCTGCTTGACAGGGATGTGCATCATGCGACACAGGAGGTGTAAAACGAACTGGTCTCGTCCTATGAAACCACCATGGTAGGGTAAACGATAACCCTGAAAGAGGAAATCAACCTCATTATGGTGCTGAGCGTATGACTCGCATATCTTATGACATATCATAAAACAAGAAGTATTCCCCTTACTGAGGATTGAATACATAATCAAATCCGGCGTATGGCCATCCATGAGCAATGGCCTGAAATCAATTAAGCATACAATAAAGTAAACAATGAGCGCTGAGGTAAATTACCTGATATATTGTTGATGAAACTAAAGTACCATGGTTTCTCTCTACAACAGAGAACCACAAACCCTCAGCCGAATGCAGAATGGTGTCGGCGCAGAGGTGCATAACGAAGTGAAGAATGCAGAAACCTGACTTAGTTCTACCATAGAGACTTATATAACTCTTTGATAACCACCTTAACCCTAACCAAAATCGCTTACCATCGTCCACTTGGCAAGATCGTGGAAGCCAAGCCACAGATCAAGGGTAGCTGTGGAGAGTTAATACTACCGTATCGTGTTAATGGAGTGTAAGTCCAAATTTAAGGCGATTTGTCCTGCGCATAGATTGGCATGGTCGCAAGTCGAGCTAGCACATCGACGTGGATTCACCAGGTAAGCGAGCGAAGGGGTATGACGAACTCCACAAACCATACAACATTCACTTATTATTATAACGTCTGACGTGGATTCAAGTTCCTCTCGGCGATGCGAGTAGCAGCAAAAATCCATTACAATCATACGCTCTACGTGTATATTGATTTAAATTTGGATATCCCATGTGCCGTGATGTGTGGTCACGTCAATAGGCGGACATGAGAGTTAATATCAAACGCATGGAACCAATCCATTTACAATATTATGTCGGATCATATAAACAACAAAAAAAAAACAAACCATTCCCTCACTTATATACCAAGATACATGGCGGAGGAAATCGTAAATATGAATAGTGGAAAGGTCCATTTAAACCATGTTTTGTTATACGTATTAATGTGCCATATGGTTACGTTATACTCAATAATTAAATAAATGAGTTATGTGACCGTAAGTCAAAGGCGAATTCGCAAAGGTATGCGAGACAAGTGTAAAGGCCAAAGATATGAAAAATAGATTTACCCTTAAAATGCAAATGACATAAGGTAAGAAGTATGAGTAGAGGTGTTAATTTCCACAACATATGATAATGTAAAGTATCATGATAAATAGGTGAAATTTCATAATAAATCTATACTTACAAGTCTGAGTTCATGAAGAAAATTTTTTGTTGGGTGTGAAATTTGGAGGTGTGACAAATGGTATCAGAGCCCAAGTTATAAAACTGGGCTGGTGACTTTGTGCTCACGATTGCTGTGTACTCACTGTGTAATTTTATTGCTGTAGAAAAAGTTTTCTTTTTCGTTGTTTTTTTTTTTTTTTTCTGTTCACTGACCTGTGCTATGTAGTGTACAGTGAGGTGATAGAATGGAAGAAGGTGGTGGAATTTATGTAGATCTGCAGGGTGAGCCAGATCCGAATGCGGCCATGATGGCTATGTTGCGAAATTTGCAACAAGAATTGGCTGAGATTAAAAGCCAGAATGACAGATTGTCATTAGCCAGTGAGGAGCAGGAAAAGCTCATCAGGGAATTAACCTCACGGAACAGCCAAGAAGGCGAAGGTTCCAGGAAGAGGAAAACTGAGGAATCTGTTGAGGAAGATGCTATTCGACATCAGAATAAGCAGAAAAATCAAACCTCCTTCCTATGATGGGGACAAGGAGGAGGATGTTGAAGCCTGGTTTCTGAATATGATTAAGTATTTCCAGGTTTATGAATATGAAAGCAATCTGAAGGCTAGATTAGCTGTCTACCAGCTACAAGGTAAGGCTTCCTTGTGGTGGGAGGAGACAAAGATGGTGCATGCCATAGATGAAAAGATAGTTACTTGGGAAGCTTTCCAGGCTAAATTCAAGAATCACTACTTGAATGACCGGTACTATGATGACAAAGAAAAAGAATTTCATGAGCTTAGATTAGGACAGCTCACTATCGATGAGTTTGTCACTAAATTTACCAATCTATTAAGATATGTACCTTACATAAGGCAAGAAAAGGCAAAGGTACAGAGGTTCCTGAATTGTTTGCCTATGATATACAAGGATAAAATTGAGTTTGACAACCCAAAAACCATGGACGAAGCTGTTAGAAAAGCTAGATTGTGTTACCAATAGTTCAAAGGAAAAACTGATCAAGGAAAAAGTTGGGTAAGTAAGAATGAATTCAAAGGGAGAAAACAGAAACCAGCCTATTTGAAGAATTTTGGCAGAGATCATCAGCGGAAAAGATTTGGAAAACCCAAAGAAAGTCAAACTGCACAGTCTCAAGTGGCATCGAAACCAATAGAGGGAGACAGTAAAAAGGAGGGAACAATCAGAATGAAGGAGCCCTTGAAATGTTGGGGCTGTGGAGAACCCCATCTTTTGAGGGACTGCCCCCATAGAAATGTTCATATGCTCATGAGGGATCGGGAAGCGACAACAGTAAATGATATAGCCAGAAACATACCAACTATCAGTGCAGCCCTGGAAAATCGGCAAGCAAAACATCAAGAAACCATGGTGGAAATGGAGGTCATGGTTGGTACAGCTAGCCACTGGAACTAAGAGAAAAGTAACACATAAACTACCCAGAACAGCAATCAAATTAAATGATTTTCAAACATAAGTAAATCTGAACATACTGCCTTTAGGTTCTTATGACTTGCTGATAGGAATGGACTGGCTGGAAAAGAAGAAAGCCTTGATGAACTGCTGGGATAAGACTTTGCACTGTGTAGATGAGGAGGGGAAACCTTTCATTTTAAAAGGGAAACAAAAACATATTTCTGTCAGAAAAATTTCAGCATTGCAATTAAAAAGAACAGCTAGAAAAGGATATCAGGTTTTCGCAGTGCATGTGGAAGAAACAGAACAGAAAACTGAAGAAGAATTACTGGATGCTGTACCAGTAATAAGAGAATTCAAGGAATTTTTTCCAAAGGAAATCCCTCACCTTCCTCCCAAAAGAGAGATTGACTTCTCAATCGATCTGGTGCCGGGAGCAACACCTGTTTCACGAGCACCTTATCGAATGATTCCTCTTGAACTTATAGAATTGAAGATGCAACTGCAAGAACTGCTAGACAAAGGGTATATCAGACCAAGTGTGTCTCCTTGGGGAGCACCAGTGTTGTTCGTGAAAAAGAAAGATGGAACTTTCAGGATGTGCATTGATTATAGGCAACTGAATAAGTTGACCATTAAAAATAGATATCCTTTGCCTAGAATCAATGATCTTTTTGATCAGGTGAGAGGAGCTTCAGTATTCTCAAAAATTGACTTAAGAACTAGTTACCACCAACTCAGAATTAAAGAAGAAGACATCCGCAAAACAACCTTTAGAACCAGGTATGGCCACTACGAATTTGTAGTTCTACCTTTTGGGTTGACAAATGCCCCTACCACATTCATGTGCCTAATGAACAGTGTGTTAAACAAGTATTTGGATAAATTTGTCCTTGTGTTCATAGATGATATTTTAGTTTACTCAAACAGTGAAGAGGAACACAAAGAACACCCGAGGATAGTGCTACAAACTCTAAAGGAAAATCAGCTATACGCTAAATTTAGAAAATGTGAGTTCTATAAGGACAAGATCCAATACTTGGGTCATATTATTTCTGAATAAGGCCTTGCTGTTGATCCGGAAAAGATAAAGGCTATAAAATAATGGCCAGTACCCTCTGATGTTGCAGCAGTTAGATCATTCATGGGGATTGCCAGCTATTATCGCAGATTCGTGGAGAGATTTTCTGCCATAGCACATCCCATCACTTCCTTACAGAGTAAAGGTGTCAAGTTTGAATGGACTGAAAAATGCCAAAACAGTTTTGACCAATTAAAGCTGAAACTTACCACAACCCCTATACTGAAGATTGCAGATCCTGATAAGGAATTTGTGGTATGTACGGATGCATGTAGAGAAGGATTGGGAGGAGTTCTGTTGCAGGAAAATTCTGTGATTTCCTACGAATCCAGGAAACTAAATATACATGAACAGAATTATAGTGCCTATGATTTAGACTTAACAGCTGTTATTCATGCTTTGAAAATGTGGCCACACTATCTTCTTGGGAAAAGATTTACATTGATGACTGATCATATTAGTCTCAAATATTTCTTCTCTCAAACTGAACTGAATGCCAGACAAGCGAGATGGTTGTCCTTTTTAAGTGAGTTTGACATGGATATAAAACATATTAGAGGGAATGAGAATAAAGTTGCTCATGCATTGAGCAGAAATTCTTGTCAGCATATCAATAATATTGGAAGTAGTGCTCAAATAGATGTAGAAGAGTTGGTGAGTAAGGCTGCCAACCAAGACCCAAATTATGAAACACTTTTGGTGAAATTACAGAAAAAGGGGAAAACTGACTTTTCCCAAAACCAAAAAGGGCTGATTTGTTATAAGAACAGATTGTATATTCCCAATGTAGAGTCTTTAAAAAGAGAAATTTTGGATGAGTACCACAAACAACCTTATGCAGGACACCCAGGATATCATAAGATGTTAACAGCCCTGAAAAAGAAGTTGTTCTGGCCAGGGATGAAAAGAGAGGTAGCAGAATATTTTAGTAGATGCATGGAATGTCAATTAGTTAAGGTGGAACATCAGCATCTTGCCGGCCTTTTAAACCCTTTTCCCATTGCAGAATGGAAGTGGGACACTGTTTCCATGGAATTCATTACAGGATTACCCAAAACCAAATACCAGCATGATTCTGTAATGGTAGTGGTAGACACTTTAACCAAAGCTGCTCACTTTATACCAGTGAAATCTACCTTTGGAATAGCTCAAGTAGCGAATGTGTTTCTGAAGGAAATAGTAAGGCTCCATGGAGTTCCTAAGGTGATTGTGTCTGATAGGGATACGAAGTTTACAACAGCCTTTTGGAAGGGGTTATTTGGAGGAATGGGCACTAAATTGAATTTTAGCACCGCCTACCACCCTCAGACTGATGGTCAAACATAAAGATCAAAACAAATTTTGGAGCACATGTTAAGAATGTATGTGATGGATAGACCCTCAAAGTGGGAAGATTTCCTACATTTAGCTAAATTTTCCTATAATAACAGATATCAATCCTCCATTAAAATGAGTCCGTTTGAGGCACTGTATGGAAGGAAGTGTCGTACCCCTTTGAGCTGGAGTCAGCCAGAAGACAAACTGATGTTGGGACCCGATGCTTTACAAGAAATGGAAGGAATTTTCAAACAGATACAAAAGAACATCAAGACAGCACAAGATCACCAAAAGAGTTACGTAGATAAGAAAAGAGTGCATAGAGAATTTAAAGTTGGGGAGCATGTATATTTGCGTATTAAACCCAAAAAGAGCACCCTTTATGCTGGGAGTTGTGCAAAATTGTCCCCTCGATATTGTGGTCCCTTTGAAATATTAGAAAGGGTGGGACCAGTGGCTTACAAGCTGGCCTTACCACCCCATGTTAGAGTTCATGATGTATTTCATGTTTCATTGCTAAAAAGATATGTGCATGATGCTTCTCACATAGTTGAATGGAATGTTGTACAGGTGGAACCAGAAGGGGAGTTTCTGCTAGAACTGCTTCAAATATTGGAGCGGGAAGAAATTGAATTGAGAAGCAGAATAGTAGCCAGAGTAAAGGTGCAGTGGAAGCACTTTACTGCTGAAGAAGCTACCTGGGAACGAGAGACTGAAATGATGGAAGAGGTAAAAAGCTGGAAAGCTGAGGAAAAGCATAAAACAGCTTTAAAGAATCCCTAAGTGGGAAGCCTAGGCAAACAGGAAGAAAAGCATCCCGAGATTCTGCACGCAGAATTAGAAACATGCTTTGGGGAACAATAGCTTAAATAAGCTGCTCTTGTACAGATTAGAGGTTAATCTGCTATAGCAGGTGATCTCAGCTCGGGGGTGAGTTCTGGGAGACAGAAGAACTCTAAGGTTTGGAGGTTGGTCTACTGCACAATTGGTATGTCTCTGAGAAAGTTTGTCTTATTGTTTGTTATAGTATGAATTGGCTACATATAAAAACAAAATTTATTTCTAAGTTAGTTCATATTATTAGTCTACATTTAACAGAATGTAGTCACCAGGCAATAACCTAGTCATCCTGTATAGTTGTAGAGGAAAATCTTGTAAAGTGGAATTCCACAGAATGTTTAAACCCAGGGTTGGGTTAAATCTGAGGAAACCTTGTTCTTTCAGGAAACATTGTGAATTTGTTTTTAATCTGCTTCTGTTTCCTAGAATAATTTTATTTACAGCTACCCTAGAGAGAAATGAAATTCACTATAGTATACCAGAACCATAGCAGGATATAAATTAAGACTTATACTGTTTATGAAAGAACAGAGGGAGAGAATCAATAAACTGATCTCATGTTCAGCCAGGAAACTTTGTTATAATTCCAGAAATTAAATAGTGTAAATCAATCAGGTTGTGCATGAGTCACTTTTTCTAGGGGAGGAAAGGAGTACCTAGTTATAAACAAAATCTACTAGAAACTATGTTCTCTAGAAACTACTCTAATTTCATATCATTGAAATTGATTTCGTATAGGGTATAAATTATGAGTAAGCAGTGAGAACTACAGTAGAAAAGAGTCAATTTATTTCAACAATATACAAACAATAGTTCCATTATTCAAGAGGAAAAAGTGAAGGGGTTCCAATCCCTTAACCAACCTTCAGAAACAATTATTACCATGTACACAGGTAGACAAGAGCTGGGTAACTAGATATAATAAAACGAGAAGAAACTGAAGAATAGAAAGTTATGCAGACAATTCTGGAAAACGGTTCTAGACTTCCATAAATACTACCTATGTTAGAAGTGAAAATGGACACATAATTTCCAGTATGCCATTCATCTGCCAGACAATTTCAATATAACCATGAACAGAGAAACTGTCATTAGGACACAATAATATTAATGTATAACAGCAGAAGAGATAGAAATTATATAAAATCTTCCTGAAAATTCTGATGATCTGGAACCATAACAGTGTTACCAAAATCCTTTTTCTGTGCTGACGAGCACACTAAACAAAGTCAAATTTCATGATATATATATATATATATATATAGAAAAAAGTATACCCGATTTATACAGTCCCGGTAAAATTATACTGTGGCATAGTGTATTGAAATTCCATCTAGCAGCATAGAAAATATATATATGTCCCAAAATGTCAAAATACATAAGGAGCCTATCAGGCTGGGGTATAAAACTTGCAACCCCTATCTCAGCAGAGCAAATCTAAACGAGCGCTCTTCTGTACAACAGTATAGGAGGTCGATATTATATTTCGACGCCCATGAAAATGACGCAACAGGAGAAGAGCAATAAATCCCATAAGAATACCGACCTGGACGACCAAGAGGTCCACGTTAGCAACCCTAACGATTGAAAATATTAAGTGTTGTGTTTACAAACATGCCATAACCATTTGTTTAGCTATAAATGACAAAGGCAAACAAAACAAAAGGGAATTAGTCCAATTTTTCTAGCGTAGGGAATCAAGTGCAAGATGAAAGATACTGAGATTAAAACAATACCTGTGGAGCGTAAGGTTCAGACATGTCGAGCCCTGCAAACAAATTTGTATACAGAGAAGTTTTAATACGCAATACCTTCGAAGAGAGTAGGGAGGAAGTTACAATTTAAGACAGAGACGAGACACACAAGAACATACCTCATAAAAACCCACTGAATATTAGATGCCTGCTTGACAGGGATGCGCATCATGTGACACAGGAGACGTAAAACGAACTGGTCTCATCCTATGAAACTGCCATGGTAGGGTAAACGATAACCCTGAAAGAGGAACTCAACCTCATTATGGTGCTGAGCATATGACTCGCATATCTTATGACATATCGTAAAACAAGAAGTATTCCCCTTATTGAGGATTGAATACATAATCAAATCCGGCGTATGGCTAGCCATGAGCAACAGCCTGAAATCAATTAAGCATACAATAAAGTAAACAATGAGCGCTGAGGTAAATTACCTGATATATTGTTGATGAAACTAAAGTACCATGGTTTCTCTCTGCAACAGAGAACCACAAACCCTCGGCCGAATGCCGAATGGTGTCGGCGCAGAGGTGCATAACGAAGTGAAGAATGCAGAAACCCGACTTAGTTCTACCATATATACTTATATAACTCTTTGATAACCACCTTAACCCTAACCAGAATCGCTTACCATCGTCCACTTGGCAGGATCGTGGAAGCCAAGCCACGGATCAAGGGTAGCTGTGGAGAGTTAATACTACCGTATCGTGTTAATGGAGTGTAAGTCCAAATTTAAGGCGATTGTCCTGCGCATAGATTGGCATGGTTGCAAGTCGAGCTAGCGCATCGACGTGGATTCACCAGCTAAGCGAGCGAAGGGGTATGATGAACTCCACAAACCATACAACATTCACTTATTATTATAACGTCTGACGTGGATTCAAGTTCCTCTCGGCGATGCAAGTAGAAACAAAAATCCATTGCAATCATATGCTCTACGTGTATATTGATTTAAATTCAAAGTACAATATCTAAAGTCGATTTGGATATCCCATGTGCTGTGATGTGTGGTCACGTCAATAGGCGGACATGAGAGTTAATATCAAACACATGGAACCAATCCATTTACAATATTATGTCGGATCATATAAACAACAAAAAAAAAACAAACCATTCCCTCACTTATATACCAAGATACATGGCAGAGGAAATCGTAAATATGAATAGTGGAAAGGTCCATTTAAACCATGTTTTGTTATACGTATTAATGTGCCATATGGTTACGTTATACTCAATAATTAAATAAATGAGTTATGTGACCGTAAGTCAAAGGAAAATTCGCAAAGGTATGCGAGACAAGTGTAAAGGCCAAAGATATGAAAAATAGATTTACCCTTGAAATGCAAATGACATAAGGTAAGAAGTATGAGTAGAGGTGTTAATTTCCACAACATATGATAATGCAAAGTATCATGATAAATAGGTGAAATGTCATAATAAATCTATACTTACAAGTTTGAGTTCATGAAGAAAATTTTTTGTTGGGTGTGAAATTTGGAGGTGTGACAAATGGTATCAGAGCCCAAGTTATAAAACTGGGCTGGTGACTTTGTGCTCACGATTGCTGTGTACTCACTGTGTAATTTTATTGCTGTAGCAAAAGTTTTGTTTTTTGTTGTTTTGTTTTTTCTTTTCTGTTCACTGACCTGTGCTATGTAGTGTACAGTGAGGTGATAGAATGGAAGAAGGTGGTGGAATTTATGTAGATCTGCAGGGTGAACCAGATCCGAATGCGGCCATGATGGCTATGTTGCGAAATGTGCAACAAGAATTGGCTGAGATAAAAAGCCAGAATGACAGATTGTCATTAGCCAGTGAGGAGCAGGAAAAGCTCATCAGGGAATTAACCTCACAGAACAGCCAAGAAGGTGAAGGTTCTAGGAAGAGGAAAACTGAGGAATCTGATGAGGAAGATGCTATTCGACATCAGAATAAGCAGAAAAAGGAATTACAAGGGGAATTCCGAAAAATCAAACCTCCTTCCTATGATGGGGAAAAGGAGGAGGATGTTGAAGCCTGGTTTCTGAATATGATTAAGTATTTCCAGGTTTATGAATATGAAAGCAATCTGAAGGCCAGATTAGCTGTCTACCAGCTACAAGGTAAGGCTACCTTGTGGTGGGAGGATACAAAGATGGTGCATGCCATAGATGAAAAGACCGTTACTTGGGAAGATTTCCAGGCTAAATTCAAGAATCGCTACTTGAATGAGCGGTACTATGATGGCAAAGCAAAATAATTTCATGAGCTTAGATTGGGACAGCTCACTATCGATGATTTTGTCACTAAATTTACCAATCTATTAAGATATGTACCTTACATAAGGGAAGAAAAGGCAAAGGTACAGAGGTTCCTGAATTGTTTGTCTATGATATACAAGGAGAAAATTGAGTTTGACAACCCAAAAACCATGGACGAAGCTGTTAGAAAAGCTAGATTGTGTTACCAACAGTTCAAAGGAAAAAATGATCAAGGAAAAAGTTGGGTAAGTAAGAATTAATTCAAAGGGAGAAAACCGAAACCAGCCTATTTGAAGAATTTTGGCAGAGATCATCAGCAGAAAATATTTGGAAAACCCAAAGAAAGTCAAACTGCACAGTCTCAAGTGGCATCAAAACCAATAGAGGGAGACAGTAAAAAGGAGGGAACAGTCAGAATGAAGGAGCCCTTGAAATGTTGGGGCTGTGGAGAACCCCATATTTTGAGGGACTTCCCCCATAGAAATGTTCATATGCTCATGAGGGATCGGGAAGCGACAACAGTAAATGATATAGCCAGAAACATACCAACTATCAGTGCAGCCCTGGAAAATCGGCAAGCAGAGCATCAAGCAACCATGGTGGAAATGGAGGGTAAGATTTCTGACCTACCTGTTTCTGTTTTGATTGATCCAGGTGCTTCTTTGAGTTACATTAGTCCAAATATTGTAGAAAAATGTAACTTAAAAACTGAAAAATTTCAACAGTCATGGCTGGTACAGCTGGCCACTGGAACAAAAAGAAAGGTAACACATAAACTGCCCAGAACAGAAATCAAATTAAATGAGTTCCGAACAGAAGTGAATTTGAACATTTTACCCTTAGGGTCATATGATCTATTGATAGGAATGGACTGGCTGGAAAAGAAGAAAGCTTTGATGAATTCCTGGGATAAGACTTTGCACTGTGTAGATGAGGAAGGGAAACCTTTCATTCTAAAAGGGAAACAAAAACCTATTTCTGTCAGACAAATTTCAGCATTGAAATTAAAAAGAACAGCTAGAAAAGGATATCAGGTTTATGAAGTGCATGTGGAAGAAACAGAACATAAAACTCAAGAAGAATTACTGGATGTTGTACCAGTAATAAGAGAATTCAAGGAAGTTTTTCCAAAGGAAATCTCTCATCTTCCCCCCAAAAGAGAGATTGACTTCTCAATCGATCTGGTGCCAGGAGAAACACCTGTTTCACGAGCACCTTATCGAATGAGTCCTCCTGAACTTATAGAATTGAAAATGCAACTGCAAGAACTGCTAGACAAAGGGTATATCAAACCAAGTGTGTCTCCTTGGGGAGCACCAGTGCTGTTCGTGAAAAATAAATATGGAACTTTCAGGATGTGCATTGATTATATGCAACTGAATAAGTTGACCATTAAAAATAGATATCCTTTGCCTAGAATCAATGATATTTTTGATCAGGTGAGAGGAGCTTCAGTATTCTCAAAAATTGAATTAAGAAGTGGTTACCACCAGCTCAGAATTAAAGAAGAAGACATCCGCAAAACAGCCTTTAGAACCAGGTATGGCCACTACGAATTTGTAGTTCTACCTTTTGGGTTGACAAACGCCCCTGCCACATTCATGTGCCTAATGAACAGTGTGTTAAACAAGTATTTGGATAAATTTGTCCTTGTGTTAATAGATGATATTTTAGTTTACTCAAACAGTGAAGAGGAACACAAAGAACACCTGAGGATAGTGCTGCAAACTCTAAAGGAAAATCAGCTATACGCTAAATTTAGCAAATGTGAGTTCTATAAGGACAAGATCCAATACTTGGGTCATATTATTTCTGAACAAGGCCTTGTTGTTGATCCGGGAAAGATAAAGGCTATAAAAGAATGGCCAGTACCCTCTGATGTTGCAGCAGTTAGATCATTCATGGGGATTGTCAGCTATTATCGCAGATTCGTGGAGAGATTTTCTGCCATAGCACATCCCATCACTTCCTTACAGAGGAAAGGTGTCAAGTTTGAATGGACTGAAAAATGCCAAAATAGTTTTGACCAATTAAAGTTGAAACTTACCACATCCCCTATACTGAAGATTGCAGATCTTGATAAGGAATTTGTGGTATGTACGGATGCATGTAGAGAAGGATTGGGAGGAGTTCTGTTGCAGGAAAATTATGTGATTTCATACGAATCCAGGAAACTAAAGATACATGAACAGAATTATAGTGCCTATGATTTAGAGTTAGCATCTGTTATTCATGCTTTGAAAATGTGGCGGCACTATCTTCTTGGGAAAATATTTACATTGATGACTGATCATATTAGTCTCAAATATTTCTTCTCTCAAACTGAACTGAATGCCAGACAAGCTAGATGGATGTCCTTTTTAAGTGAGTTTGACATGGATATAAAACATATTAGAGGGAAGGAGAATAAAGTTGTTGATGTATTGAGCAGAAATGCTTGTCAGCATATCAATAATATTGGAAGTAGTGCTCAGATAGATGTAGAAGAGTTGGTGAGTAAGGCTGCCAACCAAGACCCAAATTATGAAACACTTTTGGTGAAATTACAGAAAAAGGGGAAAACTGACTTTTCCCAAAACCAAAAAGGGCTGATTTGTTATAAGAGCATATTGTATATTCCCAATGTAGAGTCTTTAAAAACAGAAATTCTGGATGAGTACCACAAACAACCTTATGCAGGACACCCAGGATATCAGAAGATGTTAACAGCCCTGAAAAAAGAAGTTGTTCTGGCCAGGGATGAAAAGAGAGGTAGCAGAATATTTAAGTAGATGCATGGAATGTCAATTAGTTAAGGTGGAACATCAGCATCCTGCCGGCCTTTTAAACCCTTTGCCCATTGCAGAATGGAAGTGGGACACTGTTTCCATGGACTTCATTACAGGATTACCCAAAACCAAATACCAGCATGATTCTGTAATGGTAGTGGTAGACACTTTAACCAAAGCTGCTCACTTTATACCAGTGAAATCTACCTTTGGAACAGCTCAAGTAGCGAATGTGTTTCTGAAGGAAATAGTAAGGCTCCATGGAGTTCCTAAGGTGATTGTGTCTGATAGGGATGCGAAGTTTACAACAGCCTTTTGGAAGGGGTTATTTGGAGGAATGGGCACTAAATTGAATTTTAGCACCGCCTACCACCCTCAGACTGATGGTCAAACGGAAAGAACAAATCAAATTTTGGAGGACATGCTGAGAATGTATGTGATGGATAGACCCTCAAAGTGGGAAGATTTCCTACATTTAGCTGAATTTGCCTATAATAACAGATATCAATCCTCCATTAAAATGAGTCCGTTTGAGGCACTGTATGGAAGGAAGTGTCGTACCCCTTTGAGCTGGAGTCAGCCAGAAGACAAACTGATGTTGGGACCCGATGCTTTACAAGAAATGGAAGGAATTGTCAAACAGATACAAAAGAACATCAAGACAACACAAGATCGCCAGAAGAGTTATGCAGATAAGAAAAGAGTGCATAGAGAATTTAAAGTTGGGGAGCATGTATATTTGCGTATTAAACCCAAAAAGAGCACCCTTTATGCTGGGAGTTGTGCAAAATTGGCCCCTAGATACTGTGGTCCCTTTGAAATATTAGAAAGGGTGGGACCAGTGGCTTACAAGCTGGCCTTACCACCCCATGTTAGATTTCATGATGTATTTCATGTTTCATTGCTAAAAAGATATGTGCATGATGCTTCTCACATAGTTGATTGGAATGTTGTACAGGTGGAACCAGAAGGGGAGTTTCTGCCAGAACCGCTTCAAATATTGGAGCGGGAAGAAGTTGAATTGAGAAGCAGAATAGTAGCCAGAGTAAAGGTGCAGTGGAAGCACTTTACTGCTGAAGAAGCTACCTGGGAACGAGAGACTGAAATGATGGAAAAATATCCATTTTTATTTGCAAAATAAACTCTAGTAGTTGAATAATAACACCGAGGACGGTGTTTATTTTAAGAGGGGGAATATGTAACACCCCCAATTCATGTGATTGCATTTTAAAGTTAGATACTTGAACTTTATATCCTAAGGGGAGTGGACCCCAAAGGATAATTATTTTGTGAATGTAATTAAACATTTAATTGAGGAAATGAATAAATTATTGTGGTGCAAATTGACCAAAAATGAGATGATGAGATCACTTGCTAAATCTGTGACGATGGATGAGGCAAATATTTCCCCACAATCTTTCAAAAATCCTTGGAAGATAGTAAGTTTAAAATTTAGATTTTTGAGGAAAAATCTGAATTTCCCCAATGATGAGGAAAGTAGTTGGGAAGAGGTAAAAAGCTGGAAAAGCTGAGGAAAAGCATAAAACAACTTTAAAGAATCCCTAAGTGGGAAGCCTAGGCAAACAGGAAGAAAAGCATCCTGAGATTCTGGACGTAGAATTAGAAACATGCTTTGGGGAACAATAGCTTAAATAAGCTGCTCTTATACAGATTAGAGGTTAATCTGCTATAGCAGGTGATCTCAGCTCGGGGGTGAGTTCTGGGAGACAGAAGAACTCTAAGGTTGGGAGGTTGGTCTACTGCACAATTGGTATGTCTCTAAGAAATTTTGTCTTATTGTTTGTTATAGTATGAATTGGCTACATATAAAAACAAATTTTATTTCTAAGTTAGTTCATATTATTAGTCTACATTTAACAGAATGTAGTCACCAGGCAGTAACCTAGTCATCTTGTATAGTTGTAGAGGAAAATCTTGTAAAGTGGAATTCCACAGAATTTTTAAACCCAGGGTTGGGTTAAATATGAGGAAACCTTGTTCTTTCAAGAAACATTGTGAAGTGGTTTTTAATCTGCTTCTGTTTCCTAGAATAATTTTATTTACAGCTACCCTAGAGAGAAATGAAATTCACTATAGTATACCAGAACCATAGCAGGATATAAATTAAGACTTATACTGTTTATGAAAGAACAGAGGGAGAGAATCAATAAACTGATCTCATGTTCAGCCAGGAAACTTTGTTATAATTCCGGAAATTAAATAGTGTAAATCAATCAGGTTGTGCATGAGTCACTTTGTCTAGGGGAGGAAAGGAGTACCTAGTTATAAACAAAATCTACTAGAAACTATGTTCTCTTGAAACTACTCTAATTTCATATCATTGAAATTGATTTCGTATAGGGTATAAATTATGAGTAAGCAGTGAGAACTACAGTAGCAAAGAGTCAATTTATTTCAACAGTATACAAACAATAGTTCCATTATTCAAGAGGAAAAAGTGAAGGGGTTCCAATCCCATAACCAGCCTTCAAAAACAATTATTACCATGTACACAGGTAGACAAGAGCTGGGTAACTAGATATAATAAAATGAGAAGAAACTGAAGAATAGAAAGTTATGCAGACAATTCTGGAAAACGGTTCTAGACTTCCATAAATACTACCTATGTTAGAAGTGAAAATGGACACATAATTTCCAGTATGCCATTCATTTGCCAGACAATTTCAATATAACCATGAACAGAGAAACTGTCATTAGGACACAATAAGATTAATGTATAACAACAGAAGAGATAGAAATTATATAAAATCTTCCCGAAAATTCTGATGATCTGGAACCATAATAGTGTTACCAAAATCCTTTTTCTGTGCTGACGAGCACACTAAACAAAGAAAAATTTCATGATATATATATATATATATATAGAAAAAATTACACCCGATTTATACAGTCCTGGTAAAATTATACTGTAGCATAGTGTATTGAAATTCCATCTAGCAGCATAGAAAATATATATATGTCCCAAAATGTCAAAATACATAAGGAGCCTATCAGGCTGGGGTATAAAACTTGCAACCCCTATCTCAGCAGAGAAAATCTAAACGAGCGCTCTTCTGCGCAACAGTATAGGAGGTCGATATTATATTTTGACGCCCATGAAAACGACGCAACAGGAGAAGAGCAATAAATCCCATAAGAATACTGACCTGGACGGCCAAGAGGTCCACGTTAGCAACCCTAACGATTGAAAATATTAAGTGTTGTGTTTACAAACATGCCATAACCATTTGTTTACCTGTAAATGACAAAGGCAAACAAAAAAAAAGGGAATTAGTCCAATTTTGCTAGCGTAGGGAATCAAGTGAAAGATGAAAAATACTGAGATTAAAACAATACCTGTGGAGCATAAGGTTCAGACACGTCGAGCCCTGCAAACAAATTTGTATACAGAGAAGGTTTAATACGCAATACCTTCGAAGAGAGTAGGGAGGAAAATACAATTTAAGACAGAGACGAGACACACAAGAACATACCTCATAAAAACCCACTGAATATTAGACGCCTGCTTGACAGGGATGCGCATCATGCGACACAGGAGGCGTAAAACGAACTGGTCTCGTCCTATGAAACCGCCATGGTAGGGTAAACGATAACCTTGAAAGAGGAACTCAACCTCATTATGGTGCTGAGCGTATGACTCGCATATCTTATGACATATCGTAAAACAAGAATTATTCCCCTTACTGAGGATTGAATACATAATCAAATCCGGCGTATGGCCAGCCATGAGCAACGACCTGAAATCAATTAAGCATACAATAAAGTAAACAATGAGCGCTGAGGGAAATTACCTGATATATTGTTGATGAAACTAAAGTACCATGGTTTCTCTCTGCAACAGAGAACCACAAACCCTCGACCGAATGCAGAATGGTGTCGGCGCAGAGGTGCATAACAAAGTGAAGAATGCAGAAACCCGACTTAGTTCTACCATAGATACTTATATAACTCTTTCATAACCGCCTTAACCCTAACCAGAATCGCTTACCATCATCCACTTGGCAGGATCGTGGAAGCCAAGTCACGGATCAAGGGTAGCTGTGGAGAGTTAATACTACCGTATCATGTTAATGGAGTGTAAGTCCAAATTTAAGGCGATTTGTCCTGCGCATAGATTGGCATGGTTGCAAGTCGAGCTAGCGCATCGACGTGGATTCACTAGGTAAGTGAGCGAAGGGGTATGACGAACTCCACAAACCATACAACATTCACTTATTATTATAACGTCTCACGTGGATTCAAGTTCCTCTCGGCGATGCAAGTAGCAACAAAAATCCATTGTAATCATATGCTCTACGTGTATATTGATTTAAATTCAAAGTACAATATCTGAAGTCGATTTGGATATCCCATGTGTCGTGATGTGTGGTCACGTCAATAGGCGGATATGAGAGTTAATATCAAACACATGGAACCAATCCATTTACAATATTATGTCGGATCATATAAACAAAAAAAAAAAAAACAAACCATTCCCTCACTTATATACCAAGATACATGGCGGAGGAAATCGTAAATATGAATAGTGGAAAGGTCCATTTAAACCATTTTTTGTTATACGTATTAATGTGCCATGTGGTTACGTTATACTCAATAATTAAATAAATGAGTTATGTGACCGTAAGTCAAAGGTGAATTCGCAAAGGTATGCGAGACAAGTGTAAAGGCCAAAGATATGAAAATAGATTTACCCTTGAAATGCAAATGACATAAGGTAAGAAGTATGAGTAGAGGTGTTAATTTCCACAACATATGATAATGTAAAGTATCATGATAAATAGGTGAAATGTCATAATAAATCTATACTTACAAGTCTAAGTTCATGAAGAAAATTTTTTGTTGGGTGTGAAATTTGGAGGTGTGACACTTTCCAAGAACTCCCAATCATAGTTCATTTTTTTCAACCATCTCATATTCCATATGAGGACATATTATGTTAATTTCATCTAGTTCATATGAGACCCATGCCTTCATGCATCCTTTCAATGAAAGAGATCCTTTTCCCTTGATCATGCTCATGAGGTAGAGCATGCATCCTTACTATCTGCAACTATATAATGACATGACTTGACTCATTGAACATATGCATACATACCTCTTTTCTTCTTTGGTCATCTAGACTTACTTTAGCAGCTTCTTTTCCTTGATTGAGGGTGCTTCAATCATCTTTGACATGTTGCATTCTTTTGTCACGATACCATCATTCTTTCAAATAGTGAATAATATCCAAGGTGGTATTCTTAGCAAGACACTTGCTTCTTCCAAGAGATGAACCTTCTAATGAAGATTCCAATGGAGGATCTTGATTATCCTCATCGTGAAAATTCTCCTTTCCAATGATGTATGATGATCTCTATACCAAATGACTTCCTTCTACTCATAAGTACTACTTATGCTTCTAATTAGGTTACCAAGAGCTGCTTCCTTCTATTGATGACTGCCATAGAGTTTTACTCCAGCTATATTTCAATATTCTTATGATGATGTCAAGAGATCTTGTTTCTATCGTATGCATTTATGATGCCATTCCTTCAATGATGCATCCCATCACAATGATTTTCTTCTTGAATGCCTTAGAGGAGGCCTTCTTCACCCTACTCTCCATCTAGCTGAGATCCATACATCCATAGTTATACAAATTCCTTCTTCCCTCATGTTTCTTAGAACAAACGTTCAACCATCCATCTTTACTTCTTGTACCTACAATATTTATTGATAAGCACCCCAAGAAAATCATACGATACCAAAACATGATGCCAAGAATTTTAGGGATTACATGCAATCAAGAGGTCATCGTAGGGCTTCTAAAGATTAAACCCTAGATCAGATTCTATCCCCTCTTCATGTCATGCTAGGGTTCATATTTTTCCCTAGAATACTAACAAAACCTTAGAATCTTATCTTCAACCCAAAAATATCTTAATATATACCATACATACCTTATGGTTACTTATCTTTGTAGAGATGACTTGAATTTCTAGATGCCATCTTGATCAATCTTTTTTCGGGTGTGAGCTATCCTTCACTGTACTTTCTGCTAGTTCTTTCAAGTATATGATTGCCACCGACCTTGGATTGATGTCCTTATAACTTCACAGGTCCTTATGAAAAACTGATAACTATAAGCATGTCACTATTTCTTTCTAGCTTCAACATTTGATTGATGACTAGATTGATTCAGTTCTGTTTTCCTTGGATCTTTCAAACTTCATGACAGTGATCAGATATATATGAGATTGGTGACTGCCACATGTACTCGATCCCCACAGGATTTAAAATTTGTAAGAAGAGTACAGTACCAGTGTCACAAGGACACATCTTTGATGAAGATATGTATGCTATCACAGAGATATAAAGATCTATGCTTCATACTTTTGACAAGTTTATAATTCTTGACAGGGATCAACCGTATGCCTAGAAGAGGACCTTAATGAATATGTATTGATGCTTCTTTTTGGTGTTTTCCTTTATCAATATTTTGCACAATCTCAACTCTTGAATGGAAAATTCAAGATAATTATATTTACGATTGGATCTGTGGTTGTTATGCAACGGTGCAAATAATTCAGACTTATTTTCTTAAAAATATTGGCTTGCAACTTAACTTTTTTTATTCCAGATTTTGGCTCTAGATATTGACTGAAATTCAATGCTACTTCTTTGGTGGATACCCTAGATTCTTCACAAATGAGAGGAATTACAGCCCAGAAAATTAATCCCGATATCTTCTTCTCTATATGATGAAGGAATGAGGTTCCCAAGAATTCTTCAAGTGTAGAATGCTTCAAGCGAGGTTTTCAAGGTGAATAAATGTAGCTTGTTTTGAATATGAATTTAGATGCTGCTAAAATGTTTCAACCTATTAGCTTCAGAATTCCCTTCTTCTCAAATCAACAGGTCTGGAACCTATTTCTTGAAATATTTCAAGCCCTCTTAGAGATGTCATACTCTCTAAGACATCTTCTGGCCTTTGTTAACTTATAAATTAGATCCAGTACCAACCTCGACCCTCTGAATAGGGCTTAACAAAGTCACTAGAGACAAGGACTTGAAGGCTTCCAATATGAACTTATGGAATAGGCATATTTGAGATATCTTCCCTCAAACTAGGCCTTCACATTATTCACTGTATAAGCCTCCACATTATTCAAACTAGGATAGTATTTTTTTTTCCTCCAACTGTTTTACCTTTTCCATTCATCACAAATGACACAATTTTGGGTGAAGAGAGGCATGCCAATTTCTAGTTCACTAGGTTTTTCCCTTCTTGTCATTTGTTCTTTGTGTACAAAATTATCCCAATGGTTCCTTGTGCTCACAATCCCAACAGTGTAAATCCAACAAAGGATAAATGGAAGGAAAATTCTTATCAATTTAAGGCATAGATGGGTGCCACCTTTTGTGTTTTTCTTAGAACTGGCCATATTCCACTTTTCCTTTGGCTTTCTTATCAATGTATCTATGTTACATGTGGACAGGTGAAAAATCACTATCCGTTATTTGACATGGCTTATGAAGGTTTTTCTTGTGGTGACATGGAAAAATATGCTAAGGCAATCAGGATATTCTTAGAGGATGGTTACTAGATTGCACGTGCACAATCTTTTGCAAAAAATATGGGCTTGTAGGTTCTCTAATGTGGGTTACAATAAATTTTTTTCTTTGTGAATGAAAGAAATTGATATATTACATGAAGTAGGGAATGCGTTTTGAAGGGAAAATATTGTATTGTAAGTAGTATGTGGATTATTTTCATCTTAAATTTGAATTTTCATCTAGTTCACTAGGTTTTGGACATCTTAACCATCGAATAACTTGTCTTCCTTTCTTGTCATTTTTTTTTTTGTATATATAATGCTCCCAATGTTTCCTTTTTATTGATTCATGCATGTTATCACAATCCCATAGGTGTAGATCCAATAGAGGAGTAATGGAAGGAAATTTCTTATCAAATTAAGGTATAGATGGCTGCCACTTTATGTGTGTTTCTTATAACTGACTATATTCCACTTCTCCTTTGGCCTTCTTATTAATGTGTATGTGTTAAATGTGGACAGTTGAAAAATCACTATCTCTTATTTGAAATGTCTTATCAAGGTTTTTCATGTGGTGACACAGACATAGGTGCTAAGGAAATCAAGATATTTTTGGAGGATTCTTACCAGATTGCATGCACACAATCTTTTGCAAAAAATATGGGCTTGTATGGATAGAGGGTAGGTTTTCTAAGCCTTAAGGTGGGTTACAATAGTTTTGTTTCTTTGTGAATGAAAGATATTGATATAATACATGAGGTAGGGAATGTTTTTTTAAGGGAAAATACTGTATGGTAAGTAGTATGTGGATTATTTTCATCTAGTTCACTAGGTTTTGGACATCTTACCCATCATTTGACTTGTCTTCCCTTCTTGTCATTTGTTCTTTGTGTACATAATGCTTTCAACAGTTCCTTTTTCTTGCTTCATGCATGTTCTCACAATCCCACAAGTGTAGATCCAACAGTGGAGAAATGAAAGGAAATTTCTTATCAATTTAAGGTATAAATGGGTGCCACTTTATGTGTTTTTCTTAGAGTTGACTATATTACACTTTTCTTTTGACTTTCTTATTAATGTGTCTATGTTAAATGTGGACAAGTGAAAAATCACTATCCCTTCTTTGACATGGCTTATCAAGGTTTTGAAAGTGGTGACATAGACAAAGATGCTAAGGATATTCTTGGAGGATGATCACGAGATTGCATGTGCACAGTCTTTTTAAAAAATAATGGGCTTGTATTGACAGAGGGTAGGTTGTCTAAGGTGGGTTAGAATAATTTTTTTCTTTGTGAATGAAATAAATTGATATAGTACATGAAGTAGGGAATTCTTTTTTATTGTTAATCAGAATGAAAATCTGGGATCCACCAGCTATAAATATAGGCATTTGGAACCAAGGTTCTTTTTTTGATCTTCATTTTTTTCTCTTAGAAGATCGTTCAAAATTAAAGGCTATGGCATTTTTGATCTATCTTATTGTGATTTCTAACCATCACTGCTTCACCATTTCTCTTTTGAGATTATCACCTTCTTAATTCAAGTTTGAATCACTTTTTGTTTGGCCCTTTTTGAGCTAAGAAAAGATAGTTTTTTTCTCATACATTTACCTTTCTAATGCTTGGAAACTGTTTTTCTCATGTGTTCATCTATTTATATATTAACAATGGGTGTTATTTTTATACTTCCTCTGATTTTTCCATGGTTAGTTGTTTGACATTGTTGTACTTGTGAGTCTACCACATTGCACCTTTTCAAATTCAAGTCTGTTATGAATGTTGACTGTATTTTGTTCTTCATGTGGCAAAATTTATAGTTGTCACAAAGTTTAGATAGGAAAATTCTCCACTATTCCCATTGCTTTCTGTCCTGCCTCCTTTTAAATCCCTCTCTAGTCCTTTTCATAGACAATTCATGGCCACATTTAGTATAATAATGATACAATAAAAGAAACTTTCTCCTTTTCCAATCAAATAGAACTACTTTTTTTCTGAGGAAAACCTCATGGTGAAACCCAAGGGATGCTTTCCTATGTTCCTGTACAACAGCCCTAGTAAATATGCTAGCATAGAGTAGTGACCATCATGCATGGGGGATTCAAATCATTTACCTGATGGCACAAAAATAGCCAATACTCAGCAACATTGGTGGCAAACAGTTGAGCTAACCAATTGGGCTTCCATAAAACAACTTATTTTCATTTGGTTTCTAAAACAATGTCACTCACCCAACTCAATTGGTTGGATAAGAATCTGAACAAGTGACCTTTTCTTGTATCAGCATGGCTGGATGTATGCCAGAGAACAACGATGGACGTGCCAATCATCCCATGGATGGTAGATGAGGATCACGTAAAAGAAAGACCGTGGAAAGCATTTTAGATCCATCTTTAGATGTCCTCCCATGTTCTTCACAATGGGATGATGGCCACCTCTTCCTTACAGCTTCTGGACAACACACCATGGGTAGCAGCCTAAATATTCTTGATACCATTACAAAAATTCTTGTTGTTAGGCCTGTAGAATAACCAATCGTACCCAGGGCTAGTGTGGGTGATGTGGGTCCATATTTCAGAGGTTTATCTAGGGCTGGGCAATCAAAAGCTCCCTAGAGATCTGTTTGAGAAAGACACAACCCTCCACATCAATAGGAATAAATTTTACCTCAAATATGGCCATCTGGAAATGTTGGAAGGTATATACCTGACTTGCAACCAAATTCTTCACATTCCAGGAGACTAATTTATGTGAGATTTTTGATGTTAAAGGTAGCCCTGACATAATTTAACAATACAAAGAACCACAAAAGCCAAAGAATTTTCAGCATATAAGCTCATATAATTGCAATATTTACATCATAGTACATCTATAATGGTACCTATCCTACTTGTCTGCCAGAAAAGGACTCAATCATGTTTAAAACTAAAGGGAAAAAGCCTACAAGGCCTTCTCATGTCCATGCAATATATAAAGCCATAATACATTGCTTATTGGCTTTGAATCTCATGTATAAAAGTAGTTATGGCTTCTTCACATGTGCGAAAGACAGAAATGTGAAACAATGCTCATCTTCTCCACCCAAAACCATTCAAATCAAACCCTCTTTCCTTGTAGGACACTGGTATAGCCATTGGAATTCAAGTCCAAACCCTCTGTCATTTAAGAGAATTTTTTATACCCCTTGGAACATGTTTTATCTTGATTCGTGTAAAATTTGGATGTCTGTTACATTTGACTATTTTCTTGAAGAGATAAAGCACTAGAAAAGGTTAATGTTCTTTCTATGGATGGATCAACAAGCGCTCCATTTATTTTACGCTCTTTTAATTTTTTGTCTGATAAACGGTTGTCATTTTCTTCTGATTGTACTATGTCACTAGTAAGCCCTCTCGTGAAATAAAATTGAAGAATCCTTGGTCCTAGAGGAAGGTGAAGAAATATTTTCTTCTCCTGTCAGTTCTTGCAGCCTCATATCTTCTCTGATTTCATCCTGATAAAACTGCACTTTGTTATCATAAGTAGACATTGGGAATTTTCTACCAATAGCCTGCAAATTCTCTGTAAGACTCTTCTCAGAACTCTCATTTAAGTGAGGTAGCTATATGCAGAATAATCAGCAGCTTGGGATTGCAGATGAGCAATCTGAGATTCTAGAAATAGACCAGGGATTTCAGGCATTGGGGATAAGGTCAAAGCATAAAATATAGATTTAAAACACTCACTTTTCACTTTTGAGGCCAACTCATGAAGTTCTGCATGAGTATCTTCCAATCTAGTTGACCCCACACTGTAACCTGCAATATTTTCCCTTTCTTTTTCTAGAATTGACTACAAGTACTTTCACTCTGCTTCTATACAACCTTGCAAGTGTCTTTGAACCTGCTAAAAATAAAGGCTCAAAATTAATGTGACTTTTTTAAAATCAGACTTCATAACATCATAGTAAAATCATGTACAAAGAATGGATTCCAAAAAAAGGGAAATATAGCCCTTGCTTCCAGCTGTTCATGCAACCTTCTATGTACCTCCATCTGCATCCCCAGTGTCTTTGTGATTTGTAAGGTGATGAGATACAAGAATAGAATGTTAGCTAGATCTTACTTAATATTAAGAAGAAAACATCATTTGGAGAGGATAAAATGGCCTAGAGATCTTAAACCAAAAGCACCATACTCTC
This sequence comes from Pinus albicaulis, assembly GCA_034641835.2. Classification (NCBI taxonomy): domain Eukaryota; kingdom Viridiplantae; phylum Streptophyta; class Pinopsida; order Pinales; family Pinaceae; genus Pinus; species Pinus albicaulis. The sequence goes on along the minus strand of CM076578.1, from coordinate 734,189,731 downwards.
CTAAATTAATAAACATTTTTTTAACAAAAACCACCCAGTTTTTGGCTGGAAAAGGATAGGGAAAAATTTGGGAACATATCTCTCTGGGAATTATCAGTTAGAGCCCATAAAGGAATGCACTCATAATAAAAGCTGGGAAAGTTGTGGTAATATCCCACCAGCCTACAGCTAGACCATAGCCTAATCAACAAAAAAATTGAAAGAATAAACCCAATATATGAGCAGGTTCAGAAAATAACAGAGTTTGAATAGTAGGCCTATCCAGATTGAATGGAAAGCCTATCATAAAGAAAACGACTTAAAATAGAAAAAACAAATTGTGTTGTGTGTAAAAAAATGTAGATGAAAAGATGATAGTGGTGCTTACTCTGTCATATTTGTTGGAATGATAACGTCAAACCAGTATGTTTCATGTGTCATATGGTATAAATAGGATTTTTCATTTAGTTGGATGGAATGAAATTTATTCTACGCCTAGACTTGGCAATGCTTCCAGCTCCAATGGTGGTGCAAGGGAGCGTTCATCTTCTCAGTATGAAGAGGCTAGTTCAAGAACCATGATGATGGGTATTGCTAGTAATACCTGGTTTGTTGCAGGTTCAAAGAATAGAGCAACTAATCATGAATCTAGAAATTGGGTTCCAATGAACAAAATCCAAATGGACCTGGGGATATTGCATCTTTGATGTTACATCCACTACCAAGTATTCCTCGGGGATCACATCATATTCCATTCACACAAGAACCTAGGAGAATTAGTGGTTATTCTCAAGGACATGGCTTATTATCATCTGTTTCTAGGCCTTCACATGATATTCATTTTAATCCTTCTTGGAATATTCATCATAGATGTGCCTATGCCACCAGTCACTGGTTTGCAAGTCCCACAATATCTTAGATCAATAGCTGTATTGATGGAACGACAGGGTGATGGGTTTGTAGGTGTACCATTTGGGTCACTGCAAGAAATTGCTGCTGAAGGTGATGGATGCATCAGAATAATGACTATGGTTTGTACCTTGCCAAGATTTTTTAATGAAGCTTAGTTTTAGGGACAATGACTACTATTTTAATGACATTTTTTATGTAGTTCTTCAATCTCTTGTTTGGTTTTTTCCCTTATTTAATTTTTTCTCAGTCTTGAATAACATTCTCTAACATGAAGCAGTTTCTAACAAACCCTATTCATGCCAAACAATCATTTCATGGCAAACAGGAATATTGTACTCACAAGAGGTGAATTGTGCAGACTATCAGGATCCATTGTTGTTTGAGTCTAGTCAGTGATCTATGTTGATTGGACCCCTTCCTCCAGTGGTTTCTACTATGTTCTGGCAAAGATTGTGACAACCAAATAATAACTATATTCTGCGATAGAGATTTTTGGAGTGCAGTAGGTCCTACCTGCCTTCTACAGTGGTAGAAATCAACTACAATGAAAGCTTTCCTTCCATCTTCTGAGGTGCCTCAACTTTTGTCTTGTGTGCAAGCTGGAAGCCAATGCCATGCTGATAGGGGTAAATTGTTATTTTGCCATGAAAAAGGTCTTGAATTATGTACTAAGCTACCCTTTGTATTTATATTTATGCTTTGATATATATATAATCAATATTGTGGTAACTTTTAGTCACTAACAATTATAACATAGGGTGGGGTATGAAAACCTTTCGCATCCTTTGAGGATGATTGTTAAACTAGAATGCAGATGAATGTGCTGGTATTCTTGTCTTGAGCATATAATGATATTGATCCATTTTTCATTGAAGTATATTCACAGTGTATTGGAGCTTGTGCGGAGCTGGAGAGGTGACAATCTCAGATTTGAGGTTAGTTTTTGAGTTATTTGTATCTTGTTTGTTCTGATTTTCTTTTCTTTGTTATATATATACCTAAAATACATACCAACCAAAAATACATCACTGACGACATAAATGGACACTCCCTTCTCCTCACCCTTCATCAGATTGAGGGGAATTCATCCCTTCAATTTCCCTTGGGTTGCAAGGCTGAATTGTTATGTCTTTCTTTGGCATAGCTTGGAGTGAGTTCTAAGTTCCTTGATTATTAGAAGCAATGGAGAGATTCCATTTGCTGAGTGAAAATTAAGCTTCACAACATGATTCATTCAGTTTACATTGTATGCAATCTCTGTTTATGGGAAATTTTATGCTCATTACATTGGCATTGTGTGTAGTTCATGCTTGTTCTGAATCAAAAATTTTAGGAAACTACTAACTAAATTCTACAATTGGCTTGATTGATCTCTTTGTGATAGTGTAAGACTCTCCAAATTTCTTTAACATCAATGTTGACCATAAAAACTTTGCCCCTGATTCCTGTAAGCTTGCATGCAAAAGAGTGCCTGGGGACCTGTTATGAACAAGAGTTTTCTAGTGTGAGCAGTAGGCCTTAATGCTATTAAAATAGGAAACAGGCCATGTAGCCCCAGACTATTCAAACTGAATCCAAATACAGGGGAAATTAATAGCTCGACATAGGGTGAATGACTGAAACGGACTTTGAGTCCTTCCAGAAATTAGAGAAATGGTAAACTGCCAAACCACCAAAAAAAATTTCAAAGGAAAAAAAAAACATATTTTGAGGACATGCCTTGCCATGTTTCTGGGATTGGAATGTAAGGAAGAAGTTGAAAACATCTAAGAGGGGCAGTTTCTTTGAGCCATAGACACTTCCCACTAAGATTCCTCCAATTTGTGATGTGTTGAAGCCTACCTGAACCTCCACCTTCCATCTTTGAACATGTTTGTTTTGGGTGAAACAAGAGCTTGAGGGGAAGGTATATATATAAGGAGAGTAGGGACGCTGCCTCTAGAAGGCACTCAAAGATGTAATTGATTCAAATCAATGAATACTAAACACTTACAAAGACGACAAACCAGAAAACATAGAACCATAACCCAACCTGAATTTTTCCATTGCAAACTGCCCTTGAATGGAGCTCTTTGATCTGCTATTCCCAAGGTGTTTGGCTCGCTTGTTTGCATTGAATATTTCATATTGATTGTTGTGCACATTATTATCATACATTTTATTTCGTTTGTACATTTTTCTTAGGAGGCCCATTTTAGACCTAAAATTTCCCCTAATGAATATCCACTTTATTTCAAGTTTAAGGGATCAGTATAAAGTTCATCACCTCACCTTTTAATAATGTTCCAAGGCTAAAGTTCCGAGGCTAACATAGCCCAATGATCTGCCTCATTAATTTCTCACTTGAAAGAATCATATTCATTTGAAAAGCGAGAGAATGTTGTTTGATTATGGGAAGGAGAATATTTCATCTATAGTTTTCTTGATTGGATTGGTCGATTGTTGCTTTTATTGTTGAATTTCCATGACCTTGGGTCTAAGTTAGAGTCTTAAAATCACTGACGCTACCAAACCAAGAATCTCAACCATGAACAAATTTTCACAACGGAAATATAAAGCAGTAAATCACACATGCACATAATATATATTTTTTTTTACAATTTTTCAACCCAACTTCATTATATTAATAAAAATGATATAATACAACAGTCTAGGGACCTCGTAGTAGGGATAATGGCTCTCATACATCCAATAGTACAAGATACAAAATAATATACTCTGACCATATGGTTGTAGCATGCTCTCACAACTCCTCTCGGTCAGACCTTGTACCTGCCTGGTCCTTTAGCTCTCAATCTGCAGCTCTTGCCTCTATTAATTCTCTAAGTCCATCTGGCCACTGAATCTCGGGTGTCAACCTTCTCTCTATTTGTGCCTTAGTCCATCAAGGGAACAACACATCGAGACTCCTGACGAGTTCTTCAAAGCTCCACCTGTGAGAAACTCTCAATCTTCCCATTGCTTCTCCTTAGCTACTCAGGGACTTTATCCCACTATGTTCTTCCTGCGTTGCACCGATGAATACCAACATAGGGCACGGAGGGCTACCACCTATCACTGCAAGATGTCCATATCCCACAATGAACACGGGCTAGGAGGACCACCCCTCATCTGCTGTAGAATTCCTTATCCACACACAAGTCTCGGGCTCCACAATCCTGCTCCTGGTTAATTAGACCCTTGAACTCAACAACTGCCACTCTAGCAACTACTTTTGTCCACCAAGGTGTTGCACACCGGTCTCCAAATTGGACACTATTACATTTTCCTCTAGTAGAACATAAGTGCCCAATCCATGTCCACACTTGGTCCACTCTCATGCTGCCCTCCAACATTCCATGAGTGACTAAATCCACAATGTGAGCAACTCTCAATATTCCATTGCTTCTCCTCAGCTACTCAGGGACTTTAGCCCACTATGTTCTTCCTGTGCTGCACCGATGAATACCAACATAGGCCACGGAGGGTTGCCACCTATCACTGCAAGATTTCCATATCCCATAATGAACACGGGCTAGGAGGACCACCCCTCATCTGCTGTAGAATTCCTTATCCACACACAAGTCTCGGGCTCCACAATCTTGCTCCTGGTTGATTAGACCCTTGAGCTCAACAACTGCCACTCTAGCAACTACTTTTGTCCACCAAGGTGTTGCACACCGGTCTCCAACTTGGACACTATTACGTTGTCCTCTAGCAGAACATAAGTGCCCAATCCATGTCCACACTTGGTCCACTCTCATGCTACCCTCCAACATTCCATGAGTGACCAAATCCACAATGTAGCATATGCACCTAGCTAGGGCATCCTCACACCTAGGAGACCCTTACACATGGCTGCCAATAAACATCTCCACAACTTCCCTTTGCGTTTGCAATAGAGGAGCTATTGCAAAAATCTAGGCACTAATCTTCACTATGGAAATTGCTCACTTCTTAGGGCTTCTAACATGCCACATCATCCTTACCTCCTTGGCTTCCATAGGCTGCAACAACTTTGTCCACACTAGGACACCTACATCACTCCATAGTGGGATCTTCTCCTAGTTGGAGTTCCTTCATGCCCAAGGCAACTCCAACAAATGGCTCCCAACAAATTGCAATATAGATTGATCCAAACACTAGTCAAAATGAGGACCCAACAAACATTAAACGCTGCTCCAATAAGCATGCATAAGCTCAATTTTTTAGGGTTTGGTCTACGCTGAAAATATGAACTAGTTAGGGCATGAACCCGTCCCTAACACCCTTCAATTTTAGCCAAGAAATGCTCCTTAGAGGTACGACTATCTCTTTCTTGGAGGCTGTGACACCTAGCTGTAGGTCTAGGTTGTTTATAGCCCTTGAACAGTCCTTACCCTCATTAATCTCTGTGACAGGCTTCAGTGAGGCCTCACAGGCCTACAACACTCTTCTTTAGAGAAAAACCACCAATAGAAAAATCCTCCTTGCCTCGGCCCTTTGAAAAGTCCCTTGACACTCCTAACAACACCTTGAACTTCTTGAATTGACCCTCAAACAATCCTCTATGGCACACTATTATGGACCTTCACTTGTTGTGGCTAAGACAAATACTTTGTCTCTCCTCCACGAGCTATTCACTTGAGTGTTTGTAGCACAATGGATGATCTAAGACTTATAAATCACCCTCTATTTATACTAAAGAGAGGGGCTCCTTCAATGTTATACAAGGGCTTCCACAACTTGTCACATGTCAACTTTACACCAAGACGACCTTGACACGTCATGTGAAAACCCATCCATAACATTCAAAAATTCATAACTCCATTTCTACATCTCAAAATCAGATGATTCTCATTGTGAATCGTCTCACTGACAGATATCATCCTCATCCATCACATGTTGAAATGTGCTCATGGTTTTGGCCCAAATCACGATGGCTGCAAAACGTCAAGCTTTGGTTCCAAACCCACAAGCCTACTTGTGGTTCTTTTCCCATCTCGAACACTAGGGCTTAGAGTAAATCCCATGCTACACAAAAATCAATACTCCCTCTTAGCGAGGGAGGTACTTAAAAGACTAGGAAGTAACCATAATCATCTCCGGCGACACTAGCCCATCTGGATTCCATCACTGCAACTTACCCTCTAGAATGAACCCTGCAATCTCGGTAGTGCCTCTGCCTCATCACATCTGAATCCTTAATACCTCAAAACTCGATAGGGTTGCTCCCTCTGAAGCTAGACTCACTTTGAGCCTACATGATCTCCACTGGTTCACTCCTGCAAGCACTCATCCTCTTGGATCAAACACCACTTTTGCAAATCCCACCAATCTCGGATATGCAACATCATGACCCAATGAAGACTCTAGCTTGCCAACTTGTAGTCCATCACATGAAGCCATATCGATCAACTTGATCTCGTCCATGCTAAAGAAACCCTTGAGTTGTCCCAACCATACATCAAAAATCAACGGAAGTCCATGATCAACAACCTGCCCTACAACAAACTGTTGTTCACCGGGCTCACCACAAATCAGCCAAAACTCCCAGCCAAGCTTGCTGCCAAGCCAGTCAAGACCAAATGTCCGTGTCTTCAGCTGAACCATCTACTCCATGATCTAGACACCCTCAACTCCCTTTGAGTTGCTTCACTGTGCACACTCGGATTCATTGTCCCTCAAAGTAGCTTAGATATGCTCTGATACCATGTTGAATTTCCAGGATCTTGGGTCTAGGTTAGATTCTTAAAATCACCGATGCTAGCAAACCAAGAATATAAACCATGAACTACTTTTCACAGCAGAAATATAAAGTAGTAAATCACACATGCACATAATATAAACATTTTTTTTACAAATTTTCAACTCGATTTCATTATATTAATCAAACTGATATAATACAATAGTCTAGGGAAAATGTACCAGGGATAATGTCCCTCATACATCCAGTAGTACAAGATACTTTGACCATCTAGCTGTAGCATGCTCTCACAACTAAAATCACCAAACTGACTAGGTGGCTAAAATCACCAAACTGAGCCTCACATTGAGGAACAGTGGACGCTATTTGAGATAACTAAACCATAAAGAAATAATCCCCCATAGCTCAACGGAAATAAGTTTCTAGTGAATCATCCTATTGTTCGATATCTTTAGTAGAAGCACTGCTTTCTCTTGTAACAGTTCTAGTTTCTTCTTTTTTTGGCTGCACTGCTTTATGGGATGTGGGTTTAATGCCAACTTTTCTCCCTCTTCTCAAAGATTTGGATCCACAACATATACACTTGGTAACAACTTTGTGCATGTTCTTAAGGATTTTATGGACCATACTAATCCTGCTACGACCTCCTTTAGGGGTTTAGGAGCCTTGGACAACACCATAGCACGTTTGAAGTCTGCCATTTTGAGGAGAAAGGTTGCAGAATGGAGAATCACAATCAGGTTCCAAGGGCAAGTCTCCTCAAAACAATGTTGCTAGGTCAGAGGAAATGCAAATTTCTCTACCTGAAACATTGGTTCCTTATCATAAAAGACTTATTATGAAGGATTTTCCTTAGGCTCTATCTCTTGGCACATATGCTCCTAGAAATACTACACTGCTATATGATTTGAAGAGAGTTCTTTGCTATTTTTCTTGTGCACTATATTCAGAAGATCAAAGGAATCTGGTGGTGGGGTATTTGACTCTTTTCACTTTCAACTGCAATCACGAGTGATCTTATTCGCAAAGATCCAACTTGCTATTATGTTCTAGATGTTGTTGGTCTGTGTAATGATTTTTTGGATGCCGTCATGGTTGGTGTCGTCCCTTATGCAGATGCAGTAGCTTGTATACCACAATGCTTAGATGATTTGTGACTTAATAACCTCATACTTCAAGCAATTAATGATTGTGGTTCTCTAAGATCTTTTGTGAATTTTTTTACATCAAAAGCCTACTTATAGGCTTTGGCAGGTGACAGTCCTAGGTCCTTATCATCTGCATTAGATGAGGTGATATGACATGTTGCTTCTTTGGGGGGTCATGGTGTATTGATTGAAATATTAAATACTATTGCAAAAATTGGATTTGGCCTTGAAGTATCTTCCCTATTGCAAGAATTTTCCAGCTCTTCTGTGCTTGTTCCCATGGAGATGATTTAGAATAGAAAACAATCAGTTCAGTGGAGGAGATGAATCATCAAGGGCGAAATCTAAACTAGGGGTTGATACTTCTGCTGAAAATTTGTCTTCAAACATGGAATCCATTGTCCCAAATTGTATAAGAAACTCTACATGTCACTTAGAGAATATTCTACATAATATAGATACATGGGTGTTTGTTGAGAAAAAGGGTATAGAGGCTATGCTGCAACTGTTTGATTTATCCCTCTTACCATTGTCATTTCCAGGTGGCCAGAATACTATTGTTGCATTTAATAATTTTTCATCGCAACACTCATCTCCTCTCACAAGGGTTGTTTGTACTACTTTGAGAGAACACAAGAAACTTGAAAATGAATTCATGGTTTTGTTGGCTATAACAAAGCTAGAAGATATTGAAGTAGCACAACACATAAGAATTTTGAGATGCCTTTCAAGTCTAGATGGTATTTCGTCCTTTTCAACACATTTACTGAAAAGAACAACAACAACGATGCATGAAATTGGTTATGGGGATGCATATATATTGAAGGATGTAGGGATGGTGTAAAAATAAATAGTTTGGTAGATATCTCTTGTTAGTGATTCAAAAGTGGATGCGAATAAAGAGGTTGAAAAAGACCCGAAATTGAAAATTTGGCACCAAATGTAGTAGGTACAAAAGCTAGCAATGACACTAACACAGTTTCAGTTGTCTGGCATGTGAAACGAGTGCCTATGAGGAATGGAATTGCTTCTCATTAGTCCATTGAACCCTAATATATTTCTATTCTATAAACAAGACTTCATCACCATAAAAAACAGTCCATGGTATCGAAGGGATTTCAAGAATGTGACTTGGTAAGCTTGGGCGACATGCAGATGCATCAGAGGTTGACATTGGAGGCTCTTTAATTGTAGGAGAAACATCTCAATTCCAGTAAATTAAAATCATGTCACTTGATCTCCTGGATTTTAACACTATGAATAAGGTTGTGTTTGCAATGTGATTGTCTTATGTGACCCTTGTGAAGGTTTTGGTAGTGCCCAATTGGCATCGTGATGATAAAGGATTGCTCATTGCAACAACCAAGAGTGTAATACAACAATGGTGAATTATTTCTATGATCATAATACAATGTAAAATTCTTTCTAATCACTTTTGAAGCAACAATTCATTTATTTTGGATAGTACCATTATGTCATAGCAAGTAATGGAAATAGAAAATGACAAACATATTGGAAATGAAAAGAAAGAGCATGCACCTTGGTTGTTAGAGACATACGAAGCTATTGCGGGCTTTTGGATTACCTTGTGAATTCTTATTTGATGTTATTGGTTCCCTCTGCATCATAGTTGTTAGTGAGGCTCTGTCACTATTCCAAGGGATCTAGAGATTTTTTATTGTACCCTACAAGCTCAACTTCTCTAGAGATTTTTGATTGTACCCTAGAGATTTTTTATTGTTCTACCTATCTAGAGCAATCCAATGTTTTTTCACTGTAATCTAGCTTTAATTACCTTTGTTTCCAATTAGGAAGAAATGTTTCAAATTTTTGTGAACATGTAAGAGAGAAAAATAGGGAATCCCTTTAGTAAAGTGGCAGTAATTAGCTAAACCAAAGGAAGTTGGTGAATTGGGTTTAGAAAACATACATTCCTTTGGTAAGGCTTAGACAACCAAGAGTCTATAGAGGTTGATTTCTAAGAAATTCATACATAGGAAAGTGATTCTTCGTAAGTATATAAAACCACTATCAATGGAATATTGGATTAGATAGCTTATCTTGTTGATAGTCACATTGTAGAACTAGGGAATCCATTACTTGGCACAAGCAACAGATCCAATTTCCACACCTATTTAGAACCAGAGAATCCAATACTTCGCACAAAAATAGATCCAATTCCAAAACCTATTTGGAAAGTGGGATATAAAATTGAGGTAGAGTTAAAGTTATCATAAAGGTAAGCATAATAGTGTAAGGAATATCTAGTACAACTTCAGAAGAATTACATCAGGCTTAGAGAGGAGGATTCTTTTGTCTGGTCAAATAATCTTTCCACAAGGGTATATACTCTGAGGATAGTATATAAAGCTATATTTGTTGGAAGAAGCTCTAGAAGTTCAAAAGTCTTCAAAAAGCTAAGTGACTAGATGCATATATACCTATGAGGGATATCACATTCAATTTTTAAAAAATTTGTTTTGAATAAATACTTAAAGGGCTATAAGGCACCGCGTCTTATGTTGTTTTGATGTATCTGTCTTGCCAAAAACTTTGAGATTTTTCAAGGTAAGTTTGAGCCATCGTTTCAGTGTGTCCCTCAGGCATGACTGAACTTTCAAAGTAAAAAAGCCCCTAACACTGGTAAAGAAAGGACATTGATACATCCTTCTATTATTAAGAGTGGGAATGGTGTTATTTCAATTTTCAATAGTGGCAATCAAGGTCAACAAGAAGAATATGTTGCAGGAGGTATCCTATACCTTATTGATTCTATTATACTCATATCTTAAAAAATTAAAGCATTTATTGGTACAGGCTCTAACAACTATGATGAAATAAAGGCATTACAACTTATGTTAATAGTAGCAGTAGAGGAGAGGTGATTGAATTCAAGGTCTTTAGGGATTCTTTGGTTATCAATTGGTTCAATGGTATCTTTATGATGGAAGAATTTTTTGCACAACCCATTTTGGAGTAGTTCAAGATAGTCAAGGCACAATTCTTGAAGATATCATTCCATGATATTTACAGAGAATTTAAGTCAAAGGCTAATGGATTGTCTAAAGAGGGCTTGTTGATGACGCAAAACTATGGTTTAGCATGGGAATGTAGGTATGGTGTAAGCCTTTAGGATAGGTCATTGCAAAAACCACCAATATAACTACTGAATTTACACCATATGCAAATACTAAACACTATTGATGGAAAAATTGTTGCCTCTTTTATTATTCAAAGCATCCATTGTATCTATATATTGTTCATAACATCAAAATTCTACTAATGGGAGTGAAAAAAAATCTTGCACAAATCAATAATTAGATCATACTAGTAAGACAAAAACCTTCAAATTATTAATGACACCCTTGTGTAGAGATGCAGATAATGGGCATTTAACACATACCTCAATCTTGACAGAATATAAAATTTTGAATGATTGGTTTCTTGTAAATGTACTCCACAACATGCTATAATGTGATATGTTTATGTACACATTTTCTCAAGCTCTCCAAAGGATAAGGTTTGAGAACTAAGGAAAAATATTTATGATGTTACTTGTTTACAGATTTGAGAAAGCCTCAAGGGTTGCAATCAAAATCTGGAAATTATGTTTCATGGTGGAATGTAAAACATGCTTGGATATGTATAGTGCTTCAATTCTTGTTTAGGAACTAGGTAAGTGTGAATGAATAATTTTTTTTTTATTTTTTATTTTTTATTTTTATTTTATTTTTATTTTTATTTTTTTTTCTACATTGGATTCTCATTCTCTCTAAGTTATCAAAGGAAAGTTAAAACTTGATTAGACTAAGGGACAACATATTCCATTGCCAAACTTTAACCTTACAGGGAAGTGCACTACACTTGTTTAATACTTCCAGAAATTTTGAGGGGATGCTAATAGAAATGTCAATGTTGTTGGATACACCGGCATTGGTTAGTTTTATAAAAATTCTCTTTGTCAAACATGTTATTTTCATGAATTAATATTTCCAACTAAGAGGATAAATACTTGGCATGCCTAGAACATAATGATGTTATTTCTTGCATGTATTCGTGATTTATTAGTATTCCACCACTAATAACTTCATTACGTAGCTGTTCATTTAGTAGTATATTACAACAATGAATTGTTAAAGGAATATGATTCTAGTTTTTTTGAACGTCATAAACTAGAAGGAAATTTAGCATTGAATTAGAAAAATGGAATATATTTCGAAAAAATATGTTTTCTGATCAAATATAGGCACGTTGCTTGATCATTAAAAAAACAGTCATGACAATAAGAAATGATTTTGACACGATGAATTACAAAACTCTCCAGCTTAAAAACAGGTTAGCATATTTTGTTTTTTCTGCATTAGAGAAAAATGAATGAGTAACATTAAGTTTTCTTTGAATATTTATAAAATTATTTCATAGATTCTAAATGGAAATTGCATGTGCTAATCTCTCTGAATTAATTATAGGGGAAAACAAGCGGCATACATAATTTGTTGGCTTATGGGAATTGGATTCTTTTTTCCCTTGGAATAGTACGTTGATAATTGAAGACTACTATATTGAAGCTCTGTTCCCAGTTAGTATCAGAATTTACAAAGTCTTGTCTTATTATTTTTTAGTTTTTTCTTGTAATCTTATGTCAGCAATACTTTGCTCCGCCCATTAGATTTCTTTTGACCAGTTTTATTGTTGAAGTTTTGCTGTTTCTTAGAGATAACTATAGGAAACGATACAACTATAAAAGTGGAGCATGAGACATTCTTAGTAGAAATTTCTAGTTTTTTGTGTTTATTTATGACATTTATTTGCTTTGTTTATACAGGTCATCAGGCCACTATTTCCCAAGTGAAGAAAACTTATTCAAGTTTCTTGCTTTTATGGGGAAAAATGGCATTAACAATATTCCTGATGTTGAGGTATATACCGATAAATATTTTATAGTCTAATTTAGTTTATATTCTAGTGTTCATAGACTTTCATAACTTATGCATTGCATTTTATCATTTTTTTTGTCTAGAAAAGGAACTCAACATTGATGGTAAGAAGCAAGGATTGAAGAAAGAGGAGAACAAATAACACTAGAGCGACAAAATGAAAATTAAAGAGAGAAGAAAATTGGTCTAGTGGTACTCATAGAGCCAATATCTTTCACAAGACACACACATAGAGACTAATGATCAAGTCTTCAGAGTTGGTGAATTCGCTTGCAATGCCTTGGCAAGACAACGATAATGTTTGAAGTGATGAAACATTATTTCATGTGTAAATTGTATTCCAACTAATATTAAGTTGGAAACTCATATTGTCATACTTGACATTTTATATAATATAATTTATGTGGTTGGAGTTATTTATAGTTTCACTTGATATTACATAGTATTGTAATTAACATATGTAACTTTCTGTTTTCATATTAGATGAACATGTACATTGTATGACATTTTTTTAAAAATTTAGTAGCAAAATCATACTAATTAATTTATGTTGATTAATAATGAACACATAAAATCCATCTAAAACCACTAAATTAGTAGCTTATGTTTATTAATGATGAACCCAAATAAAATGAATATACTACTAAATTATTTGCTTCTAATGATTGTTAATGAAAGTAAATGAAATGAATATAAACTACTAAAATAGTCATTTATATAATAAATATGAAACTACAAAAAAAAAAATGACTATTGCAAATGATAAATTTGTGATTACAAATGACGACTAAATTGTGCATATATACGACTATTAGTAGCTAATTTACATTAGCTTATAACACGCCAAAATTTACTCATTTCTATGGTCATTAATTGGTTTCAAACGATGACTAAAATTTGCATATATATGACTATTAGTAGCTAATTTACAGTATCTTATAACATGACCAACATTTTAGTCATATTTCTTTGGTCATTAATTAGTTTTATCAGGTGATCATTTAGTAATACATTTTGTTGTATAATTGGTCATTAATTGTGGCATTAAATGATCAAATCAATGATCAAATAAATAACCAAATCAATGACCAAATCAATGACTAAATTAATGACCAAATATACTACTAGACAATAAAATCAACGACCAAATTAATAATCAAATTAATGACTAAATCGATGACCAAATCAATGACTAAATCAATAACCAAATCAATGACTACAATGATCTAATAAATGACTAAATTAATGATCAAATATACTACTAGACAACAAAATTGAGACAACCAATTAATGACTAAGCTAAAAACGACTAAAAGTTGGTCACATTATAAGATACTGTAAATTAGCTACTATTAGTCACCAACCGAAGAATAGTCGTTTATATGCAAATTTTAGTCATTTTTTTAGTAACTAATTAGCCATTTTTTACTAGTATTCATGTTTACCTTTATATACTCTACTATATCCCCTGCTGATTTCCATATCTCCACCATTGAGAAATATGGTGCAACTTCAGTAACCAGTATCAAAGAAATTCTATTACCCATCACCAACTAATAATTAAAAACATGAAGATTAATAGAGAAATTAAGAAAGACACAATTTATAAATAATTACTAAAAACTAAATTGACAGAAACATTTTAAAACAAATTTGATGTAATATTAATGTTTTGCTTTAAAGTTATGATGAAAAAAAATGAAAAAATATTAAAATGAGAATCAACAATCACTCTTCTGATCATCATTATTATGAATAAGATAATGTTGTTAAGTTTTTATTATAAAAAGTGAAATAAAAATTGAGATCTAAATGGTTCTAATAATAAGCATATTATAATAACGATAAAATAATGTGCTCAACATTATTAGTTTTTTTTTTATTTAGTGTTTCTTATAGTAATTTTTATAGGTGAATTAATAACAATTATGGGTTGCAGTCATACTTATATAACTTAATACAAATTTGAGGTGGTTTAGATCTCTCAAATTATCACCTAGTCTTAAGAAAAAATTGGCTGCTAAAGGAGTACTACTAAATGACTTGACCATTGCTTGATAAATTGTCTTTACATAATGAAAAAAAGATAGCTTCTTTCAATTAATGGAATTTCACATAGAGTAGCAAAATTTGACAAGAGATGATTCTCAACCTAGTGTTATATTCATATGAGCATCTCTTTCTCAAGTTTTCTTTTTTTCCAAATTTCTTTTCTTTCTCATTATTGACAAGGAGCTCCATGATTTTTTTCTTTGATCCAATGTATAAGGGAGTTCATGAATCTATTTTGTATGCTTCTTGAGTGCAAAGGGTTTCCTTTCCTTCATTTTCTCTCTTCATATTTGTCATTTTTTTATTCTTATCCCACCTTGGTATTGTCTCCACTTCTGAAATGTCATATAGTAAAGCTTTGGATGAGAAGGGCGCATGAAGAGGAAGGATACCTTCACTACACTAGTACAAAATAGCTAATTAGTTACTAAATTAATGACTAAAATTTTCATATAAATGACCATTTTTTAGTCGGTGACGAATAGTAGCTAATTTACAGTATCTTATAACGAGACCAACTTTTAGTCATTTTTAGCTTAGTCATTAATTGGTTATCTCAATTTTGTTGTCTAGTATTATATTTGGTAATTAATTTAATCATTGATTTGGTCATTACTTTATTCATTGATCTGGTCATTGATTTGGTCATTAATTGTCACAATTAATGACCAAATATACCACAAAATATATTACTATATAATCACCTAAGAAAAGCAATTAATGACCAAATAAATATGACCAAAACATTGGTCGTGTGATAAGATACTGTAAATTAGCTACTAATAGTCATATATATGCAAATTTTATTCATCGTTTGAAATTAATTAATGACCAAAGTAATATGACTAAATTTTTGGTCGTGTTATAACATACTGTAAATTAGCTACTAATAGTCGTATATATGAAAATTTTCATTATTTTTAATCACAAATTTATCATTTTCAGTGCTCATTTATCTTTTTTGGTAGTTTCATATTCATTATATAAATGACTAATTTAGTAGTGTATATTCATTTCATTTACTTTCATTAATAATCATTATAAATTACTAATTTAGTCATATATTTATTTTATTTGTGTTCATCATTAATCAATATAAACTACTAATTTAGTAGTTTTAACTTGATTTTTTATGTGTTCATTATTAATCAACATATATTAATTTGTATATTTTTAAAAATATCATACAATGTGCATGTTCATCAAATATGAAAACATAAAGTTGCATATGTTAATTACAATACTAAACAATATCATGTGCAATTATAAATAATTTCAACCACTAAAATTATATTATATGCAATGTTAAAGTATTACAATGAGTTTCCAACTTAATATTGGTTGGACTATAATTTACACATGAAATGATTTTTCATCACTTCAAAACATTATCATTGTGTTGCCAAGGCATTGCAGGTGAATTCACCAAATCTGAAGACCTGACCATCAGTATCTATATTTGTGTCTTATGCAGGATATTGGCTCTAAGGATATCACCAGACTAGTTATCTTCTCTCTCTCTCTTTGCATTTGTCATTACAATGTTATTGCTTTCCTCTTTCTTCAATTTCTTCTTCTTACCATCAATATTGAGTTCATTTTTTGAAAACAAAAGAAGATACAATGTAAAGTGTAAGACATGAATGAAAATAAACACTAGAATATAAAGTGAATTTGACTACAAATAGCTTATATGACATATACCTCAACATCAGCAATGTCAAATCCATTTTTCCCCATATAAGTAAGAAACTCAAATAAAATTTCTTCAGTTGGGCGATAGTGGCAACTATAATGTGGCAAGATGACTTGTATAAACAAAGAAAATAAAATGTCACCATATATAGAAAATAACACCTTAGTAACTTAGTATTCAACCTTTAGGAAAATCTTAGGAACAATCATGTCAACTAATTTATATGCTAAACAGCTCAAGTTGTAGATAAATTGTGAAAAAAAATAATATGAGGTGTGATGTTTAATCCTTTTCGTTTTATTCGCAAAAAAATTTCATTTTCTAATGCATGAAATTGGTCAGGTATATAAACAACATGTGTTCAAATAACAACATGAAAGTAAAATGTTTTGATATTCATGAAAATATTTTAACACAAAATAGCTATAAGGATTCCAATAAATATCGTGTAATACTAATTCATCTTCAAGTTTTGGTTGTTGTTTAAATGGACATGATACCAAGTGTTTTCAATTTAACAGTTAAATGAAAAAAAAAAATCAAAAGAAGCATCCAAAATACAATCAAACAATAAAGAGAGGATATCATGGAATGTAAATTTCAATTATAAAAAAATTTCTTACCTATCCACCGATGTCGTTTCTGGCATTCCGAAAACATTTGCTTGCCCAAAATAACCCTGAGGTGAAATAATTAGAACATTAAAAGACATATGAATTCCTACTAGAAACATTTACAAAGTTGACGACGCATGTGCCTAAAGGACCTCTAACAATAAATGAATAATATCCAAGATGTGTTATGCATTGTCTCCCCATCCTGTTTCCAATCACAATTCTTGTAACCTGCCCACAACAGAGTCAAGTAACAATCAAACGAAGACATTGACATTTATTTTTATCTTTTATATCTATAAAATTAGAATTTAATTTTCTTCATGAACATATTAATTCATATTTAAATCCTTCCTGACATATGAGAACGTATCAATCATGTAGAATATCAGAAAAATCTACCTCAATGAGGTCCTCAAATAATTTATACAATATGAATATTTTTCTTGTTGCGATACCTTGGGTAAAAAAAAGAACATATCTACAAAACAAAAAATGCATATATTACATATGTTCAAACTTTGTATATGGTGTATTCTTAGGCAAATTTTTAAGATGTTCCTTCGTCTTTACCAAAGCGAACTGTAGTTTGGTTAAACTATGTATCCTTTGATTCAACATCAATTTATGCAAGATAAATGTCACACATTATTCTTTCCCATTTCTTAACATGTTACATATGATAAATTTAAAGACACATAAAACCAAGAGCAACCCCTTTTCTAACCAAAACAAACAAACAATGCCTCTAATAAAACTTCATTATAATATTAGAAAATGAAATGAGAGTGTATATTTTTGTTGTTTGACTTTTCCTATTTTTGGTATGAAAGTGCTCGAGCTTCAAGAACCAACAAATGTGAGTGAAGTTATAAATGTGAAAAAAATTATGTTGACTTAAATTGTATACTTCTTCAAAATTATGTGAATGATGCCATTTTTGGATGTGGTAAATCTCATAATAAGAAATGGCCACATTTGATGCAGATATTAAATATAAAAACTTGTGGACATGGCATGTATTCTAATCAATTACATTGCAATGACGACCATGGACCTCCACGGGTTATAGGTCCTCAGTATGTTAGTATTGATGATGAAAGAGAGATGGCAACGATAAGTATGGGTGGTCCTAGTTTGTATGGTGGATGTATTCAAACCAAGGTCGTCATCTCAATGAAGTTCTGACATGGTAAACTTGGATCTAGTTTTCACCCAATTTCATTCCATCATACTTTGTCGGGACTCAAGAGGAGATAATGGTCCTTCAACTTATAATAGGGTTTCTTTTGAGGTTATAGATAAAGCTTATCCAAAGAAAATGGATTTTTGGGCTCCAAGAGATATGGATATTTTAAATGATAACAATTATATGTTTATTTCTCAAGATTCATATGTAGGGATACAATTTGTGGATTTTACTAATAGATAGATTGAGAGAAATAATCTAGGAGGAGGATCTACAGGTCATTGTTATTAGGGAAATACTTGGATATAATAAGACTGTTTATGTTCAAATCAAATATGGTGTTGATTCTTGTAGCTCCTCAGTTGATGTTATTTTTTAAGGTATGAGTTTCAGTTCTTCAAAGGTAGGGTCCATTAGCTTAATTGCATCTGCCTTGGTCCTATCACCCTTGGTATATACTACATCTGTGCATCCCAAGCTGGCACAACACATTATCACCTAGATAAGGACTCATCAAAGACCATAGCATCTATATCTTGCATGGCTTCATCGAGTTTCTCAGTTCCTCCTGTTGTACCTTAAGAGACAATACCTTAGCTGTGATAAGGAATCAGTGCTTAAGACATTTATATGATTATGTCACAAATTTTTATGTCTCTTTTTTATTAACCCTCAAGTATTTGTAATTAAACCCTTAAATATCAAATATGATGAATGCTTCACAATGCTACCATTTGTTGATGTAGAATGAAGTGACTAGAATAAAGTGTAAGAAGAAGTCCAAACTGATATGATGTTTTATACAGAAAATATCATCCCAAACCCCAGAAGAAATATATGAAAGAAATAGTTAAAACAAAGGAGCGCCAATTAAGGTTTTTAACTATTTTATATAGAAGTAAAAAGAGACCTACTTCTCATAACCTTATTTTATTCATAGATAGAAAATACATAATGTAAAATTGAATACATTTCAACATAAACAAAATGCCAGAAACTTGCTTACTCATTCATTAATCTTTGAATCTCTTAATACAAAAATATTTGTTTGAAGGTCCAAACTCAGAACCTTTCCCTCCCATAAAAATTACATTAAATACAGTAAAAAGGTAGTTTGGAACTGCCGTAACCAATCCTAACTACCAAAACTTCTTTAAGACTTTGAAGGTTGTCTATTACATGCCTTGAAAATTTCTTGTTACAATTACATTATCTTCAGAAAATAACATAAAATAAATATCCTAATCTATAGGAATTCCTGATGATGTGGCTTCTTTTCCTTGGTCAACTGATTTATCTTTCTTTGCTGCTGATCCTTTTGGCAGGTCTACTGTCCAAGCTCTGCACTTTTTCCATATTTCTACCTTCGTCCCGGATGAATGTGTCAGATTGTGATATTCCAATCTTAATGCAGTAATAAGATCATAAGAAGGCCTTTCTATGAAAAGTGTCTTTACCATCCACAAGAGTTGAAAATGTCTCTGCAAGAAGTTGACCATTGTCTCTCCTTTAAGCAGCTGATTCTTTTCATGCCTATTATCAACTTGGCTTTTTGTCATCACTAGTAAGTTCTCATAAGAGTTCCATGGAAAAATATTTCCTTAAGCTCCACAACATGATGGCAAGCCTACTCTTGTCATTTTATCAAAAGACTTATCAAACTGACTTATTGCTTCCTTGATTTCCATTAGTTTCTTTTCTGCAGCCTTTCTGAGGTCATTTCTAACAATCATTTTATTAATTTCTATTGCATACAAAAATTTGTCCTGCATATCATTCTCCTCTAACTCCTGATCTGATTTGGAATTGATAAAATCAATAAATATTCTAGCCCAAATGGCTCTATTAATTCCTTTTTTCTTATCAGACATGATTGGTTCTTCACATTCTAAAATAAGGATTTTCTCTTTTGCAATTATCATCAGGAAGCACCAATTAGATTTCATTTCTGAAATGATATCATTCCAAATGATATCTTTAGCTTGTATTAGTGAGATATTTCCTTTCATTCTTTCTTTGAAATTTTTAATCTTAGCTTCAACATTTCGGAAATCCATTTTGTATTTGTCAGCTTCATTTTCTATGACTTTCATCAATTTTGTTGCAGTCTCCAAATCTGTTTGAGCCTTCTTTATATCTCCTTCAGCCATCTGCATCTCAGTATCTAATTGAACAATTTGTGCTTGAGGGTATTCATCACCTGTAGGAAAAACAAAAGTATAGTTATGATTATCAATATGATTTTGCGATGAAATTGCAGTCTTCTTTATTTTGGATAGTTCTTCATCTTTCTGCATGAGTTGTTGCAGCAACTTTTCCTTTTCATTCTCTACCTCTGCAACTTTTGTAGCCATTGAATGTTCTCCAGTAGGTAACTTCAACTTCTTCCTTAATGTAGATATCTCTACCTCAACAATTTGCATGAGTTTCTGCACAACAGTCTTATCACTGGGGTCTACTCCAATTTTTATAATAATTTTCTTCAATTCTTCATTTTGAATTGTTAAGGCTCTTGAGTTAGCCTTCTCTAACTTCAACTATTTAATTACTTTACCCAACATATTATCTGCCTTTATTTCCATTGCATTAGCCTTTGTGAGGTCATTTACAATCAATTGACCTGTTTGCATATTCAAATTCATTTTATCCATCAGTGGAATTTTCTTTACATCCACAGTCACATTGACAGTGTTGAAATTGATGGAAGAACCAATTGACATATCTGTAGGATGTGAGAGGGAAATTCTAAATTGATCTTCCTCAAGATCCATTACAGTTAACAATATTGTTTTCTCAGCAATAACTTGATGTTCATCTTGGGCCTCCATGTCGGCCTTCATCCTCTGATTTATTTCTTCAATTTGTGAAAACAGTTGTTTAATCAAGGGCACCTGTTCATGAGGAGCTTCATGATTCCTGGGTGAAGCAAGAGCATTTTTTTATTCTCTCAAATTTAAAGAAAAACCAAGTGCAGTAGATTCAGGCTCTTCAATAAGTTTTGTTCTCTTCTTTGCTCCCTGCTCCTCATCATCTAGATCAATAACTAATTCCTTGGTTCTTTTAGCTATTTTCTCTGCTATGATGGGAGTTCGAATGTTTGCTTCTACTAAACTCATCACACCTTTACATGCTATCTTCTCCTATTCTGGCCTGCTTTCATGAAGGAAAGCAGAGTACCCATTCTCAATTCTTCTATTTGAAATGACACTATATGGGTCATAAGCCCAACTTTATCCTAGTAGCATGTGCATGTCATCTAACATTTTTGTTACTTCATCAAATTCTTGCCTCATATTTACTATGAAAGGACTACAACCATGGGTAATTTATACATGTGTCCTTTCTTCATAGGCACAAAATGAACCTGATCAAAATTTAGACTCTATCTGATGAACTCTAAAGCAAAAGCCTCATTGGTACAAAAGTTGGAAGTCTGTAAGGCTCAACACTTGCTCCATATAGCCTTATTTCAAAATATTCCTCAAAAACAAACCAATATCCATATTTAGAATTGTTTCCTAAATGCATAAACTCCTAAGCTTTAGGTAAGAAATGGGGAGGAGGACTTCCATTCAATATTTGGTATGTATTTTTCATGTAATAGCCAGAAAAATCAAACAACCCAGCCTCATTTTGCTCCCTTATAACTACATCTATCCAGAATATCACTGATTGCCTTATTTTATTTAAATCCATAATATTTAGACCTAAATGCATGAATTCTTCCACATTCTGATATAAGAAAAAATATACAATTAATGAAGGAAATTTAAAGGAACCTATTAATGAAAGGCTCATCAGCTGTGAATTGACTACTTCCTACCAATATAATGGAATATCCAGCACCCTTCCTGGCTTCATCATCATGGGAAAGATCCATAGAACTGATTTATCCACTGTATTATCATCATCTTTACCCATATTTTTTTCAATATTACTCAATACTAGACGAGTCTCAGCATCAAAAACCACCATATCAAAATCTTTGCAATCTGGCTGAAACTGCTTCATGTCAGACTTCAAATAAAACATGAACTGGTTGAATTCTTCTCCTACAAGATTATCATAATATTGTACCAGTGAATCGTCAGAAAATTGGATGGATGACTCTGACTCAGGATAGCAAGGGGCTTGGCGGATTAATAGGGTAGACACCTGCAGAACGTTCTCTCCTTCGGAATTCATGACAAAACACTTCCCTAGATACATGACAGATACCAACCAATAGATAAATTCAGGGAAAAGGTGGGTTTTAGGAATGCATGCAGATAAAACTCCAGACTTGACCATGGAAGAATACACAAAGGAAGCATTATCATTCAAGATAACTTGCTGGTAGAAAGGAAGGTGAATTATTGAACAAGGGTATCTTGAATATCCCTCTTGGTATCCATGAGAGGGATATGGCTAGTGGAACCTGATAAGGATGACCGTTTAGCCATGGTTGAAAATTTACGTGAGAAGAGTTTACCGGATGATAAAATTTGCAGGTGGCGGAAAGATAAAACAGGGTGCAGCACAGCAAATCACAAATAATTTGAAAAACAGTTAAAAATGTTCTTTAAATAGTTGGCGCGGGTTTTAAATTTAATGCTGACAAGATATGCCAGCAAGTCGTTAACTCTGCTCAATGTGGAAGACAGTTGTGACCAACTAAGCATCTTACGTCACTGTGGGGGCTCTCAAGGTACGGAGGAAAACTTCGGCTGGTGCCCCCACACTCAATCTCCACCGTTTATCTCTGCTATCCCCACAGTCAACCCGGTCAACTGCGGAGGCACTCCTCATGGTATCTAGTGTGCTAGTTGTGCCCGCAGGTTGGGCCTTTTGATAAGGACTTTAATGATTAGCACTTTACGCCAATCAAACCAATCATTGTTTAACATTTAATACTGAACCCACAACTATAAAGTTTAAATATTTAAACTTTAACTTAAATTTTGATGAGCATACATCTTTTTTCATGCTAAAGTATAAGATTTTGATATTTTCCAACAATTTCTTATTTTTATATTTTCAAATACTTGAAAAATAAAAGGATATGCATATGATCCACAACATCTGGCTCCACCTGGGGATAGTGTTTTTTCCACGAAACACTAAGAACCTGTAGATCAGTGCCTTCACTTTGGGCATGGAGTAAAAAATTGCTTGATGGGAAATATACAGTGAGAGGAAACTAAATATGGACAATAATAAACTAACTTCCTTTACTGCTGGAAATAATGTTTCAGATACTGCCCATTTACAGGAAGTTCTACTACTTCTCCATCAAGATCTTCTAGCATGAAAGCATTATTTGATTTTGCTTTAGAGATTTTGTAAGGACCATACCATAAAGGATCAAATTTACCATGTTTCCTTTTCTCTTCCCTTCTGGTATCCCATCTTAATACCGGATCTCCAGTCTGAAACATGATTTCTTTTTCCTTTCTATCAAAAATAGACTTCATTTTCTCCTGATAAATGACCAAATTGTCTCTGAATTTATTTCTTCTTTCATTTAATTCTATCTCCTGGTTTAGTCTTCTGATTAAGGAATTAGGTTCCTCTTGAGAGTCTTGAAGAAAATAAATTACTGGTCTTTCTAGCTGAGTGGGAAACAAATCCTGAGCACCATATACCAATTCATAAGGAGACTTACTAGTGGATCTTTTAGTAGTCATCCTCACTGCCCATAAAGCAAAAATCAGCTTTGAATCCCAATCCTTTTGGTTCTCATTGATTGTTTTCTTCAGTTATTTCACCAATGTTTTATTAGATGATTCTTCTAATCCATTTCCTTGAGGATGATATGCTGTAGAGTGGGATAATATTACATTATAAGTCTAACAAAAATTTATGAATTTGACTGAATTGAAAACTTGAGCATTTTCTATTACAATCTTTACTGGACTTCCAAATCTGTTGAAAATATTCTCCTCTAAAAACTTCATCACAACCAAATCATTTTCCTTTCTAGTAGGAATTTCCTCTACCCATTTTTAAAAATAATTAGTAGCAGTTAGAATCCACTTAAACTGCCCACTTGATGGTGGATTAATCTCTCCAATGAAATCCAATCCCCATTATCTAAAAGGTTCTTCAATAAATATAGGAAGAAGCAATAAAGGAGCTAACCTTTTCTTTTCTGCAAAAAATTGGCATTTCTGGAAACTTCTAACAGTTTTGTATACATCAGGAAATAAACAGGGCCAATAAAAACCTGATTTAAGAATCTTATGAGCAGTTACTTTCCAGCTGTAATGACCTCCGCACAAGCATTCATGATATTCTTTAATCACCTCCATGGTTTCCTCTTCTATCAAACATAACAACAATACACCAGCAGGATCTTTCCAATACAAATTAGCTTCAATTATAACATAAGGTAGAGCTTTAAGTTTCAGAGCTCTGTAATTAGCTCTGTTTATTGAAGGAGGAAAAGAAAAGAAACATAGATAATGAATGATATCCTTATACCAGTCTGAACAAATAAATTTGTACTTAATTGCTGAATTTGTCTTAATCTGATCTGTTTCTTCAGTTACTTAATCTACAGGTGCAAGTAAACTAATTCCCAAAGCTTGGAAATTGGATTATGTCAGCAATTTGGCCAGTCCATGTCTTTTGACTAACTTTGTTGATTTGATATCGAAGTCATACTCCTGGATTTTGGCAATCCATTTTCCTCTTTTTCCTTCCACATCACTCTGTACTAGCACATCCTTTACAACAAAATTAGGCACATATGCTACTATTTGAAAATTAAGTACATAAGTTTTGAAAGCCTTTAATGATTTAACTAAAGCATATACCTGCTTCTCCAGGATATTATACTTCAGTTCTGCATCTCTTAGGACTTTGCTGAAAAAGGCTACAGGTTGTTCACTTCCTTCTTCATTTTTTTGTAATAACACAACAACAATAGTAGAAGATGATGCAAATGAGAAGATTTGAAAAGGCTTTAATTAATCTGGACTGATTAGGACAAGAGCTTCTTGGAGAGCTTCTTTAATTCTACCGAATGATTCTCTTGCCTCTTTGTCCCATTTTACTTCAGCGTTATTTTTTAACATATCTGTTATTCTCCTAACAATCTCAGCATAATTTGGAACAAATCTTGTTAGAAAATTGTTTTTTCCTAAAAACCTTTGGATATATTTGTTACTTCTAGGAAGTGGAATTGTCTGTATAGCTTCAACCCTTGTCGGGTCAATATTCACTCCTTGTTTTGAAACTATGTGACCCAAAAAATTACCTTCTTCTAAAGCAAACAAATATTTCTTGGGATTTAATGATAATCCAAATTTTCTGCATTTCAAGAAAGCTTTCTTCAAGTGTTCTAAGTGTTCATCATCAGAACCTGAAAAAATAGTAACATCATCAAGATAAATAACTACAAATTTATCACCCACAAAAGAAATATCCATTGCCCTTTGGAAAGTTTCTCCTGCATTCATGAGGCCAAATGGCATCCTAGCATACATGAATGTTCCCCAAGGTGTGGTGAAAGAAGTTTTCTTTTGATCTTCCTTCTCCACAGACACCTGATTATACCCAGAAAAACCATCAACCATGGATAACCTGAATGCTCCAGTTACTTTCTGTAGAAAAAAATCCATCTTTGGTAAAGGATAGTTATCTTTTAGGGAAGCTCTGTTCAAATTTTTGAAATCCGCACATAATCTTATCTCTCCATTTTTCTTCCTGACTAGTACCAGATTAGAAACCCAATCTGAATATCTTAGTGGAACTATGATTTTTGCTTGCAAAATTTTCTTCACCTCTTTTTCAATTGGAGCCAGCAATAGTGGGTTAATTTGTCTAAGCTTCTGCTTGTGTGGTTTAACCCCATCTTTCAGTGGTATTTTATGTTGAATAATATCCAAATCATAAGTTTTCAAATCTTCATATGACCATGCAAATACATCCATGAATTGTTTAAAAATATCTACATACCTTTATTTGTACTCCTTAGGGACTCCTCTAAACAATTTGACTATTTTAGGCTCATGTTGAGTTCCTAAATTACAATCCTCCATTTCCCCATCTTGGGATACCTTTTTCTGGTTTATTGACAAGTCATTAGCATCAAACAATCTCTCAAGAGGTAACAAACCTTTGGGAAAAATATTATCCTTCAGCTGAATTATCTTCTGATCACTAATTAAATGTTTCAAATTTTAGACAAATCACTTTGACCACTTTCATCAACTTCTAAATCAGTTTGACTGTCCTCAAAATTTCCAATCATTTTTATAAATTGATTAATTTTTTCATCATCCTCAAAAACCTGCCAATGTTTTACATTATCAGGGATTGAAGGCCTATATCTCAATTCAATTTCATATCTCAATCTTGGATTAATTGGTGGCTTAAATGTGTTGGCTACAACTGCCAATGAATCTGCCATTCTGTTCTCTTATCGAGGAATAAACTGTAAATTGAAAGCTTCAAAATAATTTTCAACTATATCCCACACCTCATTTCTATAAGACCTCAATCTGGGATGTTTAGTCTGGCACCAATTCTTAATTTGTCTTATGATTTTTAGAATCACCAAAAACAGATATACACTGAATTCCCATCTGTTTAGTTGTTTGCAGGCTTAGAATCAATGCTTCATATTCAGCTACATTATTAGTAGATTCAAATTCCAATTTGAAGGAAAAAGGTAAAAAGTTACCTTAAGGAGATATAAATATGAATCCAGCTCCAGTATCCTCCTTAGAGAATGCACCATCAAAATAACATTTCCAAATTCTATTTGAACATAGCTCTTTATTTACATTGGTTGAAGAGAGTTGTTTTTGTGAATCTTCAACAAATTCTACATCTTCATCCAGCATAAAACAAGAGAGATCCTCCTTCTCTTGACCATAAATAGGGGAATTACCTGCATCTTTATTGGTAGTAGTTTTCAAAAATCTGGTTACTCTATATAACCTCCTTTCCTCCCCATTAAAAATAGGAATAATAGCATATGTGAAATCCAATTTCAAAACTCCTCAAAGCTTTTCCCCCCAAGATCTAGAAAACAGCATACCAAATCTAGCTGGAATATCAGCGACTACCACATCCATCATAATACTCTTAGCTGGAATTTGAGATAAGGAAACAACCATATCTTTGATAAGACCTACACAATTCACCTTTTTTGAATCAAAGGAATAAAGGTCTCTATATGGTTTGGTGATTTTTAAATTTAACTCTTTCATCACAGACAGTGGCATTAGATTATGTGATGCACCAGAATCTAGCATACAATTATGTAAAATGAAATCATGCAACAGAACTGATATATAAAAAGGTGGAACAGAAGAATCTACCTCTTCAACATGAGGTCCAAAAGTAACCACTGGTTTCTCTTCTTGCAGATTCACTATATCACCCACTTCATCATATTGAGATAAATTAATAAACTTTTCAATTTATTTCTTATAACCAGGTGTTTTGACCAACTCAAGTGGTACTTGAATCTTTACTTTTTCCAATTCTTTAGATAAACTGAAAGTTTGATTTTGTTTTGTTAACTTTTCAGGTTCTTCTTGGTTTTTATTTGAATTTTCATGTTGATCAGGAATAGTAACAATTCTCTCCAAAATATTAGGGTCATTAGATTTTATTAGAGGAGCCTCACCTTGCCACTTCTCTTTCTCTTTTTCTTGATTCATGGGTTGTTTCCCCTTATCTGATTTTTTAATAGGATTATTCTGTAGTGGAGTCACAATTGAAGTAGGCACTGATTCTAATTCCTCCCCTTCATCATCCTGAGTTCTCAACCTCTTTTTTGACCTCAAATAATATTTTTTATGCAACTCTGCTTGCATAAAATCAGTAAATTATTTTCAATAATCATCCATTTCTTCCTGATCAAATGAGACATCAACTTCTTTACATTCTTTTGCATATTCTTTCTCACTCTCTTCTTCTCTCTCACCATCTTCCATATACACAGGAGAAATTTGATCTTCATCTTCTTTCTGATCATTATGAGCAGAATGTGATGGGGTTGACTCTATATATAAAGGTACTTGGACTTGATCATGATCTTTTCTATCTCTCTGTAGAATTTTTAGGGATTGTTTTCTGAATTGGTGTTGAAAACCCCTCTGTTTTGTTGTGCAAGTTTCTTGTTATCTAATTCCATCTTTACTAATTTTCTTGAAAAATTTTTAATGACCTTATTCATATCATCTATCCTTTGATATTGTGATGAATCTTCTTCTTTAGCTTTTCCTTTGTCTTAACCTTTCCAGCAACAGTCATGTTTGCCTCAATTTCTAAGGCATCAGTTTGAATTTGTTCAAGAGTGGAGGCTCTTCTTTCTCTCAAGGTAAAACTGAAATATGATGCAAATGCCCTAGTGAAAACAACCCTTGCTCCAATAGGAGGAGGTTTCATTTCCACAGGAAAACTATTGTACAACTTATTAAATCTTTTGACAAAATCACTCATACTTTCATTTGATTTTTTCTTTATCGCATTAAATTCTATTAAAGAATAACCATGGTCTCTTTTTTCACCCCATCTCTAGATGAATTGCCTTCCTAATTCATCCCAATCATTGATTGAAACATTTGGTAATCCTTTGAACCATTTTCTTGCCTCTCCACTTACGGACTACACAAAAATTCTCATTACAACATCAAGATGTTCTACATTAAAGTTTTCAGCAAAAGTGCAAAACAAAGGCAAGTGTTGTTCTGCAGTTATTTCATCTTCACCAGTAAATCTAGGGAGCAAATTAAGGTACTCCTAAGGCATTGCATTCATTGGTTGGGGTAGATTTAATGGTGCATATCTATTCACTAAGAAATCAGGGGCTTCCATGTTTATGCCCTGATTGACTGCTCCTTGAGTGGGGGTAAAATGAATACCAGTTGTAGGTGGGAATAAAAGGGGTGGAACAACCGATATGGGAAGGGGTATATGAACAATAGCAGAAGAACTAGAAACTGAATTAGGTTGAGATTCTATGAATGGAAATGATACAGACTCAAAAGATAGCTCTTCTAATGTTGGTTCTTCGAAATGAATGGGTGAGGGTAAGGATTATTTTTCTCAGAAAATGAGTTTCTTGGAAATTTCCTTGGATGGAAAGACATGAGAACTGCTACCTGGTGCAAGTAGTGTGGTATCAGGTGTAGATTTTTTTTTTTTTTCTAGCCCTTCTTTGAAACTAACTTTTTTGGATCTGACAGAATAGGGAATTTTTGCTGAGAGGTATCTGACCCTGTATGAGGCCTCTTAGGAGCCATAATTATTTAAAATAAAGCACATCTTGGTATTTTACCCTCTCTGAACAACCAGAGGAAATGTGAACAAAACCCAGGGAAAACCTTCCAATTGTTGTTCCCCAAAAACGACGCCAATTAATGTTGTACCTTAAGAGACAATCCCTTAGTTGTGATAAGGAATCAGTGCTTAAGACATTTATATGATTATGTCACAGATTTTTATGTCTCTATTTTATTAACCCTCAAGTATTTATAATCAAACCCTTAAATATAAAATATGATGAATGCTTCATAATGCTCCCATTTGTTGATGTTGAATGAAGTGACTAGAAGAAATTGTAAGAAGAAGTCAAAACTGATATGTCGTTTTATACAGAAAATATCATCCCAAACCCCAGAAGAAATATACGAAAGAAATAGTTAAAACAAAGGAGTGTCATTTAAGGTTTTTAACTCTTTTATACAAAAGTAAAAAGAGACCTACTGCTCATAACCTTATTTTATTCATAGATATAAAATAAATAATGTAAACTTGAATAAATTTCAGCATAAAAAAAATGCCAGAAACTTGCTTACTCATTCATTAATATTTGAATCTCTGAGTACAAAAAATATTTGTTTGAAGGTCCAAAACTCGAAACCTTTCCCTCGCATAAAAATTACATTAAATACAGTAAAAAATTAGTTTGGAACTGTTGTAACCAATCCTAACTACCAAAAATTCTTTAAGACTTCGAAGGCTGTCTATTACATGCCTTGAAAATGTCTTGTTACAATTACATTATCTTCAGAAAATAACATAAAATAAATATCCTAATATATAGGAATTGCTAATGATGTGGCTTCTTTTCCTTGGCAACCTGATTTATCTTTCTTTGTTGTTGATCCTTTTGGTAGGTCTATTGTCCAAGCTCTGGAATTTTTCCATATTTCTACCTTTGTCCTGGATGAATGTGTCAGATTGTGATATTCCAATCTGAATGCAGTAATTCGATCATAAGAATGTTTTTTTGTGAAAAGAGTCTTTACCATCCACAAGAGTTGAAAATATCTCTGCAAGAAGTTGACCATTGTCTCTCCTTCAAGCACCTGAGTCTTTTCATGCCTGTTATCAACTTTTCTTTTTGTCATCACTAGTAAGTTCTCATAATATTTCCATGGAAAAAGGTTTCCTTCAGCTCCCCAACATGATGGCAAGCCTACTCTTGTCATTTTATCAAAATACTTATCAAACTGACTTACTGCTCCCTTGATTTCCATTAGTTTCTTTTATGCAGCCTTTCTAAGATCATTACTGACTATCATTTTATTAATTTCTACTGCATACAACATTTTTTCCTGCATATCATTCTCCTCTAACTCCTGATCTGATTTGGAATTAATAAAATCAATAAATCTTCTGGCCCAAATGTCTTTATTAATTCCTTTTTTCTTATCAGACATGATTGGCTCTTCACATTCTAAAATAAGGTTTTTCTCTTTTGCAATTATCATCAGAAAGCACCAAATGGATTTCATTTCTAAAACGATATCAATCCAAATGATATATTTAGCTTGTATTAGTGAGAGATTTCCTTTCATTCTTTCCTTGATATTTTTAATCTCAGCTTCAGCATTTCGGAAATCCATTTTGTATTTGTCAGCTTCATTTTCTATGACTTTCATCAATTTTGTTGCAGTCTCCAGATTTCTTTGAGCCTTCTTTCTATCTCTTTTAGCCATCTGCAACTCAGTATTTAATTGAAAAAAAAATTCGTGAGGGTCTTCATCACCTGTAGGAAAAAAAAAAAGTACAGTTATGATTATCAATATCATTTTTCAATGAAATTGCAGTATGCTTTATTTTGGATAGTTCTTCATCTTTCTGCATGAGTTGTTGCAACAAATTTTCCTTTTCCTTCTCTACCTCTGCAACTTCTATAGCCATTGAATATTCTCTAGTAGGTAACTTTGACTTCTTCCTTAATGTAGATATCTCTACCTCTTCACTTTGCATGAGTTTCTGCACAGTAGTCTTATCATTGGGGTCTACTCCAATTTTTATAATAATTTTCTTCAATTCTTCATTTTGAACTGTTAAGGTTCTTGACTTAGCCTTCTCTAACTTCAACTGTTTAATTAATTTACCCAACATATTCTCTACCTTTATTTCCATTGCATTAGGCTTTGTGAGGTCATTTACAATCAATTGACCTGTTTGCATATGCAAATTCATTTTATCCATCAGTGGAATTTTCTTTACATCCACAGTCACATTGACAGTGTTGAAATTGCTGGAAGAACCAATTGACATATCTGTAGGATGTGAGAGGGAAATTCTAAATTGATCTTTCTAAAGATCCATTATAGTTAACAATCTTGTTTGCTCAACAATAACTTGATGTTCAGCTTGGGCCTCCATGTTGGCCTTCATCCTTTGATTTCTTTCTTCAATTTGTGAAAACAACTGTTTAATCAGGGGCACCTGTTCATGAGGAGCTTCATGATTTCTGGGTAAAGCAGGAGCATTTTTTTCTTCTCCAAAATGTAAAGAAAAACCAGGTGCAGTAGATGTAGGCTCATTAGTAAGTTTTGTTCTCTTCATGGCTCCCTGCTCCTCATCATCTAGATCAATAACTACTTCCTTGGTTCTTTTAGTTGTTTTCTCTGCTATGATGGGAGTTTGAATGTTTGCATCTATTGAACTCATCACACCTTTGAATGCTATATTCTCCTATTTTGGCCTGATTTCATGGAGGAAAGCAGAGTACCCATTCTCAATTCTTCTATTTGAAATAACACTATATGGGTCATAAGCCCAACTTTCTCCTAGTAGCATGTGCATGTCATCTAACATTTTTGTTACTTCATCAAATGCCTGCCTCATATTTACTATGAAAGGGCCTACAACCATGGGTAATTTATACATGTGTCCTTTCTTCATAGGCATAAAATGAACCTGATCAACATTTAGACTCTGTCTAATGAACTCTAAAGCAAAAAGCCTAAATGGTAAAAAAGTTGGAAGTCTGTAAGGCTCAACACTTGCTCCATATAGCCTTATTTCATAATATTCCTTAAAAACAAACCAATCTCCATATTTACCATTGTTTCCTAAATGCAGAAATTCCTGAGCTTTAGGTAAGAAACAGGGAGGAGGACTTCCATCCAATATTTTGTATGCAGTTGGCATGTAATAGCTAGCAAAATCAAACAATCCAGTCTCATTTTGCTCCCTTCTAACTACATCTATCGATAATATCACTGATTTCCTTCTTTTATTTACATTCATAATATTTAGACCTAAATGCATGAATTCTTCCACATTCTGATATAAGAACAAATATAAAATTAATGAAGGAAATTTAAAGGAACCTGTTAATGAAAGGCTCATCAGCTATGAATTGACTGCTTCCTTCCAATATGATGGAATATCCAGCACCATTCATGGCTTAATCATCATGGTAAAGATCCCTATAACTGATTTATCCACTATATTATCATCATATTTACCCAGAATTTTTGCAATATTACTCAATAATGGACGAGTTTCAGCATCAAAAACCCCCATATCAAACTCTTTGCAATTTGGCTGAAACTGCTTCATGTCAGGCTTCAAATAAAACATGAACTGGATGAATTCTTCTCTTGCAATATTATCATAATATTGTACCAACGAATCGTCAGAAAATTGGATGGATGACTCTGACTCAGGATATCGAAGGGCTTTGCAGATTAATAGGGTGGATACCTTTAGAATGTTCTCTCCTTGGGAATTCAAGACAAAACACTTCCCTAGATACATGATAGATACCAACCAATAGATAAATTCAAGGAAAAGGTGGGTTTTAGGAATGCATGCAGACAAAAATCTAGACTTGACCATGGCAGAATACACAAGGGAAGCATTATCATTCAAGATAACTTACTGGTAGAAAGGGAGGTGAATTATTGAACAGAGGGTATCTTGAATTTCCCTCTCAATATCCATGAGAGGGATATGGCGAGTTGAACCTGATAAGGATGACCATTTAGCCATGGTTGAAAATTTATGTGAGAACAATTTACAGGGTGGTCAAATTTGTAGGTGGCAGAAAGCTAAAATAGGGTGCAGCACAGCAAATCACAAATAATTTGAAAGACAGGTAAAAATTTTCTTTAAATAGGTGGCGCGGGTTTTAAATTTAATGCTGACAAGATGCGCCAGCAAGCCGTTAACTCTGCTCGACATGGAAGATAGTTGTGACCAATTCAGTGTCTTATGTCACTGCGGGGGCTCTCGGGGTACAAAGGAAAACTTCTGCTGGTGCCCCCACACTCAATCTCCACCGTTCATTTCTGTTGTCTCCATAGTCAACCTGGTAAACTGTGGAGGCACTCCTCATCGTATCCGGTGTGCAATTTGTGTGCCCGCAGGTTGGGCCTTTCAATAAGGACTTTAATGATCAGCACTTTCCGCCAATCAAACCAATCAATGTTTAACATTTAATACTAAACCCATAACTATAAAGTTTAAAAATTTAAACTTTAACTTAAATTTTGATGAACATACATCTTTTTTCATGCTAAAGTATAATATTTTGATACTTTAACATATTTTCCAACAATTTCTTATTTTTATATTTGAAAAATAAAAGGATATGCATATGATCCACAACACCTCCTACCAAACGAAACGTCATCATGAAATCTTCGACCATTGTACTCCAGTGATGAGTGTGCTGGTGTAGCTCTACATCCAAATACCAGGTGGTGGGGATTGGTCGTAAGGCATGAATAAACATATGGACCCATTCATTCCAAGTTTTTTCATTCCATACTTCCATCCAGATATGCAAGTTCTTGTGCGGATCCCCTCGACACGAGAAGAGTTCCATGGGTGGGTTGACTAGAGGATCGAATCGTAGGATCATCATTTCTTGGCATTCCTTCCAGTCCTGAAAAAGCTTCCTTATGAGTTTCCCACCACCGCGTAGGGGTCATGCACATAGTTAAGTGAAGGGCCCAAAACCTCCGTTCTTCAAGGACATCCACTTCAAATGCTTTAATAAATTTCTTAATACTACCATAACCATCAAATTATGGCAGTTCTCTTACCTCTGAGGAGATGCATTGGAAGCTCTTTGTGATCTTAAGGCACTGTAGCGCAGATACATCATGCAACCGGTTCTGCCAATTTTCTATCTCTCCATATGAGTCTCAGAGGAATTCGCTGTATTTTTCCCAACATAACATGCCATTATTCGTGGGGTTGATCCAATTTTCATCTCGGAAAGTTAGTTTTTAAATGTGATCAACATCCTCCTCCTCACACACTGGTTTGGTATATTGTTTACCTTCTACTGGATCTAAGGGGACTATTACCTGTGTACCCTCGTTTTCAAAGATCATACTTCTCCTTTTCAAATTGATCATACCTCCCATGTCAATAGCCTAGTCTAGGCCTAAGAGCCCAGGGTAAGGGTCCGCGTCATCCACAATCTAGATTACTTCAAAATCCGCATAGACTTTAGCTCCTACAATGCCCACCACAACGTTCAGCAATCATCCTAGTGGAATGATCTTTTGTTGATTAGTCATCCACAACTAAATACTGGACCATTCCAGCTTCAGTTCTCCCATCCTTTGTCGATCGGCTACAGTGCCCCCTAGGCACCATTTTTCTTCACTATTGCTGACCGTCACACCCCCGCCAAAAGTCAACAAAGTTTGTGCATTTCCTCTCCGAGCGCCTGCGAACCAAAAATAAAAGTGATTGTTCTTTCACCGCAGTAATTTTATGTTAAAAAGCTAAAAATAAGAAGATCAGGTGCCTCTGAGCTAGCACAGAAACATGAAGGTCCATGGTTCGATTCTTCATACGTCCATGGTATTCCACTGAAAGAGGGAGGGGGATCTCGAAATCCAGAAAATTTTGAAAGTGTTGAGTTCGATTCCCAGGGCCATAAATAAGTGCTGCAAATGTGTGGCTTTGTTTTTTATGAGGTTGTTGTCAACATCGCTCTTTCGGATAGCTGGCAGGCATTTCGTATGTGATATTGTCATGTTGTACAGCTGCATAGTGTCGAAGGGTTTGGTGCCAATGAATGCTCGGGGGAAGAGAGGTTGACTCGAGAAGATTTAATTTCAGCGTTGTCTATTGAAGAAAATAAATTCGAAACTTGGATCCTCAAGTTGCACTGTTATAAAATTTCATTGTTCAGAACACCCAAACATTCCTTTTGGGCATGGCTTGGAAGGAGAGAGCTGAAAAGGAATGATAAAAGGTTCTTGTAATATCTTCCGAGTTGGACTGATATGGTGATTTTGTTATAATGTCGGCACCAACCATGAGGAGATAAAAAATAGAGCGTGTGGCCAAGAACTGTTCTGCTGGTATTACATATGCAGGGAATGGGAAGACAGGGATCTTTGAAACACCTGCAAGGTTCCTCCAATAGAAGAAGTTGGAAAAGTAAATATTACTAAGACGATGAACACTATGGTGGATGGTGACCAAAATAATTTCTTTGCATCATAAATATTAAATGCACGTAGGTATAGACAATCTATGTTAGCAAAGTTTAAAGCTGTCATAAGGGAACCACAAGAAGGAGAAAGCACAAAGAATCAAGTAAGTGATGCTTCCACTGCCATTTATAGAAGTGCAATAAGAAATAAGAATAGGGAAATGGGGGAGCATGTGACATTGTAGCTAGATTCGCTGGAAAATGATGGAAGATTGCAATATTTGGAACAAAACACGGAAATTGGGCTAGGTGTTTCATGACAAGATGGCACAAATAATAGTTTGAATATGTTTGAAAAAAGTAGTGAATAGATGGAATTCACTTGAATAAATAGAAAGCGAAAACATCAATATGAATTGAATTAGGATTATGTACCTACTCCAACAGTTGTTAAATCTGCAGCTAAATTTGTTGGTGCTCACAATCAAACTTTAGGGCTTAACATCACTGAACTAGAAGGTTTGGAGGACCAAGAAGAGGTTGAGAATGGAAAACATAAAAAAGAGCAAGCTAACAGAAGAAATAGTATTCATAACAAGAAAGATATACAACAAGATTTAGTTAAAGAGAGCTACTCAGCATCTAAGAGAAGATCTGGGAAAATGT
The DNA here is from genome assembly GCA_034641835.2 of Pinus albicaulis. Taxonomy (NCBI): domain Eukaryota; kingdom Viridiplantae; phylum Streptophyta; class Pinopsida; order Pinales; family Pinaceae; genus Pinus; species Pinus albicaulis. The sequence continues at coordinate 734,153,223 of CM076578.1, read as the reverse complement.
ACAAGTTTAAAGTTCTAGAGGACACAAATAGCACTAGTACAGATGATGATGTTCAAACTGGAGGTTTCACAGATTCTGTTAGAGACCATGAAATAAATCTAACATGTCTAAAGGTTTCAAGAAAATGACAACTTGATTTTGTATAGAATCATGTTAAAGGATGCATCCAATATATAACTAACAGTTAATAAGGTGGTTCATGTGAATTTCTTGAGGAAACATCTGGAGAAAAGAGTTATAAAAAGAAGAGAAAAAGGAGCATGTGCAAGAAAGGAGATGTCGACAGGGACAAGAAAGAAGGAAATATGCTTGATGATTCTAGCATGGATCTTGTTGTTTCTGTTCCTATTGGGGACAAAGGTGAAATGTAGCAGCATGGGATGAGTGAGGATCAACATAATAGGGAATGGGCACAATGTATCAACTGAAAAAAGTGGAAAAGGATAAATAATATTCAAGTATGTAGGCAATCTTGGTGTTGTGATGACAATGCATGTCATGATTTTAATGCTACTTGTGTTGCTTCACCATGTGGAATCACGTGCTTTTTTTCAAAGAAATGAATATTCTGCTAATATATGTGGAAATGTAGGAGTGGGGCAAGAATCTACTAATGGAGATTCTGAGTCAGACGAGAATAACATAAGAAATGATTCTAAACCAAAGAGGATTGTTTGGGCTGAGATAGAAAAGGGTAGATGGTGGCCTACTTTCACTGTGCTAAAGTCTGATAGTATGCAGAAAAAAAAATTTCATCTACACATGATGGGTTGGAATTAACTCAACTCATTTACTCTGTGGATTCAAAGGAGGAACCTGAATTTATTAAGGCAAGGTATTTTCGTCCATTTTGGGAGAATTATGAAGAAATTAAAAATATGTGTAAAGATAAGAACTTTTTAGATGTTGTTACCAAAGCTCATCAGTTGTATCATAATTGTTTGCCAAAGTACCCACCTATTTGTTCAGTCGGCTTGCAAAGAAGATATTTGGAGTCATCAGGACAAGTTGAGGAACCATTTAGTTATCTACAGGATGAAAAAGCTATTGTCAATTCAAATAAAGATGGAGGAGATGACTCTGCTGTAACTCAAAAGGGGGAAAAAAGGTTGAGTAAGAATTTTCCAGGGTTTGACAGTTGTTAGATCTGTTTAGAGGATTATGAAGATGAGGACACTTTGGACCTTAAGAGCATGGTTGGTGGAATAGAGGTAAGAAAATAAGATGCTAAAATTGAGGAACCATCTGTTGTGCATATAAGAGGTTATGTTGTTCAAAGTCTTCTACAGATTGTTTATAATAATGTGTGCCAAGTCTATAAATAAGGCAGGGAGCTGCTATGTTGTGATGGAAAAGACTACCTCGTAACTTACCATATAGGTTGCCTTGACCCACCCTTGGTTCAAGTTCCTCCTGGTGACTGGTACTGACCAAATTGTAGTTACATGAGAATATCATGTGGTGTACACTCTTTCTGCAAAGGAGTCAAATCGATATGGGACGTCAAGCATGTTGAACCTGAACAATTTGTTGAATTGGATGTCTTTGTGGAAAAAAAAGAGAAAGTGAACAACATTTTTCAGAGTGAATATGGTGTTCATCCTATTATAGGTTGTTCAATGTTGAATTCAACTCAAAGAGATCATGATGGGCTAAAATGAAAAACATTGTTTAAATCTAATAATGCCGAAGATCGTGAAATTACTGTGAAGACTGCATACCAAGTGAAATCAGATAAAGTATTGGGACGACTCAAGAAAAAATAAAGGATATATTTTGATAAGTATAGAGGACTCTCTCATCTTCATAATTGTTGGTTCCGTGAAATTTTTCTTTTCAGGGAAGCTCCCAAGCAGCTGGCTAATTTCAAGAAAAAATTGTAGTAAGGAAAGGCTCTTAAATGGAACTTTGAATGGGCTAAACCATAACGACTTAATCAGAAGAGAGCACTGATCTTTCCTGAGCATCCCGATAAAGAGTGCATGGATGCAGTCAATGAATTGGGCTGGCAAAAATGGTTTGTCAAATGGAAAGGGTTAGGCTATGATCAATGTACATATGAGTTAGAATATAGAAGTTTTCTTAATCTAACTTCAACTAAGGAATTAATGAAAGCATACGAACTTCCCTATGATGAGGCACACCAGTGAGCTAGTCCTAGTCAAGAAGTTAAGGAAAAGGAGCTGTATAATAGTCCTTTTTCAAGGTTGAAAATACCTCCAAACTAGATGAAAGGTATATTAGATTCTTCTCTTCTTACATCTATCAATAAACTTCGAGAGTTCTGGAAAAACCATAAGAATGCTCTTGTTATTAATGAAGTTAATCAAGAACGCATTGCAATAATGATTTCCCTTATCCTATCCTTATTAAAGTATTTTCACATAAACAGACCTATTCTCATTATCACATCAACTGCTGGAGTATATAGCTGGGAGTCAGAATTTTTGAGGTTGGTTTCTTCTATAAATATGGTGGCTTATTGTGGTAATAAAGAGTCAAGAGATATTATCCGAAAGCTTTAAATTTTAGAAGAAAGTGGATGTGTGCTTGTTCATATTGCCTTATCAGCCTCTAATGTTATCACCACGGATCTAGACTCTTTAATATGCCTTGATTAGGAAGAAATGATTGTAGATGAAGGGCAATGCCTTAAAATTTCAAAAGTTTTCTAACATTTGGAGCAACTACCTACTGATTTTAGACTTGTACTTTTCCCTGATCAGTTGAAGGATAATGCCCTTGATGTTTCTCATCTTCTTGCCTTCCATGATACTAAAAAACAGAGTCAACATGTTGTTGAGTTTGAAGAGAAACAACATAATAGTAGTGAACATCTTGGTTTATTGAAGAGAAAGTTGTTAGAGTACATTGTATATGAGCGAAAATCAGACCCTTTGACGAGTGCCGATTTCAAAGAGTATTGGGTTCCTGTAGACCTGGCATATGTACAAGTGGAGCAGTACTGCAACATTGTTATGAAAAATATAGATTTTTTTTGTTCAGTGGTGAAGAAAAATGATTTTGGAGCTCTTAGGGACATCCTTCTTTCATTAAGGAAGTGTTGCAATCATCCTTATCTTGTGGATGGTTCATTGCAAAGTTTGCATCAAAAGAGCCTTTCAGAAGTTGAATTCCTTGATGTTGATATAAATTCTAGCAGCAAGTTGCAACTGTTGGACAATGTACTATCAGAGCTAAGGCTAGAAGGCCAAAGGGCGTTGATTCCTTTCTAGACGATTGGATGATCTGGACCAATTTCCAGTGGTGATATTATAGATGATCATATCAGGCAACATTTTCGGATTGACTGCTATGAGCGTATTGATGGTTTCTTACATGCTACCAAGAAACACGAAGCCTTGCAGAAGTTTAATAGTAATGATTCTGGGTGGTTTGTGTTTTTACTCGAAAAATGTGCTTGTGGAACAAGCATAAAGCTTTTTTCAATTGACACTGTAATAATATTTGACACTGAATGGAACCCAATCAGTGACTTATGGGCCTTATAGAAGATACATATTGATAACCAAGTTGAGTACTTGAAAGTTTTTTGGTTCTATTGCCCATACACAATGGAGGAGAGAGTCCTGATTTATGCCAAGCAATATTATTTACTAGATAACAGTTTGGAAAATTTCAGTGCAACAGTTTTTCATTTGCTCCTCAGGTGGGGTGTTGCACATATTTTTGAGAAGTATGAGAAGCTTCATGATGCGAATGACCTTGATTTCAAATTGACATCTGTTTCTATAAATGAAAACTTGAAGTCTTTACCTCAAGATATGTTAACCCATGCATGTCATATCTGAGATTGATAATACACCAGAGAATGGTATTATTGCAAAAGTACCATGGGAAGGCAGGTATGGAAAAGGTGTTCCACTGCTTGGTGAGTCAAACAGCCAATTGATAGCAGAGAAGATACCTACTAATATTTTATGGAAAAAGTTACTAAAAGGAAGGTGTATAAAAAAACATGGTACTATTGGAAAAATGTAGAGACCAAGAAGAAAGGTGCAGTACTATGAAGGATCACCCACTAAATATGTGTATGATTATGATGATGTAGAATCAAAGAAGAAGCGAAGACATGTATGTGAAACACTTGATCCAATCTCAATATCCTCCTGGCTTAAGGATGCAAAAAAGTCATTGGCTAGTGAAAAGGAAATAACTGAAAACAACATTTAGTTGCATGCAGATGGTGCCAAACAAAAATCAAATTAATCTATAAAAGATGATTGTGGAAAGTTTTCCCATCCCAGAAGTAGAATGATCTGAGGCACAAATAGGACCATGAATTGAAACAAAACATTTTGACAGATCATAACTTGCTGATTTCCAAACCTGTTATATTCAAGTGGTGTACTTTACTATTATGGAGAATATAAGTTGCCAAAGCAATAAAAAAATAGCAAAATCGAAAATAATGAGGCTCATATCTAGGCCATCTGTATGTGTAGTGACAATTGTTTCTTCATACAAACTCAAAAAAGTAAAAAAACTCATAAATTCTTTCTTCATGCACTATTATTGGGTATTTCCATCTAAAATAGATTCTTAATAAACAAAATTTGCGGTTTGAAAACAAATGATGCAATCATTAAAGCTCATTAAAATTTTTGTATCCATATCTTTGATTCACTTGACCACTGCATCTCATAAAGGTGTCTCTTGCTAATATGAAGGGATTTGTCTTAGAAACTTATCCTCAAGAAATCATCAAAGCCTCATTCTTCATTATTGAAATGCGTGCAAAATTTATTCCCCAAACAAACTCAAATAAAGGACAAACCTTTTTCTTTGGCATCAATGCATGGGGTACTAGTCAAATTGTAGCTAATTGAGAATGTTTGGAGAGACTTTAGTCTATCATGCTACACCATATGAACCATTATAAACAATTCATTCCACATGCCAATTTCCAAAACAAGTTTGGTGCCTATCCTTTAAGAGCATTTCCAGGCTTTTTTTTTTTCCTTCACAAGATTTGCACCCCAGATAACTACATTATTTGACATCATAGATACACATATTTAGCTCTTTGATTCTCAAAGGGGATTTCTTCTGTAGGCTTGAATATACATAGAGACTGTGGGTTTTGGAGGCAATATTACTCTTCAATACATAAATTTTTTTATTAAGAATGTCCCTTCCTTCAAGTACCTTTTGTACACCCTTGTTCACCTCTACCACCTGAATGAGGAGATCAACAAGCCAGTTAGGGATGACATATACATCATTTAAATTAGGCTCACTTGGAATCCACCCCTCAAACTGTTTGTCCAAGGATGGAATGTTATGAGCATTTTATGTATCTATGCAAAAGTCTCATTGTTCAAATGGCCTAAGGGATCTTCTCAAGTAGCTCAAGGTTTTTTCCCACTACTTCCACATCAAGAAAATCAATGCATACCACATGGAGAGGATCTGCAAATTTTTCCATCTTTAGGAGAGTGAAAGGGAGGAATTTTGTTTCTTCAAATGTTGTATAGACTCTCACGTTCTAAAGTATCCTAAATCATAAAACTCTTGATCCATTAGTCATGCTACATGATTATTATCATTGCCTAGTCTCATTTTTTCAATGGCATGTTTACTTCAGTATGAATGGTTGTGATTGCTAATTCACAATGAAGTATATATGAATTTTTTCTCATATATTGTAAAGGATATATATAAGGCTTCTTCCATGTGCCTGCCAAGGATAATTAAAGCCAAATAGAAACAATAAGCCTTAGGATTGCATTGCAGTGAAGAATCTTAAATATAGAGGTAGAAATTAACAGCGAACTGTGAGTTTCCATTTATGAATCATACACAGAGGAATGTTGGTATTGATGAATTATTGTAGCTATTGGACATAATAATGGTTTTGTATAGTAAAGAGGATGTGATTTGATTCCTCATCCTCAACATATATTCCAGTGGAAAATATCTTGTGATAACAGTGGCAAAAAATCATCATTTATATAGTAGTTGAGTAGTCTAGCAATGAGAAGATTCATTACTTGTTGTAACTTGTAACACAATAAGGGTTTATTATTAGGTATAGTAAGGGAAGTTTCCTATTTCGGTAAGCATGGAATAATTATAGTAATGAAGACATGTAAATTGGTGAAATAAAGTTGTAATGAAAGTACCTCAGTGACATAAGACAATGACCTAAGCATGACAGTAACCTCATGAATGTGCAGTAGTAGATTGTTGAGTATTTGCATGACCTTGTTGTTCTGACAGAAGCAGAGGTTGTAGACAGTGAGGGTAGCAATAGAGAAGTAGCAGTATAATGTGGTGGACCAGTAGTGGTAGTAGAGTGCAGTTTGATTGTAGTTGGGTCAATATCCCTAGTATGGGAGCCCAAACCTTTTCAAGGAGCATTTGTTTCCTTCCATCTTGCTGGTAAAACCCTTCGGAGTCTTGCACTTACTTCTGGACTTGTATGGTAAATGTTGTATGTACATGATACATAACACAAAACTTTGTTTGACGGTGAGACAAAAAGGCTTCAATGCATTTGGCACAAAGAGGTGATAATTACACCATCATAATTTTCAATAGATCAAAATCTCAATGTCGACCAAGAAGACTACTATATATTATGAGATTCACGGGAAATATCATTCCCTATCTTCTAATTCTAGTGGGCATACTTCCACCACCATTTTCTATCCCACTTAGTCATGTATAAGATTTATACATACACAGGGCAATCACCCACAATTGATTCACATAACAAAACCTTTCTAGACCTTGCACCACTAGGTTCACCACTTCCTTTTTCTAACATATATTTGTCAGTGGGGCATTAAGCACAATACATATGCACTAGCCATGTAAGTGGGAGACGTCATATTTATGAGACAATGTAAATCTTCCTACTCAACCAATAGATGTATCACATCCACAAGGTCACAAGATCATTCCCGCTCCTTGTTGCCACTAGAAACTACCCCTCAACCTAGATTTTGTAGTGAAACATCCATTAATAGATTATTCTCTTCTACTTCAAATTTTAGGATAGTTTTGATATGTCATCCCAACCTTCTAGGCTCATCCAACTAGGCCCTCTCACCCTTAGGCGCTCCTCAAAAAACATTATGAGGGTCTGCATCAACCCTTGCACAACGATAATTGATGATAGGGATGCCTGTATTCCCTCACTTATCTCTATCTCTATCTCAATTCTATAAAATTGATGTTGAATAGTGTGTCCTTTGTTTCTATGGTTTACCTTCCCTATTCACCATTTCTTATGTTTTTTTATTCGTTTATCATCATGGCACCCCCATAATCCAATGTTGACAGGCTATATTGATTGGTCCTATTGATCTATCCTTTGCTGATTTGTGGACATTAATCAATTCATATTACCTTCATAAACTATTCTTGGGCATTTCAATGTGCATTAGTTGATATAATTTTATTACTATTTCTACTATCAATTTTCCTACATGAAACAAATGCCTTAAATTATGTTTGACTTTATACCAATCTGTTCATAATTTCAACTCAATGGCATTGTTTCCTCTTTTTCTCTCTTAAATAATTTGTAATTAGATCCTGCATTGAATATGAGGACTGCTCAATTTTTCTTAGTTTTCAGATACAACAAAATGCAGCCAAAGAATTTCCTTACCAAGAAACAATGTCACTTTGACATATCAATTTTAAGGCAACTCTAAAGACAAGGTAAAGCCTACCTGTCTCCCGTGTTTAACTTTATACCACAGTAGCTTAAAATACCTCAAGAATCAATGTAATCCTAGACCCCACTAACTATATTTTTAGTGTGCTTGAGACAAACAGAGATCACATGGAATATCACCAACTTTTTGAACATTTATTGTGTCCACTTTCAGTGTGTGTGTGTGTGTGTGTGTGTGTGCTCTATCTCTTTCTCCTCCATAAATGTCATTGCAACCTATGTATCTCTCTCATCGGGTTCTGCATCATCAACGAGAGATTCAGGTGAATTCACTTTAGGTAAGTTCACTAGTGCAGATTACAGAAAGTCATCGAACTGTGGGAACTGCAACAAGTCTTTTGATTCAGAAAAAAATTCCAGCTCAATATTAATTTCCTTTAAGTCAAATCGTGGGCCTATCCATATAGTCAAACATGAGATCCACGTTAGGTACCAAACCAAGATACTATTCCAGGAGCTGTAACAGTCCCCAAATTGTAAGTTGTCCTTGTTTTAGCAAGAAAGACTCAGACTTTCATAAATGTGTAAGTAGATTCCCTAGAAGATCAAGTTCAACATATTTCCTAGAAAAATAATATAATATCCAAAGTGAAACCATAGTTGAATGGAAAAATGGTGCTTTAAGGTCATCTACATAAAAATTTGCATCCTTCAAATTCTCACACTGGATGGGATGCAATGTAGAATTAAGAAAAAGTCAGGGAAAATTTTCGACTTCTCTAAAAGACATAATGAAAATGCATGGAATATGTGTAAAGGAATGCACCTGTAATATTCATTGATTTCCATTTCAGCATTTTTCCTAAGTTGAACCTCAATGAGTTGTGAACTCAAAGTTCTTTGAGAAGAATGTTCTTATAGTTGAAATTCAACATTTGCAGTCTTCCCACCTCTGTCACCTGATGAGTATGAAATATTAAACTATCTTATGTCATTATCCAAAACATTTCTTTCTTAAACACATCAATTTTCAAATAAAGACTTTTATGCAGCATAAGTCCTTGTCAAAATTTCATCTCTCATACCAACTGGCATCCAGTTAGAACTGCAACCTGAAATCGGACCTGCACCTATTTGTCTATTACTCAGGATGTGAATGGTGGAATATCTGCTAGAGCACTCTTAACATATGGTAGAGGCTGAGCCCTCCCTCTTATTCCCTTTCCAATACCTCCCTTAGGACCAAGAGTCAAGTGGCCATCTTCAGAAGCTCTGTGTGTTGAAGGGCTTGGCATAGACTAATTTTCAAATTGAACCCTATCCACAATCTGAGCATCTTGACTAGTGAATACACAATCACATGGTCCCATATGGGGTTATGGCCCTTTAATCCCACCCATATGTGTAAGTGAACCCGTATGTGCACCTGCCATGTAAGGTGGCATCAGAGGTCCTCTCCCACCATGATCAAGTGGTGTCACAAATCTCCGACATGAATGTCCCATATTGGTACCTCGAGAGGGGCTTCCTTGTCCATGTAGTTCTTGCACAACCTCCCAATGCACTTCCTCTATTTTCTTGTGGCCCTAAACTTTCTTCCTTTGTTTCCATCTATTCCTCCTTGGATCAATCAGATCCTTCAACACTAATGTCAGCCTAGAGGGAAGCCCTTGGATATTGGAAATTTTTTCATCGTATCTAAGTAAGCATCAATATGTTCCTTGTTCTTTGAATGGTCAATCATATGACCAATAGTGCTCATTAGTTTGCACAAAGCTTCAACATTTTCCTCCTCTAGGTGCTGAAATTCACCAATTAATTTCTTGATGCATGCTTGAATAATTCTTTTGGTCAACATACTTTCTTGATAAAGCTCACCAATAAACCTTATATTTCTTAGCATTCGTTGTCGTGTTGCAGCCTTGTTCTCCTATCTTTATTTCGTTGAAAGGATTTTTTCACCATGCTCTTAGCCTCTATCTCTTCTCTTTCATTTTTTTCAAATTATTCCTAACATTTGTTCAAAATAACTCACTTGAAAACAACCTTCTCAGTATCTTAATAAAATTCTGGTATTCCTACATCAAGTTGAAAACTGGATTTTGCATACATTTCACAAAAAGCCAGCTCCATCAAGGCTTTGTCAAATATTTGAATCTTATACCATGAATACATGATGCAGATTCAATTTTCACTTCTTTGACCTATTCAAAGAGTTTCTCAATGTTTTGGGGCATTAATTTATTAAGGATGGATTTAATTTGTCTTTGTTCCAACTAATCCTGATCATAAACCTTTCCCACTTCATATCGGTTCTTTGATATATGAATTGTGGGTAGAGAAGGCTATGGAGGAGGAGTCAAACCCTTATGAAAACTAGAAAGATGATTCCACCTATCAGCATCAAAATTATTTCTCACTAGTCCAACTTGTGGAAGTGGTGCTTGCACATAAGGCCCTCCAGGAAGGATGACATTCATACTCATTTGTGTTGCACATGTATTTCTTGCAAATTAGGTATTATAATCTTGGATAGGTTGAAACACAACAGAGGAACCACTAAGATCTGCATCCATCTGCATATCACAGCCATCAGCAAAAGCATCCACCGGCTTGGCCCATCTATCATCAGCGAAACTGGCCATATTTCTCCCACAACGTTCAAGTAGATAATTCCCACTCAGTTGCTTGTCAAGTCCTCTTGTAGTGCTTGATAATGCATCAAACTCTGCTACATGACTTGTAAGTGCTTGGAAATTTCCAAGTAATTCAATAATGTTTGGACAAATTTCAAAATGATTTGGTAGATCTTTACACTGATCCTTTATTTTCAACAAAAAAAATATGAAGTACTTTATGTCTCCTGAATATTCAGTGACTAAAATAGCTACTTGATTCATAGGAGTTGAAAGCTCGGTTGCATCTTCCCGGTCATCCACTTCCTTCTCAGGCTCTTTTGAAGAATTATTACTCTTGACATCATCGGTTACTATTTTGGATGGTTCTAGAAGGTTCACATCTTCCTCCTTCACCTCTTGAACCTTATAAGCATTATATAAATCCCAGTGGGAATTGCAAAATTTGCCTTACTGGAAAAATCCTTCTTTTTTTCTTCTTGTTGACAACTACTACCTTGGAAGCATCACCAATATTTGCAACATTATTCTTCCCAAAAACATTGGAAGAAATTTTATTATCCTTTTCTTTCAATCTAGCTACTAGCCTTCACTTTCAACAGGAAAATATGACATGTGAAGTTAAGTAGACATTTCACAAATATCACTATTAGTGGTGGATACTTGACCCTTATATTGTGTGTCAATTGCCTTCACATTGGCAGTTGAGCCTTCCCTAAGTACTTTAGCACTATCATGGTTAACCCTACCTTTGTTTCTATATCTAGAAGATTGTTTGCAGTCAACAACTTTGTTACCAGATAGAAAACCTAATTTTTCCTCCAAAATAGCCATATCAGCTTTAGGGAGGACTGCTATAGCTTCTGATTGTAATTCCCATTCATACACCTTGCCTATATTTGTTGTTGACTGCTCAGATAAAAATAATACTTCACCATTTTTCTCTTTGAGAAGATTTTGATCAACATCCACTGTGCCATTATCATGTGTAGCCATTTGAGATGCCAACCTACTCTCATGCATTCCATTGATTTTGCTCTACCCAGCATGCAAACTAGCTTTTTCTTTTCCAATGACAGAATTGGAAAAATAAGTCATCTCTTTGTTTATGTCATTGACATCAGGTGAACTTGACAACTCAGATGGGGAATTAGAAGCCACAACAGTCCCATGCTCAGGATGGAGAACAATTCCAAGATCTTGCTTCTCTCCAATTACATAATTAACAAAATTATTGTTGCAGCTTTGTCTAGCATTATAGCTTGTTGATTCAGATTGTTTATTCTTCACATTTCTAAGTTTTGAATCTGATTCAATGCCATCCTCATTGCATGTTGAGCTCGTCAATGTTCCTACAAGAAAATTATTGTTATCAAACTTCATATCTTCTGTTGCTTTCTTTACTACTCCAGTATCCTTTGTATAAAACTCTATAACTAGCCGAAAAGTTTTTGTTTTTCTTTCATATCCCTCACCAAAGCTTCCCAAAGATGAAGACATATCAGTAGTGATCAATTCACTCACAGATTCTAAATCTCGTAAATGTTCCAAGGTTCCCTTGGAAATATCCCTTTCAGTGAGCTCGTCTACAGATGATGAAACTCCTGATATCCTTAACGAGGGAGTGTCCACAACATTAACCATGTTTCCTGATGACTTCTTTGGAAATAGTATATTTTCACATTTTGTGGGATTTCTAAATGAACCATAAGGATGGGTTGCAGTATCAGGCTCTAGTAGTGAAAAATGCAGAACTATTTCTATAGCTAGGTCAGAATTATCCCCTCCATCAAAAAATTTAACTGTCTTTTGTAGGGTTGTCATTAAAGGAGTTGTTGAGGTAGATGATGAAGTCTGACTCAAAATTAACTCCTCCACTTGCCTGTGAGAACCACTAAGTTTATACTCCTCTGCAACCACCTCTTCTTTTGACTCCCTTTCCATACTTGAAGAGCTTCCTACTAATGCCACATGTTGTTGCATTTTCTTCTTTTTAGGCTTGTGCTCAGATTTTGTCATCTTATTTGAACATTAAATTTTTGAAAGACCTGCTAGTTTTTTAGATATGTTTTTATTTTTTTCACTAGAATGATGATCTAATACAGACTCAAGTGCAGAAACTACAGAACAATCTGAAACCGTACCATCAGAGAGATCACATGTTGTCATAGTAGGCATGTTCACTAGTGACAGTTTAAATCTATCTGCTTTATATATAGTCAATAATTAAGATGGAGGACTGATGAAAAACTGTAAACTAAAATTAGCTTCATTGTTGACAAATGCAACTGCAAGAGAACTTGATTAATTTCCAAGAGATTTTGGCAAGGGCTTTGTATTTCCATCTAGAACTTGAACTGGAGCCAGAGTGGTTTCTGAAGTCTGTGGGGATGGTTTCAATATATCCAGCATCTCACTAGAATGGATTGTAGCCAATTTTTTTTTTTTTTTTAATGGCATGAATCATTTGATATGCTGATTTTTGTCTTTAAAGGTTGATGAAAAGTAGATGAAATGTTACCATATTATCCAGCTAGCATCGATGAGTAGAAATTCATTGGGCGTGAACCACTTAAAGAAACAAAACCTGAAAGTGGAGGTCTGTATGTAGGTAGACCTACTAATGAAGGAATGGAATATTTAATTGATGACACAACATCAAAGATCAAATCAATGAAATAAAATCATTGTGGAAAGAAATAGGAAAAACTTGCTCATTTTTTGCATATAAAATATGATCCAAGTATGGGCACAAACATGAGAGTTGAATTTTTAAGTCTATAGGCTCTTATTAATGTGGTCAACCAAAAAGATGTCAAAAAAATAAATATTTTTGGGGATTGAAAACTTGTTGTGGATTGAGTCTACGACAAAGTCAACATAGTGGCCCCTCATTTGGCTCACATTTTGCAAGGTATCAAACAAGTCTACAACAATTTGGTTGGTTCTCTTGTAGCCATATATGCCATGAACTCAATACCCTAGCAGAGAAGCTCTCCAACTTATTCCACAAGTGCTAGAATACCAAGAGTATACGAATAATAATTTTGTGGGGGTTGTTTCCTTCCATATCTAGTTTTTTGTCTCACTATCACTTTTGTTATTATATATGTAAAAAATCCAATGATATTTTCTGAAAAGTGATAGAGATTTTTTTTGGCTCTTAAAATCTCACACAATATATAATTGGAACAAAGTTTTATTACTAGAAATCAATCAATTACTTCTACATACCACTAAAAGTGGCAAAAGCTCTATAACCTTTGATCACCTTGAACATCAAGCACACTAAGAACCTCAACAATGGGGTTCTAATAACATCACCAGAGATCCAAAATTGACAAAGCACAATTTAATATGTATTGATTAGTCAAAATTACCATGTGGATGAACTACTCATGCCGAAATGATGGTATATTGGATTAGGTGTGGCTTGCACTTGCATTTGAAAGAGTGAACACAATGTGGATAAAGAAAATTGACTACAGTAGGAACCTCGACAATGGGGTTCTAATAACATGGCCAAAAATCCAAAATTGACAAAGTACAATTTAATGAGCATTGATTAGTCAAAATTACAATGTGGATCAACAACTTGTGTTGAAATTATGGTATATTGGACTAGGCGAGGGTTATAATGGCTTTGGAAAGAGTGAACACACCGTGAATAAAGAGTCACTTGGAGAAGGAATACAAGGAATCGCAGTCTTGGTTGCACGTATAGGGATGGTCAAACAAGCAATTTGGGCCACCATAAAAATTGGCAACTCATTTTTTCTAGGAGACATCCAAAAGAGTCATCCAAAAGTGCATTTTTTAATAGGGAAAAGCTTAAAATCCTCCTTATGGAAAATGCATCCTTCACATTAGGGAAAATTTTCCATCTGCGTTTCCCACAGAGATATGTAAAGAAATGTTTCTTCAATCATCCCCAAAAAGGCAAAAATAAAAACCCTTCTGGGAAAATGCATTTCCCTCTATGTTTCACCGCATTTCCCAAAAGAGATATATGGAAAAATGTTTCTTGGAGTATCCTACAAGAAAAATACACCATGGGAACATGGGAAACATGGAGGTCCCCCCTCCCACCCTAAGGGACACATCCCCATAGAACAGTGGCTTTTTCATTCATTTAGTGGCATTTCTGAGTCATCATTACTCATTTGTTTATGAATACAAAGTTTATCCTATACTGATATGTTGAATGATAAGCATGTGTCAAAGCTCTATAACAAGAGGAGCTGCTTTGGATAGAATCAAGGCCAAGGCTTGACCTAAACTTTCATAGTTGCAATATGAGTACGTGGACAGCAACACAGTGGAAATTCATTATAATACAGAGACCTTACAAAACCATATTTTCTTGATGATCAAAGAGGCTTTGGTATTTCACTTGCACTACGCATAGCATTTATTTTCATCTATTGGTAAGGTACATATATAAGACCCATTTACAGATACTTCAAAAATTCTGCCTTGGAAAGATTGCTTTTATTTTAACAATCAAAGAAATTCTATAAAAAATTTCTTGACTAGTGTAAAAGCATAGCTCTGAAAGAATGGAAAGGTGATGTGGGCTATATCTAACATGCAGAAATAAAGAACTGAATAAGTGGGAAGTGATGTTAGCCCAAATCATGGTGTAAACTGACTAGTATTAAAAATTTTCCACTTCATACCGTCACGCTAGTGTGTTTGTAGCAAAAAATTGGTACTGCTGAAGGTATAACTACAACAATGTAAAAGAAAATATCCACGGTGCAAATTTTCAGTTTGAACCATAGATATGAAGTTAAAACACATTTTGGATAAGAAGTACATACTTGTTCAAATGCCAAGCAAAATTCCATAAACTGCAATGCTTATCCAACAACAATAGCTAAGCATTCTTCAATAAACTTATATTGATATGTTCCTTCCCGCTAATCATGTTCTAAACTAGCAGAGAAAAAATGAAACATGCCATAGCAATGTCATTTGCAGGAACTTAAAACATGGTTTTAGCTATCACACCACATTCTCCCATGGCCAACCTTGTTATTTTATGAAAAAAATTGGGTTTAATAGAGATAAAATTTTGAATCAATTGGAGTGAAAATTTCTTCAAATTCCGAGAAAAACAATTTTCAATTTTGTTTTTTAAAAGACTTCAAACCATCTCTACCAGCTTTATTATTATTACTATTATTATTATTATTTATTTTTTCTTCTTCTGGTGCATTTTTCCTTGTTGCACCTCGCTTCTTTGTTTAATTTCTCTCTTCATTTTTGTCTCCTCTACCCTTGCATCTCCATTCTTCCGCGTTTGTCTCCTTGTCAAGCTTTCCGGCTATCATTTCTCTCATTTCGCAGTTGTTGCATCCCTTTTTTCTCCTTTGGCCCGCGTTCAGATATGTGTGCTCTCTCTTGCTTAATGCTCCCATCATTTCCCTCAATCCACTGTCATTTCCTCACCCGAGGTTCCTTCCTCGTTGCGCGTCCATCCTTCTTACTCTTCTAACTCATGGATTTTCCTCACGTAGTAATCCTTCTGCCTACTCGACCTATGAGTTCCCTCCGTGTCCCTTTCTATTTTGACCTACAAAACTTGCCTGCATCTCTCTCCCTCATCATGTTCTTTCCTAATCCGTCCGGTACTCAATTCACCTTCCTACCATCTGCCAGCATCCCCGTCCTCCTCTACGTGTTTTCTCCATAGATTTCTGCTGCCCACACCTGAAAACCCTCAAAAATCCTTGCGGACGACTTCTTCCATGCTCCCACTCCATGCTAGTGGGAGAAATGTTATTTTAACTCAAGGGATAAAATTTAAACTAAAAATGAATACTCCCTCCCTCCATTTTTCCAAACATCATTTTTAATATTATGCCCTCCAAATATCATTTTGAATATCATACCCATTGTTGTTTTGATGGATGTTGAGCACGTTCCATGATTCCTTGTAATGTCAACAATTGTTTAAAAGGAAGCTTCAAAAATTAATTCAATTTCATTCTAATAAATTTATTTTCAAAACATTGATGATGAACCATGATGAACCACACAATGAGTGGTTCGAAAGGTGCTGAATTTAAAAAATTTATGTGATTTATCTAGAAAAGTTTTTAAAGAAATTAATTAATTAATTATTAAAATAAAATTGAGATAAAATAGTAAATTTAGGAGAG
The DNA here is from genome assembly GCA_034641835.2 of Pinus albicaulis. Taxonomy (NCBI): domain Eukaryota; kingdom Viridiplantae; phylum Streptophyta; class Pinopsida; order Pinales; family Pinaceae; genus Pinus; species Pinus albicaulis. The sequence goes on along the minus strand of CM076578.1, from coordinate 734,136,769 downwards.
GTTTTTGCAACCCATGGTTTTTCTCATGGTATTTTACCTTGCCAACAAGGGGGAATTAACCTGATCGTAGGTCCCAACTAGACCTGCTCTCATTTGGAATGGCTAATCCTAATGGGTTTTATGGATTGTTATAAGGGTTAGGGGAATAATGAGTTAGTGGTTAAGGGATTAAGGATTAGGGGCTTAGGGGTTAGGGGAATAGGGGCTTAGGGGTTAGAGGTTTAAGGTTTAGGGGTTAGGGGAATAATGAGTTAGTGGTTAAGGGGTTAGGGATTGGGGGCTTAGGGGTTAGGGGATTTAGGCACATTTAGGGGTTAGGGGAATAATGAGTTAGTGGTTAAGGGATTAGGGATTTGGGTTAGGGGAATAATGAGCTAGTGGTTAAGGGGTTGGGGATTGGGGGGTTACGGCCGGTTAGGGGATTTAGGTGCATTTAGGGGTTAGGGGAATAATGAGTTAGTGTTTAAGGGATTAGGGATTCGGGGTTAGGGGATTTAGGTGCAATTAGGGGTTAGGTGAATAATGAGTTAGTGGTTAAGGGATTTAGGGATTAGGGGCTTAGGAGTTAGGGTATTTAGAAGTTAAGGATTTTAGGTGTTAGTGGTGAGGGGTTAATGGGTTATGGGTTAAGCGTTAATGGTTTATGGGTTTAGGGGTTAGGGGTTTAAGTGTCTAGAGGTTTAGGGTTTAGGGGGTTAAATGGGTTAGGATTTTAGGGGTTTAGGGGTTAGGGGTTTAAGTGTTATTGGTTTAGGGGTTTAAGTGTTTAGAGGCTTAGGGTTTAGGGGGTTAAATGGGTTAGGATTTTAGGGGTTTAGGGGGTTAAATAGGTTAGGGGTTGGGAATTAGGTTTTATAGTTTTAGGGTTTAAGGGGTTAAATGGGTTAGGGGTTTAAGGGTATAAGGGGTTAAATGGTTTAGGGGTTGGGAATTAAGGGTTAAGGGGTTAAGGGGTTAGAATTTTAGGGTTTAGGGGGTTAAATGGGTTAGGGGTTTAGAGGTTTAGCGGGTTAGGGGATTTATCAGTTAAGGATTTTCGGGGTTAGGGGTAGTTAGGGGTTAATGGGGTTAGGGTTTAGGGGGTTAAATGGGTTATGGTTTTAGGGGTTTAGGGGGTTAAATGGGTTGGGGGTTGGGAATTAGGGTTTAAGGGGTTAAGGGTTAAGGGTTAGAGGTTTAGGGTTGAGAGGGTTAAATGGGTTAGGGGTTTAGAGGTTTAGGGGGTTAGGGGATTTAGTAGTTAAGGATTTTAGGGGTTAGTGGTTAGGGTTCAAGGGGTTAAGGGGTTAGGGGTTTAGGGTTTAGGGGGTTAAATGGGTTATGGGTTTAGAGGTTTAGGGGGTTGAGGGATTTAGCAGTTAAGGATTTATGGGTTAGGGGTTAGGGGTTAATGGGGTTAAGGTAGGGGGTTAAATGGGTTAGGGTCCAGAATTAAGGTTTAAGGGGTTAGGGGTTAAGGGTTTAGAGGTTTAGGGTTTAGGGGGTCAAATGGGTTAGGGGTTTAGGGGGTTAAATGGGTTAGGGGTTAGGGGTTAAGGGTTTAGAGGTTTAGGGCTTAGGGGTTAAATGGGTTAGATGTTTAGAGGTTTACAGTTTAGGGGGTTAAATGGGTTAGGGGTTTAGGGGTTTAGGGGTATATGGGGTTTAATGGGTTAGGGGTTGGGAATTAGGTTTTAAGGGGTTAGGGGTTAAGGGGTTAGAGGTTTCGGGTTTAGAGGGTTAAATGGGTTAGGGATTTAGAGGTTTAGGGAGTTAGGGGATTTAGCATTTAAGGATTTTAGGGGTTAATGGGGTTAGGGTCTAGGGGGCTAAATGGGTTAGGGTTTTAATGGTTTAGGGGGTTAAATGGGTTAGGGGTTGAGAATTAGGGTTTAAGGGGTTAGGGGTTAAGGGTTTAGAGGTTTAGGGTTTAGGGGGTTAAATGGGTTAGGGGTTTAGGGGGTTAAATGGGTTAGGAGCTAAGGGTTTAGGGGTTAGGGGTTAAGGTTTAGAGGTTTAGGGTTTAGGGTTTAAATGGGTTAGGGGTTTAGAGGTTTAGGGTGTTAAATGGGTTAGGGGTTTGGAATTAGTGTTTAAGGGGTTAGGGGCTAAGATGATAATTTTGTTGGTCTCTGTTTGTGCACAATAGTTTCTCATTCTTTGTGCCACAATGTAACAATTTTGTAGGTATTGTTTCCTGTTGCCATGTCTTCTCTATTTATTAATTTCTAGTATTTGTTAGTCATTGCTTTACATTTATTGATGAAAATTTATATTTAAATTAGACCAAATGTATATCCAATCTCCAGTTTCAAACTCAACCACAGTGTTGTCACAAAATTTAAGTCCGGAGAATGGCCATGTGATGAAGTCTCAATAACCACACTACACCTAATGACTGCTACAAAAAAGCTTAAGTTTGAGTGTCCCACATTCATGATAAAGTTGGCTCTTATACTCTTGCTCCACCCGACCGTGTCTTGGAAATACCCTTGTTTATTGAAAAAACATCCTAATGTTGTCGCTCTTGTCCCTTAACAGAGCAAGGAAATAGATGAGACTGATAGGAATGGAACGCACTACAAATTTTGAGAGAGTACAAAAGACTAGGATGATTTAAAGGATAAGCTTGAAGGATGTAATAGTGATGAAAAAGCCAAAATTTGTCCCAAACAAACAGTTGATAATGTGAAACCTTCTTTTGTACTATTCAAATAAGACTACATTAATGTGGGAGCAAGAAGAGGTCAAGAGACTAATAGGCATAGCCTGGCAGAGAGGGTATGGTTTCTTCTTTTTAATGAAATGTTTTATCTACATTTTTTCTATTGAATATTAACCATTTTAAACTTGCCAACAAGGGGGAATTAACCCGATAGTAGGTACCAACTAGACCTTCTCTTGTTTGGAATGACTAATCCCAACGGGTTTTAAGGATTGTTATAAGGGTTAGGGGAATAATGACTTAGAGTTTAAGGGATTAGGGATTATGGGCTTATGGGTTATGGGTTAGGGGAATAATGAGTTAGTGGTTAAGGGGTTAGGGATTAGGGGCTTAGGGGATAGGGGATTTATGCACATTTAGGGGTTAGGGGAATAATGAGTTAGTGGTTAAGGGATTATGGATTGGGGTTAGGGGAATAATGAGTTAGTGGTTAAGGGGTTGGGGTGGGGGGGGGAGAGGGAGGGAGAGGAGTGAGAGAGGTAGAGAAGGGTAAGAGAGGGAGACAATGACACAAAGATGGAAGGGGGATAGAAATAAGGAGAGAGGGAGGGATATATTGAGAGGATTGGAGGGTAGAGAGAGAGAGAGAGAGAGAGAGAGAGAGAGAGAGAGAGATTGGGGATCAAGAGAGAGGGAGGTAGGAGAGAAAGGGAGAGAGAAGAAGGACAAGAGATAGGACATAAGAGAGAGGAACCAGCATCATAGAAGAAAGAATATGTGACCAAATTAGTATATAGGGATATGGGAGGTAGGGGCACCCTACCTACCTAACTAAACGTCTAAATCAAATGTCGTGTAATCTTATGTAATAGTGGGCTATTATACTAGGAGAGGATTTTATGAGGAGGCACTGGATTTTTAATGTGATATGCAAAAAACAAGTACCGAACCTAACCATTTCACATTCACCAATGTTCTTTTTACATGTGCTAATTTGGTAAATTTGGAACATGGCAAAGGAGTCTTGTTTTTTTATCACCTCCCATGAGGATTCACCAATGAGAGAACACAACGCTGTTGTTGCATCTTCTAAATCATCATCACTTCCACCAACACCTCATCCAATAACGCTAGTATAAAAAGTCTTAGGCTCTCGGCAGCCAAAAGGAACATAATGCATGTGCCCTCAATCTCTTCTACATACTTGTAGCTCTCCTCCTGAACCAAAGCCACTAGTGTTGTGTTTTCACTTTGCCCTGAATCTTGTCCAAACATCCTGAGGTAAGGAACTATTGCACCAAGGTATCGATCCACTATGTGTCATATCCACTGAAGGAGAACATGTTCCAAACAATAGGTAAATTCTCACAACTATCCCTATGTGGGATGTTGAGAACTCTAGAATGCCACATGCTCATTAATGAAATCTATAAATTGAGAAATTACATACAAGACTTGAAGTCATACTGAACTTGTACCAAAAGACTCAAGATCTGGGTAATGCAAAGGAACATCTACACTATGATTTGTACTATTCTTATCTAGATCATTTTACATGGATATCTCTTAGAGTTGAAATTCATATTCCAGGTTCCATAGAAAATCTCCCATGGAAGGCGTGTCGAATCCCATCTCTTCCAAGAACATTTCAATAATATCCCTAAACATTTTCAGAGAATTAGAGTTGATGATCCCAACAAGGTGAGGGTAAATGATTTTTTCAAGCTTTCCTTTTTTCTGCCAATGCATTTCCCACTCTTCTATATTGAATTTTTCTCTGGGAAAAACAAGATTAGGAGTTTCCCTTGCACACAAGAACTCCAGTAACACTACTCCAAAAGAATACACATCAGATTTCTCTGTCAGTTACTTCCTTATTAAGTATTCAAGATAAAGGTACGCAAGGGCTAAAACTACCTTTGGATCTAGTCTTTAAATGTCCACAGTCCGCCACCTTTTCTCGTGATCCTCTTATCATGGACATATTTGACATTTAGATAAGCACAAAGGATTCACAACAAGGGAATTAGATTGCATTGACCATATATTGGAGTGCCATTGGTATCTCACCAATCAAACAGTTTGCCAACAAGTCGAGGGAGTCTAAATTAGTGCAGTTGAAAATGAAAGGAAATATTGTTTTGTCGAGGCCAAATCCCACGAAACTAAACTTGAAAACCCTCTCATTATCGCAAGTCACTCATTCAAGCTCTGATATGGTGATGTTGCAGGGGTTTTGATCTTGTCTCTAATCCACAGTCACACCTTCGAGCTCTAATATGGTGACACTATAGGGGTTTTTATCTTGTCTCTGGTCCACTATGTGAGATTGCGTACATAAATCTAGCACCATGTTGGGTTAAGGGACATTATGAGTATTCAATGAATAAATCTCGATATAGAAATGGAATTATGGAGACATTGGCTATCATATTACATATTTGGTTTCCTTTGTCAATGTACCAAAGTGGTCAGTCCTCCAAAAGGAGTCTTCTTCCCATTCTTTTCTCCAAAACCAAGGTTCATTAGTGCTTCCATATATGCTAATAAACCCTCTTCACCATCTCCCCCATCAGGAAAACTGAGTTGTCAAACAAAAATGTGAAGGTCAAGCTCTCCATCATCTAGGGTTATATGCCATGTCTTGTAACTGTGCAAAGAATCTTCTTTTCAATACATTTCTAGATGGTGGTATGATGCAGCTATCCCATTTAGTATTGTTTCTTGCTCACCTTATTACTAAGCTATGCAGGACTCTATTATAGCTACAGGAAAGGGCTTCAAAGTTCATACTATGCATGACTTGAGGGGAGATCTTTTGCAAAAAGAGATTTACTACTTTGATTATTAATCAAATATAATAAAAGTAAGAGGTGGGATAGCAGAGGTAAGTGGGGGGATAATAGAGGTGGGGATTTTAGGGTTCAAAAGCAGAGTTGTCGGGGCGGAGGAGATCGTGGTGGCAAGGGGAATCATGGGTTTGATTGATTTGAGGTAAATGAGAGGCATGTTATACAACATTGCTGCCTAGATAACTATCGTGCACATATCAACAACGTGATGGAAAGAGTAGACACAACTGAGAGATTATGTCGTGAGGAGCATGCAGAGCAGATGGAAACATTGGACCGAATGCACTATTTATAGTGCCAAGTGCAGGAGAGACTGGTACTTGCTTGGCGAGGCCAAAATCAACTCATTGAAAAAGTAGAAAATCTGGAGACTTGGTTGGCGCACTTTGAAGGGCATGGTCAGTGTGAATTTTGTCCTCCACTACATCTAGGAACAACCCCGGACAACCTTGCATCCATCACGTTTGATGACTAGTATGCTATTTGGTGTTCTTTATGTTTTATATGTGTTTTGGTGCCTCTGGCCCAACGATTTATGGACAATGTCCCTATTCCCTCTTTTGTATTTTTTTGCATCCGGTGCAAATTTTTATCAACAAACCCAGTCGAGGTGAGACCACCTATTTTGTAACTGGCTATATGTACTCCTTTTTTCCTACATGAATATAGCATTGACTTAAAAAAAAAACATAGGTTCATACATCATTAAAAATTTAATTAAGTTTCATACTTAAATTAATAAATTTTCATACCTATTTATCTATTTAGTATTTATCAAATGTAAATATGATGATTTAATACTAGATTTAAATGAACTCACATGTTTAACATATGAAATGTTATATTTATCTATTTATTAAATGTAAATATGAAGATTTAACCTTAGATTTAAAAAAAAAAACTCACACTTTTAACATAAATCAATGACGTTTAAAAATTAAACTTTATGGCCAAATATTAAATATAAATATAAATATTAATTTGGCTATCTAATTAATATTATAACCTTTACTAAAATTATAATGAATGCATTAGTGTAAAGTTGATAGATGATACACGCAATTATGTTAATTGCAGATGAATCCATCTACAATGTTAAACTTTAGAGACAAAAGGGTATTCATAATTTTAACACTGTAAATTCAGAGACCCCACCTTTACTACAATGCTTCATTACCAAAATTGCAATTTTTCATATATGGAATGACACAATTAAAAATTACTGACATAAATGACTAATTCATATACTTGTTGTACTTGTTATTCGGCCATATTTTTATTCTTGGACTATAATAGTCATTTACATTAATCATTATTAATTTTATCACTTATCATCTAGTCATATATTTTAATCTTAGACTAAATTAGTCATTTAGGTTAGTGGCTTTTACTTTAGTCACTTATTATCTAGTCATATATTTTATGCGTAGACTAAATTAGTCATCTAAGTTAGTCGCTTTTAGTTTAGTCACTTATTATCTAGTCATATATTTTATTCCAAGACTAAATTAGTCACATAAAATTTCTCAAATTGCAGTAGTAATTCACTTGAAATAATTGCAGTGACTAACATTTTTAGTCACCTAGTCATTAATTTCATCATTTTTTACTAGTGACCATTCTCCAACATTACCGAATGTCTTGTGAAGAAAATGGAGCCTTCATTGTAATAGCCCAATAATCTTAATCGTTTCCATTAAAATGAGGTATTTGTGGATTAATCAAGCTTGTGCTTGTTGTTTCCATTTTCACAGTGTAAAAAAATCTTTATTCTTTCTTAAAAATTTAAATCATAGGAGCCTTTCTTAAAAAAAGAAGTGGCTAGATTTAAACATGTTGACTTGGGAAACTATATAATCGAGTAAAAATTTCGAACAAATTTACTCACGGTGAAACACAATAAAACAAACTCATACTTGAAATTTTTATAACCAAATTGCAACAAATCAAACTTTATATTATGATTTCAAAACACAAGAAGTAATTCATATGGAGCTTGAGGCTCCTTCACGAGTAAAACACAAGAGCATTCACTATAAGTTGGGGACATAAATCCTATAACAAATAGTTTTTCCCACCCACCAAGAATGGGTAATTGTCCTCATGTTCATAACTTCATTTAATCCATTAAATCCATGTCCTTGCTTGCAAACTCAATCCACAACCTGCGAAACTTTTACTTGAAGTATGGCTATTGTCACTCCATTTGACTAGGTAATTGAGATTAATTTTCCAACATTTCTAAGATCTATTTACAGAAATATATATGAATTAAAATGGTTATTCTTATTCTTACCTAAGGTGAATAGAGTGACTTTAAACCATTAAGATGGATGTTATAATAAGCTTTCAAATATTTTCCAAAACACATCCACTCACTAACTAAAAAAACAATACATAGAAAATTCATATGTATGCTCCCACAACAATTTTTTGTCCATAATTACTAAAACCCGCTAAGTTAAGGGCGATACACAGAGAGTTCATACTTCTGCCTGGAATCCGCAAGGAAATGGATATTAAAACAAAACAGAAGCCTGATCCGTCGGTTATCTACAACACTGGTTCACATATTTTTTGGACCGAAAACATAATATAATGTTTTGTCATTTCCCGAGGGTCAAAAGAATTAGTGCAAACAATATTAGTGCGAATACCGTAAAACAAAATATGTTGTTTTTTCTATCTCGTTTCCAAATTCAAAATATAATGTTATTCTCATCTCTTTTGGAAATTGAGAATCTTGATGCTGATGGCAAAGATTAGTGCAAACAAGACTGCGAATGAGATCGTAGTGACTGCTACTGGTCTCATAAAATCATGCCGGTATCCAAAGTACCTACTCAGGAATTTGTTCACCTGTTGATTTGTACCGTCGGCCAACACCATTTCTTCTGAGTTATCCCCGAACTGAGACACTATCAGTCCATATAGAGTCCATGAAAATGGAGAACCCCAATAATACCATCTCCACCACACTGGAATCAGCTGCAACAGTCATAAAAGAAAAAACATCCACGTGATTAAATTCAAGAAATCTAAGTTTAATTTGATTGTAGATTTTAAGTGAATTTGAGTTAATTACGAATTTTAAAATATTTTAATTTTAAAATTTTAAAAATGAAAAATTAATTGTTTAAATTTATTTATGTGAATTTCATAAATATTTCCAAAATCTACTATCAAAATGTTAAAATCTACCCTCTACAACACGCCATCAATATAACCATACAGTAAATCTCACCGGGCGTGGAATTAAGAAACCACAGAAGACCATCCAGATTGCAATGAAACCTGAGGAGAGAACTGAAGCTATGGCTGAATTCGGAGTGAGACCCGTCATTAACATCCCATAATATGTGGTGTAAAGGAGCGTGAAGAACATAATAAAAAAATGCCAAAAGAATTTGGCGGCTGTCCACTGGAAGTCGATCAATGGATAAACGATCAGGCCATACACTATCGCTTGCACAAATACGTATGGTACTTCGATCAATATCTGAACAACACAAACATGATTTCACCATCTGCTGAACCAGATAAATCATTTTACCATAAGAGAAAAGCATTGTGCTATAAGGACTCCATGAACTTCATCCTTGGTGCTGGGTGATATCATATTTAAATAGAACTCTCTCGCAGATTTCAAAATATTCTAAAAGATACTGAAGAAGTTAAGTAGATTTACTGGTGTATCAGGCATATTTTGAAAATATTGCGAAATTTACAATTTAGCTCTATTTTTAAAATATAGTAAGTATAGATGAAGTGTAAATATACTCAAATTAAATTCAAGTATTATTACTGAATTTACAATTAGCAAAAATACGTTTTCCTATCTATATCAAATTCATGTAAAGTTTAGCTATGTGAATATCAAAGTTTAAATAATGACCAGTGTTTACCTGAGCAATGGCATAGGGCAGAGGGGAGTACATTCCTGCTGCCTTTTCTCTGTAGAAGGCCGTTCTTTCGACTTCAACCACTGGTTGTACAGAGACAGCATTGCTGAAGCTTAGGAAGATAATTGCGGCGAACATGGACCCCATTGCATTCCATAAATCTTGCTGCCTGTGTCTGTAAAAAAATTACAACCACACATACATGACAACAAATGATATTAGAATTGATATTATTAAATTTTATTCTCTTCGGTTGTGAAGTTAATGCTTACGCTTTCCGGCCCATTCTCCAGAAACTGGTGCCAAAAAACAAACCGCAGGCCAACGTGAAGAAGAATCGAACGCAGTTGTATTCAGGATTTCGCCAATAAGACCGATGCTGCTTCCATAGACAAGCCATGGTTTGAATTGCAAAGCGTTGAGCGAATTGTCTTTTGAAGCTCAAATCCTTGGAGCCAGGAACAGGTTTGCTAATTTCCTGAATTAGAACTTCATTACTTCTGCACAGAAACCAACATGGATTATCTTTCCGCGGTATTGAACAATTAGAAAAAAACATTATATAACGTCAATATATAACACAAATAATGGCGGTAGTTTAATCATTTTAGGTTTTGTGCGTTTTCGGTATTGTAGTGCTTAATTGTGTAATTTGCATAATTTACATGGAAGCTCTACCGTTAAGGTGTTTAATCCATATATGAAGCCATAATACACGTTAAACAGCCAAAGATCATACTCTGACCAAGATCACACTCTAGCCCACAATTGTGTTCCCCAATTAGTAAACACCGAAACAATAACTTACTGATAGAGGGATGAATTTCTATAGATTTCTGCAAAATCAACTCCAAAATGAATTGATGAAGTGACAGAGGTTACTTCCAACATCCATGTAGCAGGGTTGTAACCAGGTATAATTTTCGGTACACCTGCAATTGCCTCCAAGTAATCGACAAGTGCTTGGGATTGGTGACCAAGAGGTCCAACGTAGATCATCTGCCCCCCTCGTTTCATCAACATCAGCTGCATTTTCACACGAAGAAATGTATTTAACATGTTAATTTAATTTCACTATATGAAAAATTCCGTAAAACTTAATATAAGTCTTTCTAAAATTTGAGTAAAATTAAAAAGAAAAATTGTGCGGTGTCCGTCGTTTGTTAATACCATAAAAATACCTCATCGAAGGCCTCGAATATATCAATGCTGGGCTGATGAATGGTACAAACCACAGTTCGTCCAGTATCAACAGTGTTTCGAACTGTTCTCATAGCAATAGCTGCAGCCCTTGCATCCAGTCCGGACGTCGGTTCGTCCATGAAAATTATTGAAGGATTTGCCACCAGTTCAACTGCTATTGTCAATCTCTTTCTTTGTTCCGTAGACAGACCATTCACTCCAGGGAATCCCACCAGAGCACCACTTAAATTATGCAACTCTACAAGTTCCATTACTTCATTCACAAACATCTGCGTACACAGAAATATTATTCATAATCATGAACAAACTAATGTTTCAATCAATTGACCCAAGTTTATTAAAGTACCTTTCTTGTATCAGAATCTACCTCCTCGTCAAGACGAAGCCAAGCAGAATAAAGGAGGGATTCATGAACCGTAATATATGGTGAATGAATATCAGTTTGTTCGCAGTAACCAGAAATCCTCGCAAAAGTTTCCTGTTTCTTGGGATATCCAGATATTGTAATGGATCCTTCTATGTATCCTCCAGTTTTCCTCCCTGCAAGAACATCCATCAACGTGGTTTTCCCGGCGCCACTTTCTCCGACTAATGCAGTGAGTATTCCAGGTCTGAATGATCCACTCACGTCCCGCAATAACTGAAGTCTTTGTTCCGCGACTCCTTGCTTCATTGTAGATACCAGTAATAATTGCATTAAGAATAGTCAGAATAAAAAAGTCTTTAATATTATACACTCGTGAATGTAATGAATTCTGTACAGATAAGTTCAACTTAATAGGGCAAAGTCATTATGTTTGAACTTTAGAATATGGTGGCCAAGAGAACATACTGCAGGCATATCTACATAGTAGTTGACGTTGTAGAATGCCAATGACAATGGTTGAAAAGGCAAAATCATCCCTCTACTTTTCACCGTGCGCCCTGCATCATGCCGTTTCTTAGTACTTGCCAATGCCAATGTTTTAAAATCTTTGATAACTTGATTTTCACTACAATATACTATTATGAAAATAATGATATAAATTTTGGATATATTAAAAACTTTATTTTCACTCCAGTATAATATTATGAAAATAATAATCTAAATTTTGGAAATATTTTTGAATTTTATATATAATTGATTTCGATTTCAAAATCTACAATTAAATTTCCTCTTTATCCTTTGGATTGTAAAATATTTCAAAATCTATAGTTAAATTAGGTTCGGCTAATAAAAATAAATAGAATTTCATCAATAATGTTACGAGAAGATTGGTTTTCATGATGCTGCTCTGTGGCCAACGAAATTGATCCGTTTACGAGAGGGTTTTGCATTTCCCGTTCTTGATCTTTCTCTAACTCGTCTTCAGTAACTATTGCCTGCGGATTTCCAATGGCTGCAACGAAATATATGTAAAAGATTAGTTGACTGTAAAATTGGAGAATAGTAAAGGACATGATTAAAGGTTTTAAATGGAGAGACTAACTTTCGGTGTTCTTTTTATAACAGTTTTGAAAGTGGATAAAGCTCTACATGTTTGAACTTTTAATTGGAAAGAACGAAGTTGATGAATATAACGCACGGTTCAAGTAAAGCAATGCTAGCGTGAAGAAGCTATTAAACATAACAGCGAACCCTGTTAGTGCTGCAATTCCAATCCAATACCAGTAATAATTGGTAAAAAGTCCTCGTGATTGCAACAATTTGATTCCGACAGGGTTGTTTGGCTGCATCAGAACGTAACACAAATCAAATGAACTTTTTGGTCGGGCGAAGTGAACTGCTTCTGGTAATGACGTTGCATAAAATAAATTCAGACCTGCTGCCACCTTTTTGCAAGGAACTCGTTTACTGCAACGGCGATTTGAGCGTAGGAAAGAGGGGACGACCAATAAGCCCATACCCACCACCATTTAATATCCTCTATTTTGGCACAAGTTGAACTCATTAATATAATTTAAAATGTGTGAAAGGAAAATAACATTAAAAAATAATTAGATTTCAATTAATGAAGCAGGAAATTTTTGTTTTTAAATGACAGCAAGTCTGCTTATAATAATTTCAAAGGTTTTAACAGCTAAGGAAGTAGTGAGAAAAAATAAATTTCATTTTGTGAAACAGAAATTTTTTTGACAGAACTTAAATATTTTCATAAGTTTAAAGGTTTAAAGATTTTGTATCAAAGGATCTTCATAAGTTTAAAGATTTTGTGTCAAAGGATCTTGAACAAGATGTTTGTTAGTTTTGTTTAAGGAAATAGAAGAAGATTTTGTATCAAAAAATATTCAACAAGATGTTTGTTAGTTTGAGTAATTAAATACTTTGTATTAAAGAAATATTAATAAGATGTTAGTTTTTGCTTTAATAGATGATTGATTTTTTTTTTTTTTGATATGTATTGGGATTTTATATTTGTGACGTGTAAAAAAAGTTGTGTTGCTTAACTTAACTAAGTTGCAGATTTCAGAACATCTTGAAATGTGATGGACAAGAACAAAATCAACTGTTTAACATTGTTGCTATCTATATTTCCAAAATATTGTAAAATTTACAATTGAAATAAGTATGACTTGTTTTAAAACACAGAACACACCAGCTAAAACTAATTTACATCTTATAGATATTTACTTTCTAACTGAAACCCTACCCATAAAAAATAATATATATATAAACACTAGGGAAATAGATTATCCCATGACATGAGTTGATTCTTGTATACTCTTATAAATAGTTTTATGTACAATGTTAAATAATTATATATATATTTTAAATGATTGGATTTAGAGAAAGACCCATGTTGAGAGTCTGTGGATCAGGAGAAACTACTTGGAAATTGCAGGAACGAAGGTTGGAGACTTTCATGTAATGGCCATCTATATCCCCGTCAAATTTAAAGACAAAGTTGATACATGTATTAAACTAGAGCATGGTGGCGTAGCAAAAGAATGAGCCAGTCCTACTCTAGTGTGAAATGTTAGCTATGGTCAACACAAAATGGGAAATCAAAAAAAGGAAAAAGGGATACACTCTTTGGCAGGGGAATTTAGATAGAAGAGGAGAAGAGTCAATGTGTGGAGAACTGATAACACAAGACAAAGAAGAAGAGAGGCAGTGCATAAGGAGACTCGGGAACACAGGAGAGGGACCAAGCACGGTGATAATGCAATAATAACAAATATTTTGTATTAGTATTGGATGTGAAGCGCTCATAAAATTTCAGTTTAGGCTCAGGCTTGGAAGCCAGTTGAAGGATATTGAAGAAAAGAGAATTTGTGGTGTGGTGAAGCTAGAGAAATAATGGATTTTGGACTCTTACTTACTTAGTAGGTGGAAACATGGTGTGCTCTGGAGCATCTGGATTTTCGCATGTTACGGATGGAGGTACATTGTGCTTTGGAATCAGTGTGAAACATGTTGAGATAGTTGTTGGGTGGAGCACTATGTGTTCTAAATTTGTTGATGTGTGCTTTGGGTGGCGACATTGTGCACTTTGGATTCCTGGTTTCAGGTGGAGGATCTACTAAATTTGTTGAAGTGTGTTTTGGGTGGAGTGAGGTGAAAGATCTATATGATTTAAATTCCCATATATTTGTAATTTGACTCGTGGAAATTTGCATTGAGCACTTTACTCCTTAGGCTTGAATTTTCTCAAGGATGATTAATTACAAGAAAGAAGAATAACACAATTGGCCGGATAATTACTTTGATTACCTGTATCTTTGTGCATATTTGAAAATTTTGAATGGAAAAAATGTTATCAAATGAAAACATGTGTATCAACACTAGTTATGGATGAATATATATCTGTGTATATTATCAATGAGGTGGTTTTCATGATTATTTTCATGATGTGAGGGACTTGCAGATCGCTGTAGTTGTTGATATTCTTCCTTATTTGCAGAGCTACTTGCATTATTAGTTTTGATCGTTAAATTGACCATTTAAATTGTTATGGTGTGTTAAATTTCATGGATTAATTTAAATTATTATGGTGTTAAATTCTATGGATTAATAGTCATTAGTGGGAAAGGTTCTTTCTATTGAGAGTCAAAGTTTCTCAAAGTTTTATTGTTTAAAGAGTTGTATGTGGTTTTTTAAGAATTATTATTTCTTTGGAAGGGTTTGGGCTTGTTGTAACTGAAATTATAGTGTGTTATTAGCAAGGTAACTTTTAAGGATGAAAAATTATCTAAATGTTTACAAATCTTGCAAAATATTACTGGTTTTTAATATGAAAATTATAAAAGGTTTGGAAATGTGTTTTTTTTTAATTATTAAAATTAAAATTATTTTATATAATCTTTATAAATTTTAGTCATTTTCAAGAGAATAATTTTATACTATAATATTTGGTTAAATCATTTTGAAAAAAAATGGAAATTAGTTAATTTTTTTAGAAGAAAACATAAAAATTAGTGAACTTGACAAATATTATCCCGTAAAATTTTCCATGTTGTTAGCCATGACTTAGTTTATTTTAATAACTAATAGGTAAGAAATTTTTTTTGGTATCTTTTCTTGATACTTGAATGCATTGTAGTTGAGATAAAGTATTCCCTAGTTGTTAGTCATGGCTTAAATTGTTTTAATACTTGATTGGTAAGCAATTTTTTACCTTTATGTTTTCTCTTTTTAATATATCTTTGGTTGGCACTTGAATGCATTGTGCTCAACTTAAAGATGTATACCTGTGATTCTGCATGTTTTGGGTAGAAAAAAAGCTCCCAAGAGAACCTTGATTAAATCCCTAAATCACTTGAAGGACATCCTAGAAGTTGTTTTGAATTGATAAGGTAGAAATAGCCATTCTATCCGGGCCATATTCGAGCTATCCGGATATATATGGAGTCCAAACATATAGATGAATTATCAAGTCGAACCTCATGGTATAACTAGATATTGAGTGAGTCTAGATATGTTCGTAATAGGGTAAATTTAGATATTTGGAAGAAATGCCATAGTGAAACATCGCCGCAGTATTGGTTTTCAAATGGGCTAGATATCATTGGAGAATGGCCAAGCCAACTTATCTCGGGTGGGACCTATTTTAGGTAACCCCATGAGGTTGAATGTGTCGGCCAAGCAAAATATTAGGATGCGACAGAGCACCGAATGTCTTGTACATCTGGATAATGCTTGGTGGACCGGTCACATTTGGGAGATCAGAAGTATTTCTAAGCAACAAAACAAGGTAATTCCAAATTTGTTTGTAATTCAGATATGACGTGAATAAATGGATTTACACGTTAATAGCCAGATGTCACGTGAGTCCCACATTGAAGTTACTTAGTTATGTGGATGGAAATAAATGACTAAAATTTAAATGAGCATAACTTGTTATCAAAATATTGGATCAAGATAAAATTGTTGTAAAATTATTTACAAGTTGAATGCAATGGTGTTAGTCAAAGTTAATTCTAGGAAATGATGAATTTTAAAACTCCACTTCCATAATAAGACTATAGATATTTTGTTAATTGAATGTAACATCTCCCATTTAGCATAGAAAGCTTCAAGGGGGTGGAAGAGAGTATTATGTTGTGGTATCATAATACCTAGGTTTAACACATAGAATGAATGGTATTAGAAGGATAAGTTTTAAACTATAGTGATTGTTTGTTGTGTGCAATGTGTGCTTCTTGCAACATGATTGTTAATTTCATTTTGGATGCAAGTGTTCACTTTGATATGTTAATTATTTTCTAATTTTCATATTGACACAAACCTGGTTTTTTAGATAATCTGGCAATCATATGCTTATTTTAGATTTCCAAGGTGGTGGTAAGCATGTTTTATTTATATTTTGACTAGCTTACAATTAGGTTTATATAGCAACACACGAGAGGACGCTGAGGGAAAAGAAATGACAATGGGATTAATAACCTAATGGTGCAGTACAACACTGAGTGATTCCGACATGGTCATGAGGAAGAATCAGTAGGAAAGAGGTGAGAGGAAGACTCCCTTGACTGGATGGACACTCTTAGAAGTATAAGAGCTGAGCTAAGAAACTACAAGAATGGAAATGACTAGATTTTAATATCTCAAGGAAATAAGGAAGAAGTAAATGTATTCATGTTAGAACCCTATCAGATTTGCAAAGATAGAAACAACATAAAATAGGTTCCAACTACATGTTTAGGCAAAGTTCATAAGGAATTTCGAAACACCAGTAGAATATTGATGGTGTTGAAGGCAAAAAATCCAAGAAAATGCATACTTAGTAAAGCAAGGATACAATGAGAGGTGGAAATCCACTCATTATTTTAGAGAGGAGGATAAACGACCATGGGAAGTTTTGTGGTGTTGCAACTAAAAGATATTATTCGCAGAAAATGAGATGAAATGACTTCATTCTGAAATAATTCAATAAGGAAAAGGCTCCTACATTTGAAGGAGAGGTGAAGAAAGCTAAGGAAGCATAGGCATGGATACTCTGGATTAAAAAGTATTTCAAGGTGCATAATTACTCTGAGAATATGAAAGGAAGAGTAGCCATTTTCAGCATGAAAGGCAAGGTTGATATTTGGTGGGAATATTTGAGAAATATAAGAGATAAATTGAATTGTGTTGGAGGGGATTTGAGAGGTATTTTAGGGAGAAGTACCTATATGAAATGTACTATGATAACAAGGATGAGGAATTTTTTGAGCACAAACTAGGGAATTCGATAGTAGATGAATATACAACTAGATTCTAGGAGTTTTTGAGGTATGTGCCCTACCTCATTCATGAAAACGAAAAGATACATAGGTACCTCAGTGGGCTTCCATAACCATTTAGGGAAAAAATAAATTTGATGAACTTAAAACATTGGAGGATACCATCAAGGATATGAGGTATTGTTACAAATAGTCCAATAATAAAACTGAGACTCGAATGGATTGGAAAGTAAAAGGAAATTTTAGTTTTAAAGGAAAGGGACAAAAGTCTGAAAGACATTAGCCATGAAGAGGAAATGTGAATTTTTCCACTGCTACCAACATAAAGTTTCAGTAGATTACCACTACTGCTAAGAAGGATCGATCCACAAGGCTTATAAGAGAATCAACTGAGAGGCTCAAAGGAGGAACTATACAATGATGGACTTGTAGAGAAAATCACCAATAGAGAGACTATCCTCAGCAACAACATAATCTTCCAATATTGTATGATGTAGAATAAGTAGAGACCATGAAGGATGTGACTCAGGGTGTGACATGAATCTATGTTTTGTTGGGCAATAGGAATTTCGATCACCAAGAATTTGTGATCAATATGGAAGGTATGATAAACAACCAATTGGTTTCAATTTGAGAGAATCAAGTTTTAATTTTGGCTATGTTAGCCCCAATATTACAGAGAGATGTACATTACATACAACAACCCATGAGACATAATGGTTGGTGCATCTAGCAATAGGGATTCAAAGGTGAGTAAAAAATGTGGAGAAAAAATACTTAAATGTAAAATATATGATCCGAATGACATTAAATTCAAGTCTGCATGTGGAAAAAAATATGTAAATGTCTTGTCTGAGGAGAAAACGACCTCAAATAATGTGGAGGATAAGATACCTGGGAATTTCTTTGGGAAATAACCACACTCAAAATATACGATTTATTGGGCACTTATATCCTTGTTGAATTTAAATACAAGTTGGTAAAAGCGTTAAAATGGAGCATGTCCACCTAAGAAAAAGGACGAGATAGTCCTTCTCTGGTGCGACGTGTTGGATCTAGTCAAGACGCAATAGGAAACAATGAAAGGAAAAGGGGAGAAACTATTCAGAATGGGAATTCAGATATAAAATGAGAAGAGGCACAATATGGAGAATTGATAGCACACGATGAATAAAAAGACATGTAGTGCACATGCATTCTCATGAACACACAAGAAGGCCCAAGCATAGTGATAGTGAAACAACAAGAAACGTTGTGTATTAGAATTTGGTGTGAAGCATTGGAAAAACATTAGTGCAAGGTCATGCTCATAATCTAGCTGAGGGAAGTTGACGAGAGGCAAAGGTGTGGTGTGGAGAACATAGAGCAATAATGGAATGTAGACTCTTTCTTAACGGTTAGACACACTAGGGACTCTGGAACTTCTCTTGGTGTTAAAATGTGTGAAATGTGTTACTTGAATTATTGTGTTTAGTTTAACAGGTGAGGACCAATATCGTTGGAATCCCATGGATAGTATTATGTGGAGACATGGTGTGCTCTTAATTCCTGTAGGTGACATGTGGAGGTAATGTAGGCTATGGAATCATGAAGTGTGAATTGGGTGGAGATACTTTGGGATTTGGATTTTTGTAGTGGTTGTTGGGTGGATCACTGTGTGATTTGGATTCCCTAAAGTGTTGTTTGGGTGGATACTCTATCCACTCTAGACTCTTGGGTGTCAAGTGGAGGCACTTTGTGCTTCATATTCCCATGTGTTTGTAACTTGACTAGTGTGAATTGCCTTTTATCATTTCACTCCTCGGGCACTAAATCAAAATTAGGGGTGGTTAACTACAACAAATAAGAACAATGAATTTGGCCTACATTTCAGAGGAGATTTGAAGTCACTCTCTTAGTTTACAATCATTTAACTAATAAGATCAGTTGCTTACTTGTATCATTGTAAATATTTGAGGTGAATTCTAAATAACGTTATTGTACAATAAAAAGTGTATCAAAACTATTTATAGATGAATATGTATCACTATTTATTTGTAATCAGATTGTTGGAGTTAATGCTTACATTCCATATTTGAGAATTTGGTTTGTGATGGTTGAGAAATTCTCTCAACCTCTCTGTCTAATTTAGGAATAAGTTGGATCTCATAAACTCTATTTAATAGAGTAATCTGAATGTAATCAGTGTGTGTGAGTGTGTGTGCACATACACCATTTGTGCATAATATATGACTATGTTTATGTTTCTGTAATTGTGTCATTTTAGCCATTTCTTTCACGGTATCAAAGCACAGGATCAAAGGCCTGTGTCTTGTGAGTCTAAGTCCTTGGAGAGTGCAAATTAATTTCTTGTGTTGTGTATAGCATGGAGCTTAAAAGAACAAAGAAGCCTTAGCATGGAAGGCGGTACCATTAAATTGTTATCTCTACGAGTGGAGATCCGGCACTCGGAGACCATATCGGACGACCAGTAGATCATCCCTTTCAATGAATTCGAATTCACGCAGTAGAGAAAGTGAAGATTGGATGTCTTTGGCGTTGGACAGATGACATTGATGATCTCCTCCAGCAACCATATGTAACAACTAAAGTGCGTGGGATTCGGATGCTTCGTCATGATAACACGGATAGTGATGACAGCAACCTAGAACTGTCATTGCACAAAAGGTGGAACCATGACCTATTTCGGAGTTGCGCAATGAAGTTTTGCATGAGACTGCATAGTAAATGTTATCTTCTGGTGTTTCGAGTAACCTGCTGTAGGAAGCGGCTTGTTCTGACTTGTCTTGGCTACTGGGCATCATTCTGTGTTGCGATGTATTTTGCAATAGTGGTCAAAGAGTTTTGTGAAGATCTCGATCTTCGTGATTCAGTATTTTTTTATCTAACCTGTCATTGGTGTAATTAATCGAGGGCTAAGAACAAGAAATTGCATGGTTGCTGGTGTTCTCAACATCAATTGCTCGTTTTTTAAATCCAATAGGTCCTCAACATGATAGTGTTGATTTTTTCTGTAAAGATAATTGCATTATTAATTGACTGCATTGTTATTAATTGATTGCATGTGCCCATCAGGCTTAATGCCCAACGGCTTGGTAGATTGAAGTGACCTATGATAATCATGAGCGTGCGCATGTTCTTTCTGCTGAATCACTCATCGCTGAAATATTGAACGACCAAATTAAATGCTAACGCTACCTATGGACATGATGATTCTCGTGGCCAGCAATAATGTAATATTATTTCACAAGGCAGAAAGATTCTGAAAAAAATTCTCTGTAGGTTGTACATCGTTCTTTCAGCTCGATACAGTTTTTTCTAGTCAGCAAGGTCACGGTATCAAGTCACTTTTGGAAGCTTGATTTTGTTCTACGCAAATCCAAGGCTGCATTATGTGGGAACTAGATATGTGTCTTTTTTTGGGAATAGCCTGTGTGTTTTATTCTACTTATTGAATTTTAAAATCAGATAAAAAGGTCATTTTGTAATACTGATTCTAGATACATTCTGTATCTAGACGACTTTTCTAGATAACTGGTGAGTACAGTAGTTGGCACCCATGTATCTCGGTGGATGGGAGCTTGTCCATAGATTGACTAGGAGTTTAGCAATTGAAAAATGTAATCAATTGTTTTTGAAGAAATCAAGTGGCAGAAAAGCTCAATATGGATGGTTGTCCAGATAGTATGGAAGTTACAGATTTAGGGAAGGATCCCTCGTTAGTGGTAGACATGGAAGTGGTCTCCTAACGAGGTTATGCGACAGATTGGGATGTTTTCCAGTAATTGACTTCAGGAGGTCCTTGATTCGGGAGTTGAGGAAGCGAACTCGGAAATCCAATTTGCCAACTGCACCTTTCCGAGGGTTATGAGGCAACTTGATGGAGCATCTACTGATAAGCTTGATTATTTTGTTATTTATGAGTGAATTCAATAACTTCATGTAATGTAATCATTAAGGGGGGATGTTGGAGTTAACGCTTATATTCCATATTTGAGAAGTTGGTCTATGATGGTTGAGAAATTATCTCAACCTCTTTGTCTAATTTAGGAATAAGTTGGATCTTAGTAACTCTATTTAATAGAGTAATATGAACGTAATCAGTGTGTGTGAGTGTGTGTGCACATACACCATTTGTGCATAATATATGACTATGTTTCTGTAATTGTGTCATTTTAGCCATTTCTTTCATAGATGGTTTGTATGATTATTCTCATGGCATAAGTGACTTGCATATCCCTATATTTGTTGATATATTTCTTGATTTTTAGAGCTACTTGCATGATTATTAATGAATATTAAAGACAATAATTAAATTTCTTGGTGTGTGAAATTCTATGGGTTGGGATCCATAACTATTGAAGTTTCTCTACATTTTAGGCTTAAAGAGTGTTGTCGTATAAAGCGTTGTATGTGGCTCGTTGGGAATTATCATGGATTTCTATTGTGCATGGTTGATTTGTTCTTTCTTTACTTATAAATTAATAAATGAAAGAATGGACGATAAATTAGGGGAACTAATTGAAATATGTTCAAAACGATTTTTTGGAAGGATGTGGTTTTGTTATAAGTGAAAATACAATGTCCTCTTAGCTACCGATCGGCTTGTTTCAATGCTTGATTGGTAGGAAGATTTATACCTCAATGGTTGTGTTTTATCTATGGTTAGCACTTGAATGAGTTGTGCTCAACTTAAGAACATATTATTGTGATTGTGAATGTTTTGGGTATAATTAGGCTTCTAGGAGAACCTTGGTTAAATCTCTTAAACACTTAAAGAAGGATGCATCTAAGCATCCTTGGCCTCAAGAAATCCTCATCAACCAAAAATAAGTTTATGTTGAGTTCATAATAAGTGTTGTTACTCCCATGTGTTTTAAGTTGCTGATACACCTATTATGTTTTTGTTGATACACCCAGCCAGTAGGTGTTGCTACTTTTATAACTACATTTTATGAAAGTGACAACTAATTTTGAATTGGTTGAATCTCTCAGGGTCATGTGTTGATACTCCCATTTCGTAGAGTCATATATACATCTAAATATGGTATTTATTTATTTGTGGTGATATAGGACAACCGCTATTGGAAAATCTATGAGGATGAGATACAAGTTACAAATTAGGTTTGTTCGTACACTGAGAGGAAGTGAATTTACTTTGTTTTGGAATGAGTAGTCAGCATTAGGGTAAGTTATTTTTTTGAGTGGAATATGAAGAATTTAGTAGCGTGATTATAAACTGCATGAAAACATAAGAAAATGGGATTTTGTTTTGTTTTTTCTAGTAGTTTTTTGTTGGTTTGTTTGGGCTCATAGGTCTTAAGTTGTTGGTGTTTGTTTTGACTGATGGATGATTTTCTAAGTGCAGAGTAAGCTATTGTATGAGTTAGCGAGGGTGAGAAATCACTATGCATGGTATGGTTGTGTAGCAATGTAGGAGTTTCAAGTTCTATGAGGACAAAACTCTCAAATTTGTATTCTTATTTGTAACAACACGATTTGAATGAAATAAAAGATATTTGAATTAATTTGTGTGTTCTTGTGAGCAGACTCGAATTACTCTATGTTTTTGCTTTATGTTTTAGTCCTCAAATTAATTAATATAGTATCCAAATTATAATGGTCTGGGTTGTGCACTCTATAACAATGATTTAGATTTTGTAGGTCCTGTGAAAGAAACAGAGCCTAGGTTGCATTAAGTGATATCAGAGTAGGATTCATTCTCAGATTTTAACGTTAAATTTCTCCATGTAACAATGTACAAAATCATTATTCAGTAGTTGCAAAATAAGAGTGTTGAATGTACAAGTTCGGTAAAAAAATTTGGGTTGAGTTTTATGGATGTTGGTGAGACATTTACAACTTTTAAGGATGCCACGAAGGAGAAGAGGAGTAGGATGAGGATGTGCAGGAAATTGAGATATATAAGAGTCAAGACGAAGAATATAAGAGTTGGAGTATAGAATAAATCCAGATGAAAAGATATATTCATAACATGAAGACAAAATTGATGAATAATAGGAGGTTTAGAAGAGAGACCCAAAAGTGAGGTTGGTTTCATATTTGAGCAATAAAGGAAGTGCAAGAATTGAATTTTCCTGTTATGATAGGAATCTGAGAGTTGATGTGCTCATAGAGAGAATTAGGGAGCTTAAAAGGTACTTCGAATATGAAAATGTGTAGGATCCAAATCAAATGAAATTTTCCATGACAAAGTTGAAAGGTCATGCTGAAATGTGGTGGGATATGCTGCAGAAAGATAGAGTAAATAATCAGTGAGAGAAGATCAATACCTGGAGGAAGATGGTCAAAAATATAAAGGAGAATTAGTTTCCTATTGATTACGAACAAAATTTGTATAGACAAGTCTAGAATTTAAGGAAAACGGAGACTAGTGTTCATGAGTACACCAAGGATATTTTCATATTGTCACTGTTGAGTATACACAACGAAAAATAAACTAATATTTCAAACACAACATTAAAAATATGGAGACAGAATTTAACGTAGTTCACCCAACCAATCTGGGCTACATCCACCAAACAGAGGTATCGACAATGTTATTACTCAACAATTGGTATCAGAGCTGCGTAAATTGAGAGGAGCCATTGTCATTGAGCTTGATCGGCATGCTAAGGAGGCCACGATTTTGAGGCGTGAAGATTGCTTGCAGATCGAGCTTGTGTTGAGACCGTCGGATGAATTTATTTTTTGATGAGATCTGTCTCGAATGGTTGCTGCAACAAGTGGAGCCAGCGGTGATTGTCGTGACAGAGAGCAAGAGCCGCTATCTCTGGCAGAAATAAAATTTTCCGCTGTGTTAATTCATGTTGACAGTGAATTAAGGAGTTAAGGTACAGTAGCGGTGGTAGAAACTAGATCTGTTGATCTGTGTTTTGCGGTTGATCTATGTTTGTCGTTGATCCTTTTTCAATGGGAGACATATCGATGGGAGTTTGCTAAGGTTATTGAAGGTACAAACCGCAATTCCAAAAAATTCCAAAAATATTTTATGCCATTCCTCCTCCCAAAATAAACTTTGTCTATTGATGTTTAAAGACTCTTTCTTCAACTAAATTCCTACACCAAATCAGACTGTCAGAGAATCATGAATAAGTTCCTACAGATAATAATCAGCAAATTGTGGAAGTACCAGAAACATCTTTGAGAAGATCCACGAGAATCAAACATCCTCCTAAAATGTATGATGATTATGTTACATCAGTTTCTTTAACCGCTAACGATGATGAATCTTTATGCTATCAACAAGCTGTAGAAGGTTCTAATAGTGATAAGTGGAAAGACACTATGAAGGATGAGATGAAGGCATTAGACAAGAATGCCACATGGGATCTGGTAGAACTTCCTAAAGACAAAAAAACTATAGGATGTAAATGGGTTTTCAAATTGAAAAGGGGTGTTGATGATAAAGGAGATAGGTACAAAGTGAGGCTAGTTGCGAAAGGTTTTTCTCAAAAAGCAGGAAATGAATTTCATGAGATATTTTCACCAGTTGTTAAAATTGTTTCAATTTGGATTGTCTTAACATTAGTTGCTTTACTTGATTTAGAATTACAATAACTAGATGTTAAGACTGTATTCTTACATGGAGATCTAGATGAAGAGATTTATATGGAACAACATGAAGGGTTTGTTCAAAATCGCAACAAGAAATTTGTCTACAGGCTCAAGAAATCATTGTATGGTCTAAAGCAGTCGCCTCGACAATGGTACAGGAAATTTGATTCTTTCATGATGAGCGAAAATTATATAAGAAGTGAATATGATCATTTTGTTTACTTTAAGAAATTAAGTAATTTCATATTCATTATCTTAGTATTATATGTTGACGATATGCTTTTAGCAAGAAAAATCATAACTAAGATCAACAGGTTAAAGGCTCAGATGGGTAGGACGTTTGATTTGAAAGATCTAGGAGCAACAAGACATATTTTGGGCATGGATATTTTCAGAGACAGGAGCAATGGTAAGCTGTGATTATCACAACAGAGGTATATTGAGAAAATACTCTTAAGGTTTGGTATGAACAATGTGAAGCCAGTTTGAGTCCCTTTAGCTTCCCATTTTAAGATTTCTTCAATTTTATGTCCTAATACAAATGAAGAAAAGGAATATATGTCTCGAATACCTTAAGCTAATGTAGTAGGAACTTTTATGTATGCGATGGTCTGTACACAACCAATTATTTCACATGCAGTTGGGGTTGTCAGTAGGTTTATGGAAAATCCAGGCAAAGAACACTAGGTAGCAGTGAAATGGGTGCTTCGGTATTTTAGAGGCACAAGTGATTATTGTATCACTTATGACAGAAGTAGTGAATTTTTTTTCGAATATGTTGATTCCAATTTTGCAGGTGATTTGGATAAGAGAAGGTCAACTTCAGGATATGTCTTTACTCTTGCAGGTGGAGCTATTATCTGGATGTCAAAGCTACAAAACATTGTTGCTTTATCCACTATAGAAGCATAATACATATTTTCTTCACATGCTTGCAAAGAAGCAATTTGGTTGAAAGGTTTGTTTGGTGAGTGTGGTAGGTTGCAAGACAACATTAAGTTATTTTGTGATAGTCAGAGTGCAATTCACTTGGCTAAAAATCTGGCCTATCATAGTAAATCAAAGAATATACCTATAAAGTACCATTTTGTAAGACAGGTTATCACTAAACGGGGAGTCTCTCTTGAAAAAGTGCATACAAATGAAAACTGTGCAGACATGTTCACGAAAC
Source organism: Pinus albicaulis (assembly GCA_034641835.2). Classification (NCBI taxonomy): domain Eukaryota; kingdom Viridiplantae; phylum Streptophyta; class Pinopsida; order Pinales; family Pinaceae; genus Pinus; species Pinus albicaulis. Next base: position 734,110,774 of record CM076578.1, on the reverse strand, counting down.
CAGTTTTATTAGAGAAGCTACGATGGTGTCTGGCTTCTCTTGGCTTGCAGAAAAAATGAAAAGAATAAATAGGAACGAGGTATCAGGCTAATTGTTTTCAAGGTGGAGATTGTTGAGATTTTGCATATATTAATTTGGCTAAAATCTCATGGATAATGCCAACAATATGATTTGTTCTTAAACTGATTCCATCAAATCCTGATGAGGAGATATTCTATCCTATTTTGTTGTGATAGAATTTATTATTCAGTTTCTTCTCTACATCTATAAATTGTAAGCCTCTAGAGGAAAATGGGTGTGAGGTCTGAGGAAGAGGAAGTGCAGATGAGCAAATCTGTTGTTGTAATTTCCTGTTGAGTAATAAGATTGTTGATACCTCTTTTTGGTGGATGTAGCCCAAATTGGTTGGGTGAACCACGTTAAATGTTGTCTCCATATTTTTAATGATGTGTTTGAAATATTAGTTTATTTTCCGTTGTGTATACTCAACAGTCACTTCGATTAGATATAAAGGAGATACAATTTTAAAGAGTCAATGTATGTGAATGGATTGAAATACTTGATTCAAGAAGAAATGAGTACGCATTATTTTCGTATTGTTGATGAAGCCTATCCATTTCCTTGAAACTAAAGGAGAATTTGAGTAGGAAAAAAAAATAGAAAGGTAGAGAAAGACGTTTTAGGCCCTAAAGGGAAGGTAGTAGTGAAAAGGAAGAAAAATCCACCGTTAAGTTGGTGGAGGTGGAAATGGTGTTGGAAGGGGCAAAAGAAGTCTTGGAAGAGGAAATAGAAAGTAAGCAATTACTTGCTACCACTATGGAGTTGAAGGACATAATAAACATCAATTCCCAAAAGAACAAAGTTAAGGGAGAAGAGGTGAAGCTAGAACACAAGTTGTGCAAGCTGAGGAAGCTTCTATTTCTGAAGAAAATGTGTCTTTTCTTCAACAATATTAGGGAGAAAAAGTGATGTTTGACAAAGTGTTTCTCAAGCTTGAGAGAATATAGTGGAAGAACTAGAGAAAAGAAGGAGAGTTTAAACAAAATGTAAGGTCCAGGGAAAGTGTTGTAACTTGGTTATAGATGGAGGAATTATAGATAATTTAGTTTCCATTGAAGTCATGGACAAATTGAAACTCAATATTTTAGTCCATCCAAATCCTTATAGTGTCTCATCGTTACAAAAGAGACAACAGGTGGTTGTGACCGAGCAATGATTGGTGAACTTTCAAATTGGCATTTTTCAGGAGAAAGTACTATGCAATGTGGTTGATGTGGATGCATGCCACCCAATTCTAGGAATACCATGGATATTTGCCAGAGAAGTTCACCATGATGGCTAAGAGAATACATATGAGTTTAAGAAATACGAACATTTGTACAAACTCACCCCATTTTCGGAAAATACAACTATAGCAAAAGGAAGTTGTGGTAGTGCCAACACATGTAATGGTCATATTGTTTTCATCCAACGAGTTCATGAATGAGGAAAGAAATTCAAAATTATGTTTAGTAGTGATTCCAAATGTTGTGCCAAAGGAAGTAAAATTAGGAAGCATCTTGACATAAACAAAATACTTATTACATGAATTCAAGGAGATTTTTGTTGATGAATTTTCAAAGCCACTACCTCTCATGAGAAGTATTTCTTATCAGATAGACCTCATTCCTAGCTTGATCTTACCAAAAAAGGAGCCTTGCAGGATGACCCCAGTAGAGAATGAGGAAGTAAATAAGTAGGTAAAGGAGGTACTTGATAGAGGAATGATAAGAGAAAGTTTGAGTCGATGTTTTGTACTAGCCGTATTGACTCTAAAAAAGATATGTGAATGGAGAATGTGTACATATTCTAGATCCATTAATAGGATAATCATCAAGTACTGATTTCATTTTCCAAGGATGGAGGATATTATGGAATATTTTAGTGGCATTGCATATTTCACAAAGATAGACCTAAAAAGTGGTATCATCAAATATGGTTTAGGGAAGGCGATGAGTGGAAGATTGCTTTCAAGACAAGGGATGGATTTTTTGAATGGTTTTTTATGCCATTTGGGTTGACCAATGCCCCAAGCACATTCACGAGGCTCATGAATGAGGTATTGAAACCATTCTTGGGGAAACTTGTTATAGTGTACTTAGACGATATTTTAATTTGTAGTAAAAACAAAGATGACCACTTGGAGGATGTAAGGAAAGGGTTGTAATGTTTGAAGGAAGAGAGGTTGCTAATCAACTTGAAGAAATGTGAATTCATGTAAAATGGGTTTGTGTGCTTGGGGTTTGTCAAATCCAAGGAAGGTTTGGAGTTGGATTCTGAAAAGGTTAAGTCTATTTTGGATTGGCCAACACCTCAATATACTTTTGAGGTGAGAAGCTTCCATGGATTAGCTAGCTTCTACTCTAAATTTATTAGAAATTTCATACAAATTGGTGCACCTCTCACTAATTTCCTGAAGAAGATGGATTTTAAATAGATAGTAATAGAAAGAAAAGAATTTGTGGATCTAAAGAAGAAGGTGATATAGAAACTTGTTTTGGAAGGTCCAATCATTGATAAAGTTTTCCAAGTTGACTGCAATGCAAATGGGGCAACAATTGGAGTAGTTTCAAGTTGATAAGGAATACCAATAACATTCTTTAGCGAGAAGTTAAATGAAGCTAAGAATAAGTATTGTGTATATGATCTGTAATTTTATGCTATTATGAAAACTTCAAAGGAGTGGAGAAACTATTTGCTTCCCAAGGAATTTGTGTTATTTATTGATCACAAGACATTGCAATATATCAACATCAAAGGTAAGTTGAATCAAAGGCACTCTAAGTGGGTTGAATTCTTGAAAAGTTATACATTTTTTTTTTCGAAGCATAGGTCTGGAAAGTTGAACAAGATTGTAGATGCTTTGAGTAGGAGAGTGTTGTTACTCAACACTTTGTCAATAGAAGTGGTGGGTTTGGAAATCATGAAGGAGATATATATAGAAGATGTTGATTTTGGAGAAGCTTGTATAGATTTTAAATCACTTGGAGTGTGGACATAGCCATGTTCATGGATTACCATATCTAAAAGGGTTTTTACTTAAAAATTAATAATTGTGCATTCTTAAAGGGTCAATGAGGTTGAATCTTATTAAGGAGTTACATGGTGGAGGTCTACGTTTAAATTTTGGCAATGATAAGACCATAACTTTGGTAAAGGAGAGGTATTTTTGACCTAGCATCAAGAAGTGTGTCAAAAAGTTTAGTGAGCATTGTAGCCATCCAAAACTGGCCAAGGGTAAAAGTCAAAATACAAGGTTTTATACACCATTTCCAGTATGAGAAAGGCCTTAGAAATATGTGAGAAGATGTGAACATGGACTTTGTCTTGAAACTTCCAATGATGGTTGTTGTAGATATTTTTTTTAAGATAACACATTTCATAATATTCAAAAGAACTGAAGTGGTGAGGCTTCATGGGTTTCCACTCATATTTGCATTCTTATAAATACAAGATATTTGAATCGTTTTTGTGTTCTCATGAGCATATTCAAATTATTCTTTATTTCTATTCTGTCTTAGCCGTTAGATTAATTAATATGGTAGCCAATTTCCAATGGTGTGGGAAGCTACGGAATCTACGTTGTGACAAAGGAATCTATATTGTGTCAAAGAAGATAGTGGAAATCATTCTGAGTTGATAAGGAAGAAATTGCCTTTGTATCTGGGCTGCATTCGAGCTATTGAGATGTATCTGAGAGTCTTGGCATACAAATGTTGGCAAGTGATACAATCATTATAATACGAAAACCCTACCTTTACAAAACAACTAATTTGTCTTTCTCTTAATCTATTTAATTAATTTGTTCTACTTGTGTACTTTATTTCATGCATTCTCATAGTTCAACACTAGTAGCTTCCCTGGCCGTACAGATAATCTTTTAGTTTTGAAAAATAAATACCTCTGTTTATAATGTATCCACCAAAGACGGAGATCAACAAGATTGCGTATACACCTACAGAGTTTGCAATTATAATATTCCGTGAAAGAGCAGCTATGAAGCGAAAAAGTCCCAGGCCTGTTTGATGGAGGCCGACGTACACTAAAAACTGTAGAAAAAACCTGTATAACAACTCGTTAAATTCGATTTTCATGGATTAAATGTTTTTTTTATAAATGTGACGAAATTTAAGGCAGAAAAACTCAAAAAGGCTCGCATGGTAACTTATAAATCAGATGAGAGATGTTTAAAAAAACACTTCAAAGTTGAGGGATCATAAGTGTGGGGAATAGATTGAAATTATTGTGTTTTAAGTTATTTTTGTTCATCAAATTTTCTTGAAATCTACAATAGAATTAAATTCTGCTGAAAATTGAAATACAAATAAATACAAAATTTGAACTTGTTGAAAAATGGAAGAATGAAAATGAGAAGTGTAAGAACAAGAAGAATATTTAACCTGTGTAGACTCGGGGCAAAATCTATATTTTGCGCTATCTGTACAGTGCTGCTATGCACTGTATCATCATGTAATATGTATTTTTTTACATATCTTAATATATTAAACAGCGTTTTTTTTCTTTCTGAAAAAAAAAAGACTCGGGGCAAAATCAATGGTATAGTACGTAAGAGTTACCCACGCTGCAGATTCTATTAAGGAAGAGGGAACTTCAGTAATCCATATTGGAAGCGAGTATGCCCATGCAGGGTAGAACTTGAAATCTCTCTGCTTGTAAAACACCGGAAGCTTTGCGATTGTCATATCCATTTCCGCCATTCCGTTGAACATATTCATGACGAGACCCAAGAATACCACCCCAAAGTAAATGCCCGCATCCTCAAGATTTCTGTGATGCATATTTGTATGAAAAAAAATGGTCATAGCCAGCGTAACGACTACGGTTATCTGACAAATAGGAAAATAAATCCCTTCATAAATAAGAAATATAGGATGAAAATCTAATGCATTTCAGTTGCAAGAACACTATGTATATTTCCGTGCCAGTTTTTACCACCTGAACGAATTTGAATATATATATGAAGGCATTCCTCTTCATGAGTAAAATCTCTCTATCAAAGCATGCTTTAAAAAGTTCTGCTTTGCTTAAACCGTATTTTTCCGTAGAAAGAGCCGCAGGATGGCATTTAGTTTTATCGTATGGAACTGACAATTCTGCTTTTAGATTGTCCCCCACGTGAAAAGATTGAAATGCATCTGCCAAATCCTTCACTGAAACGTAGTGGTATGCCTCTGTCCTGCACCAGTACTGTTCTTGGTCTTTCCGCGAAATCACCTATGCCGGTTAAAAAGATCGTACCAAATTTGAGTGATCAATTGTTTTATGAAAATTCTAGCTACACATCCATTTCTAAGTAAACTATTCAATAACAGCGAACTCTACTAATTACATAGAACATGTATCCTCATGGTCTATCCTCATGGTCTAACATGGTCTCACATCTTGGTTCTATGTATGGGTTATTGTAGTATGTTTAGATAATTTCTTTTTTATATTTAAAAGAAGATAAGTTCTTAATTAATTAAATACAAATTTAAAATTTAAATTTAAATTTTTATTTATATAAATTTAATTTAATATATTTTGTATTTAAAGCCAGCACAATCATATTTACTAATGTGAAAGGGTTGAATAAGAGTATCTCAAATATATTTATAACTATATTCACTAACCACCCACCACATATATTTTACCAAAATAATGATTATATGTTTATGAATATAATTACCAATATATCTTATATATCTACTTGTAATATATTAATAATATAACTTATATTGATACTATATATTAAACTTTTATATATATATATATATATATATATATATATATATATATATATTATTTGATAATAAAATATTATTAATTTTTTTCATTAATAGTTATAACTCAAACGATACTAAAATTAAAATATAACATAATACTAGTATTTTATTACTATTATAATAAGCATATATCTCTTACAAATATACAAAGGGATTATTAATATTATAATCCAAAATAACTGATAAGCCTAAGGGTTTAATATTATAAAATGAAGGAATTGGTGAACCCAAGGAGAAAATATTAAAAAGTTAAGAGATCAAGAAGCCCAAGAAATCCATATTAAAAAGAGAATAGATTAATAAAACCTAGGAATTAATATTTTAAATTCAAATAAATGATAAAATCGCATGATTATTAATATTATAAACCAAAGAGAACAATCAACTTTAGGGATTGTAAAATTTTAAATCCAATGAATTAAAAATATAAACAATTAATAAACCCAATGGATTGATATTAAAAACCCAAGGAATTAATAAAACCAAGGAATCAATAACCCCAAGGTATTAATATTAAAAAGACAAGAAATTATTAATATTTTAAACTCAAAAACCTAGGATATTAATAGCATAATAAGGTCAATAAATCCAGTGGATGATTAATATTATAAACGAAAAGAACTAATAAACACAAAATTAAACCAAAGGAGCTCGTGAACCCAAGGGATAAATATTAAAAGCATACATTACCAATAAGGCCAAGGGATCAATATTAAAAACACAAAATATTACTAAACCCTAAGAATAAAGTTTTTAAACTCAAAAACCTAAAAACTTAATAAACCTTAATAATTAATATTTTAAACTAAATGTATTAATGAACCGAAGACATTTTTAATATTATAAACAAAAAGAAGTAATAAACCCAAGGGTTTAACACTATAAACCAAAGTAACTAGTGAACCCAAGGGACAATTATTAATATTATAAAACAAGAAATTAATAAACCCTAATAATTAATATTTTAAAATCAAGAGTTTAATAAACACTAAAAATTAATATTTTAAACTCAAGAGATTAGTAAACCCAAGCGATTATTAATATTATAAACAAAAAGAACTAATAAATCGAAGCGTTTGATATTACAAACCAAAGGAATTGGTGAACAGAAGGGATAAATATTAAAGACATAAGTGATCAATAAAGCTGAGGGATCAATATTAAAAACACAAGAGATTAAAAAACCCTAAGAGTTAATATTTTTAACTCAAAAACCTAAGAAATTAATAAACCCTAAGAATTAATATTTTTAACTCAAAAGAATCTAAGACCCAAGTGTGGTTTAATATTATAAACGAAAAGAACTAATAAACCAAAGGTTTTTATGTCATAAACTCAAGGAATTGGTGAACCCAATGGATAAATATTAAAAACGTAAGGGATAAATAGGGCAAAGGGATCAATATGAAAAACAAAAGAGATTAATAAAGCTTGCAAATTAATATCTTAAACAAAAAGGTTTGATAAACTCACATGATTATTAATATTATAAACTCAAGGGAATAATATTAAACCTAAGAGATTAGTATTATAAACCTCAAGTATACAAAAACCTTTAGATAAATACTATAAACTGTAAAATAAACATGGTTGAGCATGTTTGACTTAAAAATTGAGACAATTATTTTCATAATGTGACGTTGGATGAAGAATGACCATGGTTTTTCATGGTGGATTTTCATATTGAGACAATATTTTTCACAATGTGACATTCGACCATGGAAGGCCTTGATTGTCTATGACTAACTATGATTAACATTGGTAGCCCATGATTGATTTTCATATAGAGACAATTTTTTTCATAATGTGACATTGAACCATGCATTAATATTAAAGTGTATGACTAATATTTAATGCCTAATAGTACCAACCCAAAGAATTAGAAAACTCAAGAGATTAATAAACCCTAATAATTAACATCTAAAACTCAAAACGTAAGAAATGAATAAACCCTAAGAATTAATAATTCAAACTAAAGAGATTAATAAACCGAAGGGATTGTTAATATTATAAACCAAAAGAACTAATAAACTCAAGGGTTTAATATTATAAACCAAATAAATTGTTGAACCCAAGGGATAAATATTAATATTATAAACCAAGAAATTAATAAAGCATAAGAATTAATATTTTCAAGTCAAGAGAATAATAAACCCTAAGAATTAATATTTTAAACTTAAGAGATTAATAAACCCAAGGGATTATCAATATTATAAACCAAAATAATAAACCCAAGTGTTTAATATTACAAACCAAAGGAATTTGTGAACAGAAGAGATAAATATTAAAGACCCAAGGGATCAATAAGGCTAAGGGATCAATATTAAAAACACAAGAGATCAATAAATCCTAAGAATCAATATTATGAACCGAAATATTATAATCCCTAATGTTATAAAGTGTAAATATTAAACACAATATTATTAACCCAATATATTAGAATCTATATTATAACACAACATATTACGCCATAATGTAAATAATAATATTAAAACTCAAAAGAGTAATAAACCCAAGGGATTATTAATATTATAAACCAAAAGAACTAATAAATGCAAGGGTTTAATATTATAAACAAAATAATAGGTGAACTGAGGGGATAAATATTAAAAACCTACATGATTAATAAGGCACATGGATCCGCCGGATGCGGCTGATTAAAGGCCATCTGGGAACGTGGCACTCAGACCACTTCCCGATGGACCTCGCCGGTGCAGCCCACATGGCTCCCGGTACTGCCATTAACTATGGTCTTAATTTCTCATCCGATGCGAACTCTTTTCACCTTGAAAGGCTCACTCGGCTCCTCGACATGGCTATTGTGTTTGGCATGGAAGGTTTACGCTGCGATTTGAATGGAGGAGTGAGCGGTCTCTGCTCTCCACAGCCTCTGCAGGTGAACTGCTCGCCTGCGAGCATTGAAGCCTCCATTAAAACCACTACAGGAAAGCGATGCTGGATAGTGGCCTGTTTCGAACCAGCTCCTAATTGCCATTTCTCTCACAGTCCTTGGTGTAATCGCAGAGCTTGGAACTCTGCCACCATTGCTCAGACAGGTAATTCCGCTACCTCCTCTGTCAATTTGCTTCGTGGTCTCAGTAGCATTGCTCCGGATTTGTCTGTTCAGGCAGGTGGTGGCCAGATTTCTCCTTCTCCCTCTGCCTCCTTGGGGAATTTCGCTCAGCCACGTTCTGTTATAGTCATCATGCCCCGCCTCCGAGAGCGCATGAGAGCTCGAAGAGGCTCCACTCGTGGTCGGCTCTCTCATCATTATGTGCCTCCCTCTCCTGTTCCCATGTCTGAAAATGCCTCTGGCATTTCCCCTGACGACATCTCTACCCCGCCCGCTCCCCTTGAGCCTCCAGCCGTTGTCAGCTCCCTTCGACCCACCATTCGTCAAACCTCTCAACGCTCTGAGCTAAGATTTGAATGCACCTCTTGTGATGCCACTCTCACCACTTTCATCACTGTGACTCTGAGGGAAGTTGTCCCGAATTTCGCTCCGCCTAGCTCTTCGACTATTGCCACTCCCTCCTTCAGCAACAGCTCCCCTCGGGACGGCCCTGCTCTCTCTGCTCCTCAGCTCAGGCCCTCCATGGAGATTGCGCGCGAGGATGGTGGAAGTGCTCCAGGTGATACTAAGGTGAACAGCAGTGAGATGTTCACATGCAGAATTGTTGAAGAAGACCCCTCTCCTACTCATGGATCATAGCTGCTATAGCATCCAGGTTTTTTTCAGTTCTAGTCGAAACTATATGCATCTTAGCTACACTGCTTTGCTGTACAGGCAGTTTACTTATTTCAGCTACAGTTTCATTTTGTTTTTTGCAAATCTAAAGCCGGTTTCCCTCTTATGGGCGGCTAAGACATTATGGATTAATGGACTGGTTTCTCGTACTGGGCAGTCCCGACTATGCTTGTCTTGCCTGACTATCAAGCATAAATTGCTCGTGCTTCCTGCCGACAATGCTCATCAACACCTTAGGATGAATCAGACTATTTCAAGAAAAAAAATAAGGTACATGGATCAATATTAAAACAAGATAAAGAATTAAAATAATTTAAACGAAAAACCTAAGAAATTAATAAAGCCTAATAATTAATATTCTAAATTAAATAGATTAATAAACACAAGACATGAAGCAAAAGAAGTAATCAACCCAAAAGTTTAATATTATAAACCAAATTAATCGGTGAACCCAAGGGTTTGATATTACAAGCTAGAGGAATTGGTGAAACAAAGGGATGAATATTAAAAACCAAAGGGATCAATAAGGCCAAGGGATCAATATTAAAAATACAAGAGATTAATAAAGAATAAGAATTAATATTCTTATCTCAAAAAGCTAAGAAATTAATAAACCCTAAGAATTGATATTTTTAACTCAAGAGATTCTTAGATCCAAGTGTGGTTTAATATTAAAAAAAAAAAAAAAATTAATAAACCCAAGGGATTTATATTATAAACCCAAGGAATTAGTGAACCCAAGGGATAAATATTAAAAACCTAAGTGATAAATAAGGCGAAGGGATCAATATGAAAAACATAAGAGATTAATAAAGCCTAAAAATAAATATCTTAAACAAAAAGGTTTGACAAACTCACATGATTATTAATATTATAAACTCAAGGAAATAATATTAAACCTCAGATATTAATATTATAAACCTCAACTATATAAAAACATTTAGATAAATATTATAAACCTTTAGTATATAAAAATATTTAGATAAATATTATAAACCTTTAGTATATAAAAATATTTAGATAAATATTATAAACCATAAAATAAACACGGTTGAGCATGTTTGATTTAAATATTGAGACAATTGTTGTCACAATGCGACATTGGATAAAGAATTACCACGGTTTGCCATGGTTGATTTTCATATTGAGATAATATTTGTCACAATGTGACATTCGACCATGGAATACCTTCATTGACTACGACTAACTATGATTAACAATGGTAGCCCATGGCTGATTTTAATATTGAGACAATGTTTTTCTTAATGTGACATTGGACCATGCATTAATATTAAAGTGTAAGACTAATATGTAACACCTAATATTACCAACCAAAAGAATTAGAAAACTCAAGGGATTAATAAACCCTAATAATTAATATCTTAAACTTAAAACGTAAGAAATGAATAAACCCTAAGAATTAATAATTTAAATTGAAGAGACTAATAAGACAAAAGGATTATTATTATTATAAACCAAAAGAACTAATAAACCCAATGGTTTAATATTATAAACCAAAGGAATTGGTGAACCCAAGTGATAAATATTAATATTATAAACCAAGAAATTAATAAAGCATAAGAATTAATATTTAAAACTCAAGAGATTAATAAACCCTAAGACTTAATATTTTAAACTTAAGAGATTAATAAACCGACAGGGTTATTAATATTATAAACCAACATAATAAAACCAGCGGTATAATATTACAAACCAAAGGAATTGGTGAACTGAACGGATAAATATTAAAGACCTAAGGGATCAATAAGGCCAAGGGATCAATATTAGAAACACAAGAGATCAATAAACCCTAAGAATCAATATTATGAACTGAAATATTATAATCCCCAATGTTATAAACTCTAAATATTAAACACAATATTATAAACCCTAATATTAAACCCAAATATTATAAACCCAATATTAACCCCTAATTATAAACTATATATATTATAATCTATATTATAACCCAACCTATTTCGCCATAATGTAAATCATAATATTAAAACTCAAAATATTAATAAACCCAAGGGATTATTAATATTATAAGCCAAAAGAACTAATAAACGCAAGGGTTAAATACTATAAACCAAAGGAATCGGTGAACCGAGGGGATAAATACTAAAAACCTACATGATCAATAAGACCAAGGGATCAATATTAAAAAAAAAAATTTATCAAACCCTAAGAATAAAAATTTTAAACTCAAAAACCTAAGAAATTAATAAATCCTAATAATTAATATTTTAAATTAAATCGATTAATAAACCCAAGATATTATTAATATTATAAACCCTAAGACTTAATATTTTAAACTTAAGAGATTAATAAACCCAAGGGGTTATTAATATTATAAACCAACATAATAAAACTAATAGTTTAATATTACAAACCAAAGGAATTGGTAAACCCAACGGATAAATATTAAAGACCTAGGGATCAATAAGGCCAAGGAATCAATATTAGAAACAAAAGAGATCAATAAACCCTAAGAATCAATATTATGAACCTAAATATTATAATCCCCAATGTTATAAACTCTAAATATTAAACACAATATTATAAACCCTAATATTAAACCCAAATATTATAAACCCAATATTAACCCTTAATTATAAATTATATATATTATAACCCAACCTATTACGCCATAATGTAAAAATAGTAATAAATCCAAGGGATTATTAATATCATAGACCAAAAGAACTAATAAACGCAAGGGTTTAATACTATAAGCCAAAGGAATCAGTGAACCGAGGGGATAACTATTAAAAACATACATGATCAATAAGACCAAGGGATCAATATTGAAAACAAAAAAGATTATTAAACCCTAAGAATAAATTTTTGAAACTCAAAAACCTAAGAAATTAATAAATCATAATAGTTAATCTTTTAAATTAAAACGATTAATAAAACCAAGATATTATTAATATTATAAACGAAAAGAAGTAATAAACTCAAGGGTTTAGTATTATAAACCAAAGTAATTGGTGAACCCAAGGGATCAATATTAATATTATAAACCAAGAAATTACTACACCCTAATAATTAATATTTTAAACTCAAGAGATTAAAAAACCTTAATAATTAATATTTTAAACTCTAGATATTAATAAAATGAAGGGGTTATTAATATTAAAAACATAAATAACTAATAACACCAAGGGTTTGATATTAAAAACCAATGGAATTGGTGAACCAAAGGGATAAATATTAAAAACCTAAGGGATCAATAAAGTCAAGGGATCAATATTAAAACACAAGTGATTAATAAAGCCTAAGAATTAATATTTTTATCTCGAAAACCTATGAAATTAATAAACCCTAAGAATTAATATTTTTAACTCAAGTGATTATAAGACCCAAGGGTGGTTTAATATTATAAAAGAAAAAAACTAATAAACCCAAGAGTTATATATTATAAACCGCAAGAATTGGTGAACCCAAGAGATAAATATTAAAAACCTAAGGGATAAATAAGGTGAAGGGATCAATATGAAAAACATAAAATATTAATAAAACCTAAACATTAATATCTTAAACAAAAAGGTTTGATAAACTCACATGATTATTAATATTATATACAAGGGAATAATATTAAACCTTAGATATTAATATTATAAAACTCAAGTATATAAAAACCTTTAGATAAATATTATAAACCTAAGTATATAAAAATCTTTAGATAAATACTATAAAATGTAAAATAAACATGGCTGAGAATACTTGATTTAAACATTGAGACAATTGTTGTCACAATGCGACGTTGGACGAAGAATGGCCATGGTTTGCCATGGTTGATTTTCATATTCAGACAAACTTTGTCACAATGTGACATTCGAAAATGGAAGACCTTCATTGACTACGACTAACTATGATTAGCAATGGTAGCCCATGACTCATTTATATATTGAGACAATGTTTTTCATAATTTGACATTGGGCCATGCATTAATATTAGAGTGTAAGACTGATATTTAACGCCTAATATTACCAACCCAATGAATTAGAAAGCTCAATGGATGGATAAACACTAATAATTAATATCTTAAACTAAAAATCTAAGAAATTTATAAACCCTACGAATTAATAATTTAAAGTGAAGAGATTAATAAACCAAAGAGATTATTAATAATATAAATAAAATGAACTAATAAACCTGAAGGTTTAATATTATAATCCAAAGGAATTGGCAAACCGAAGGGATAAATATTAATATAATAAACCAAGAAATTAATAAAGCATAGGAATTAATACTTTAAACTCAAGAGATTAATAAACCATAAGAATTAATATTTTAAACTCAAGAGATTAATAAACCCAAAGGGTTATTAATATTATAAACCAAAAGAACTAATAAACCCAAGTATTTAATATCACAAAACAAAGAAATTCGTGAACCCAAGGGATAAATATTAAATACCTAAGGGATCATTAAGTCGAAGGGATCAATATCAAAAACACAAGAGATCAATAAACCCTAAGAATCTATATTATGAACTAAAATATTATAATCCCCAATGTTATAAACTCTAAATATTAAACACAATATGATAAACCCCAATATTAAACGCAAATATTATAAACCTAATTATAAACCCTATATATTAAAATATATATTATAACCCAATGTATTACTCGATAATGTAAATCATAATATTAAAACCAAATATTATAAACCCTATATATATTAAAAAATCACTATTAAAAATTCTAATATTAAAACAAATATTATAAGACATATTATTAAACCCAATAATATAAACTTTAATATTATACCCAATAATTGTCTCAATATTTAACCACTTCTCATGAGATTTCATCTTCGCTCACCTTGCTCACTTTTATATAAATATTTTAATTAATACATTGTTAAGTATTTTAATTAATGTTATTAAATATTTTAATTAATTAACTTAATATTACTATTAATTAATATGAAAATATTAATTTAAAAATTGAAAAGTTAATGTTTATTGTAATTGAACATTTTTATATAAATGTTTTAATTAATATATTGCCAAATATTTTAATTAATGCTCTTAGAATTTTTAATATATTTATAAATGTTATGGATGTTTCATATAATGTTAAAAATTAATTAATTAAAGTTAAAATTAATTAATTTTACTGTTTTAATTAATCAATATTAATGTTAATTATTGTTTTAATAATTGAATTAAGTAATGTTGTATTAATTCATTTCTTTAAACATGTTTAAATTAGTGCTATTAAACGTTTTTAAATAATTTTTAATTAATATATTGTCAAAAATTTTAATTAATATTTTAAAGTTAAAAACATTTAAGTACAATTCCAACATCTTATTATTATTATTATTATTAACCAAATCTCAATATATTCATGTTTAAATATATTTGAATAATGTAGTTAAGTGTAATAATTACGTATTAATAATTTAGTTAATATGCCAATGTAATAATGAAAATATAATAATTATTTCACTTTATTATTAATTAATATTAATATATTTTTTTAAGATTTTTAAATTAATATTTAATGTTACTAAACATTTTTTATATAAAAGTTCTAATTACATATTGTAAAATGTTTTAATTAATATTTTAATTAATAATGTTTAATTCTCCAATTTATTAGTATGATAATGTTTTAATTAATTAATTAATGTATATTAATTATGGATTGTGTTAAAATACAATTTACTCATTTGTAGAATTTTTTTATGCTTATAAGATTAAAATATTTTAATAAAATAGATTCTAAATTTATAATAATGTATTCTTATTATTATTATGTTATATAAAAATAATAATAATTTACTAATATAAAGTAATAAAAAATCAATAAGAATAATAATTTAATAAAATAATATTTTGTTTTTTATTGTAAGTGGTATACTTTTGATAATGTGAGCAGTTATAAGTTTCAAAATTAATACACCTTGCAATGCATCTTTTATAAGTTTTTTTTTTCAATTTCATTTCTAACTAATTAGCATAAGTATTTATCAACAATAGGCACAGTAAATTTTTAATCATGTTGTGTAAAAAAATTAATTTAAGTATGGTTTAAACATGTGATTTAGATATGCAAGGAAGTTATGAATTTTAATTCCATTCGTTGATGGAGTGGCAATGATGAGAATATACTGGCATCATCCAATTCACACCATCCGATAAAAAAGATTAGTTTGAAAAATGATTAAAGTAGCCACTTCCAACAGGGGGAATCCTATTGGCGTAAAAATATAAGTTAAAATTAATTTTTATATTGTAAAAATAAAAAATAAAAAATAATGTTTTTAGAGATAACAAATAATTGTCTTTCCATATTTATTAAAAATATAAATAATTAATTTAAAAAAAAAAAGCTTTTCGATATGAAAAAGAAATATTTAACTAAAATTCATTAAAAAGACATTTAGTATACAACATAATATGACAATAATAGGGGTAGATGAAAATCGGGGAGATCTAGCTTGAAGCTTTCACGAGAGAATCTGAATGGTCAGAAGCTATAAACAGATGGGGTGGTGGAAATGAGCAGGATGATGATCAGAACACGTGAGCATGGCTTCAGTGTCTTGCCTAGCCTATTTTTTGGCTTACAGAGCTATTTTTTTATCAAGGTGAGGGCCATCGTAAATTAGTGTGTTGTTATAGTTTCGATCGAAACCCAAGTTTTCTCTGATCGCATCGCAAATCCCTTATCTTAAGTCTCTTATCGCATAGCATATGTTTTAAATTGTGAATATCATATCACATCAATATAATAGATTGCATATCGTTATCGACGACATATATGGTTACTGTTAAAGTTATATATTATATGTGCTGCGAAATGTGATATATGGAAGTCGGGGGGAATCGGTGGTACAGGTTTCTAGAGTAACTTCGGCCCACACTGGTTCACAAAGGCGAGAGATCTGAGTTTGGTCTGTGTTACGCGCACACCCTTCTACAGCCATTCGATCATAATGTTGCAGCAGTAATCAAACATGGTGCGGGACATCGCAAACCGGTGTGTTGTTTGCAGTTTCGAATGATACCCAAGTTTCTTTTGATCACATCGCAAATCACTCATCTTATGTCATTTATTGCAGAGAAAATGTTATAATTTGAAAAGCTCGTACATCGCTATCAGCAATTATATGATTACTGTTTAAATCTATAAGTTATATGCTGGGATATGCGACATATGAAAGCCTAGGGGAATCACAGAAACATGATTCTTGTGTAAACATCGACCCCACACTAGTTCTCAGAGGCGAGAGTTTCGAGTTTTGGTCAGTGTTGCGAGTAATCATTGAAAACCATTAGGATGAGGATTTGATGGGAGATTAGTGCTTTATTTATTGGCGTTTGTGGATGCAAGAAAAATGGCTAGAGGGGGTTCTCCCTACTAGTCGGCGCTCTTATGATGTCCATTTTTTGGGTGCAGACCTACATTGCCAGACTGAATTTTCTAGTGGGATCCTAATCAGAATCTTTATTCTGTTGGTCGGGAAATTCAAACCATTTTCTAGGGAAAGGTCTAGTGGCATGTCTCGTTGCATTCTCATTTTCACTTATGGACATTAACTGACCTAGGATTGTGTAATTGGCAAGTAGTACCACTTTCCGTGCTGAGTAAATACTTTGGGATTTCCATCCTTGGTGAATTGGGGGGTGACGAGTGATGTCTTTTAAGGATTAATTTGTTGATGGTGATGTAAATTGGCACACATGGAAGATTGCGAAGCCTTCCTGGCATAAATAGATAGGGAACCACATCCCAATGCTTTTTTTCATGCGACAGAGGTGGTGGAAGGACGGGCTATGGGGCTAGATATACTAACACACCAGAAGCCTCAAACTTCGCGATAGGATATCACTAACCTAAGTTTTACTACCTTCCCTTCTGACGATTGTCCTATGCCTCCACTGGAGTACAAGAATCTTTCCGCTAATCAGGTTTCCAAAAAAACATTAGCTCGATAGTTGAAGCCTTTCAAGCCCTCCTCTTATGATAAAGTGTTGTGTCTTGGGCCAGATTTGATGGGGGAACACTCAACTAGTTTAAAGTCGAAGGAACTGATCAGATGATGGATTTTTGTGGAAAACGGAGATATGGACCTGTCACAATGGTTATCGGAGGCATGGAACAAGTTATTGGGTTATACCCCGACGATTTGTAAGTTTCCTAAGGGATGGTACAATTTTCGTTTTGTGGATCCAGCGGATGTCATCGAAATCTTGCGGAGGACGTGGGTGACTGGATGATGATTTTTATCCCTACATAAGTGTTATTCCAGGTTTAATCCCGGCTATAACATTCCGCATAATCATTTGGTATGGGTCATGCTACCTGGCCTCTTGCTAGAATTCTAGACCATTCAGGTTCTCATGACAATTGGGAACTGTATTGGTAAGTGTTATTTTCTGGACCTGAAGAGCCTTGGTATCTTTGAAAAACACATGGCATCGATACTGGTGGAGGTGCCATTCACGGGTGGTCTTCTTCCCCATATCGATCTAGTCTGGGATAATCTGCAACACAAAAAATTGATCGATTATTTGTGGGTCCCTTTACAGTGCCATTTTTGTGATCAAATGGGTGACTTCCGTGGCTCATGTGTGAAGGTTCCAAATGGGTGAGGTAGGCAGGCTCTGCAGTCTCAGGATGATTTGATTTCCGGGTCACGTAAGCTGGGTGCTTCGTGAAATCGTGATTCGCAAGGGACGCCCAACCGACTGCATAAAAATGGTATGTCACCTATTGATTCTGCTCTCTATTCAATATTATCTTTTGAACATTGGGGCTTGGGGTCCGACTCCATGGGAAATTATGATCTTCAATGTCGTACCTCACCTGGCCTGATGGGGGGTAGGTCTTGGGTTGGGAAGTTTCATCAATCGGTGTCTCCTGGATGTTCCTGTCCTGCCCTGATACGTCTCCTGGATGTTCCCATGGTAACGGAAATGAAACCGCAGGATTCGGTGGTCCTTGATAGCACGGTCTTGCCTCCCCACCACCAATTTGATTTTGGGTCTTTGATGACACATGATCATGAAACATACATCCCTCCACAGATGGCCGCATCTAATTTTGGGCTATCTAGTATGCCCACAGGTCTCCATCCTAAACCGGAACATGAAGTGCCCATTTCCCTACACAATTTTGTGGGGAGCGATATTGAACTTCTTCTGCATAATCTAGAGGCTGACCTTGTTCTGATTGAGGTACACTCATCTAGACCCATTGCCCCCCTACTTTCCCTAGCCCTTCATCTACTTCCAACATCACTATTCGATGGGGCAAGGGCCGCCAGACAGAAGAAGTGTTCTCTGGCTACCGAGATTGATGACATTGATTTTCACCCTGTCAATTTCGTGATATCCCTGTCTCACAGGTTATTCATCAGGTCCTTCGAGCACTGGAACTCGAACGGGAAGGGTTATAATGAAGTGTTGCACCTTGAATATCGAGGCTCTCGGTGGAGGTAAAAATTCCTTTCTCTGCGGGATTTTTGTAGAAGCATGAAACTTTTTCTTATTTGTTTCCAAGAGACGATGACGACTACAGCTAAATCATTTTCTTATTTGCGTGCCATGTTCTTAGCTTGGCATGTCATGGTGAAGGACGCCAAGGGGAAGCTTGGTGGGCTGGCGACTTTTTGGGACCCCAGGTGGGTGAGTTTCGCAGCATTCAGTTTTTTTGGGGGAATCATTCTAATAGGTTTTATCCTGGGTTTCAGACGGAGGATCCACTTGATCAACCTTTATGCACCATACCGTGGGCGTGAATTATTCTGGGGTAGGATGGAGTCCAGTGGGGTACTCTACATTAAAAATTCCATTTTTTTAGGAGATATGAACTTCACTCTGGAGATGGAGGATACATGGGGTTCGAGGCGCATACATGATCCCCTGGCAGATTTCCTTGGAGATCTATTACGAAATGCACATCTTTGTGACCTGCAGCCTATTAATGACTGTCCTACCTTTTGTAATGCGTGAATTTCACATGATATTATTGCAAAAAGAATAGACATATTTACAATAACTGACACCCTACTGGAGTGCATGGGTTGTACAAATACTCGAGTTGAAACATTACACATTTCAGATCATCATCCTCTGATACTTGAGTGGCAGTTTGAACAGATGATAAGGGGGTTCCCCTTCAAGTTTAATAGAACTTGGCTTGAGGATATTGATTTTAACAAGATCGTTGGTAATTTCCTACAAACACAAAAGAGGGAGGTTGGGACTTCAACAATGAATTTTCTGTCAGACACTTTGAGGGAACTAAAGCGGGCGGTCCGAGTTTGGGAAAGGGAGAAAAAATAGAAAATGACTCAGAGATTATGGGAGATTATGTAGGATTTAGAGTTGATATTTTCCAATATGTATAGCGGGACTAAGGCTGGAAGGGAATGGAATAGATTTAATATTCTGGAGGAAGAAAAACATAAGATTCTTCTCATTCAGGAGAAGACCTGGTTTCTAAAAAGAAGAGCACTCTGGCTCGGGGAGGGTGATAAGAAAATAAAGTTTTTCCATAAATTCGTGAATGGCAGAAAAAACACGATATGGAATATTGAGTTTGATGGGATTGAGTACTCAACCACATAGAGTATTCAGATGGCGACAGTAAAACACTTTGAGTCTATGTACAGGGCTCGGGAGGCAGATTATATGGAAGAAAAAATATGGGCAATCGAAGACTACCCGATCATGTTGACTGCGATTTATAGAGACAAAATCAATAGGAAGGCTAGTGAGGAGGAGGTTGTGGGTGTTCCGAGATCTGTCACACTGGACAAAAGCACAGGCCCTGACGAATGGATGCCTGATTTTTTACTACATTTTTTATATTATCTGATGGATGAAATTATAGAGTTGGTTGAAGAAGCACGTATTACAGGTCATTTACATGGGGCTATCAACTTCACCTTCCTCGCACTCATTCCTAAAAATAAAGTAATTAAAACATTTGAGGATTATCATCATATCTCATTATGTAACACCGTTTATAAAGTTATCACAAAAATCATTGCAGAAATGATTAATGGTGTCATATCCTCACACATCACCAAAGAATAGTCTGGCTTCCTAAACATTTGTATCATTCATGGTGTTGTCGCCTCAACACAACAAATTCTACATACTATCCATAGCCGACAATTGGAAGCGGTCACCATGAAGATCGACCTTAGCAAGGCATATGACCGTATAGACTGGGATTTCTTGAGGATGGTACTATTAAAAATTGAGATTGCTCGATGCTCGATGTATGTGCTTTATCTTCTTTACTGTTCATTCTTGTTATGGACAGTTTCAGCGTTAAGATCAATAAGGCAGTGGTGGGAGGTAATTTTCGTGGGATAAAAATCACTGAAAACTGAGACATCTCTCATAGTTTCTTTGTTGATGATGTCTTGATTTTTGGTATGTTAATCCTCACAATGTGGATCAATGTAAATAAAATTTTTCCTAATTTTTGTGAAGCTACTGGTATGTAGGCTAACGATGCCAAATCTTGCTTGTTATTTTCTAGAGGGAACGTGGCTATAAGAGAACAAATTGTTGATATTTTTAATTTCAGGACTGGCAACATTTAGGACGGTTTAACTGATTTTGACTTCACACTAAAACCCTCCAAGTATAGGGTGGAATATTGGTTTTGGATCATTGAAAAATATAGGAGGAGAATCAATGGATGGTCCTTGCGGTGGCTATCAAAAGGGGGAAAGTTGGTTTTGGTGCAAGCTGTCTTACAATAGTTATCAATTTATTGGGGTCATCTCTTTCTCATTCCTAAATCTATCATACAAAAAATAAATTCCTTGATGGAAAATTTCATTTGGGGAGGGGGTGGAGACAACAGAAATATACATTTGATCAAGTTAGACTAGATCATGAAACCAAAGCACCTAGGTGGGTGGGGCATTCTAGATATATATATTTTTGGAAAATATCTCCTTATCAACTCCATATGGAGGTGTCTACATACTCCTGAAATATGGAGAGACATCATACTTTTTAAATATATTCGACATTAGAACTTAGAGACCATACTCGTGAATTGTTGGGACAAGGACCAAGGGCGGTCACACATCTAGGATGGCTTCAGGAAGGTCTAGTCTAATTGGAAAAAAATTTGTATTGGACATTTGGGAATTGTTGCAAAATTATCATTGGAAATGGTGGCATCAGGGGACATCTGGATATCAATCACACCAGTGCCCAACTGAACAATTTTCTATAGAGCAAGCGGATTTTCTTTCTTTGACAGATTATAAAAGGATGGCAGGAGGGCACACCAATGTGGATGGGTAGTGAGTATATCTCAATCACGGAGCAATTGAAGGAAGAATGGAGGGAGTTCAAGAAGGGATTAATGTCCTCGGGATTTATTCATAACAACATTGGTGATCATATTACTTGGGGAGGTAGAATACATGAACATAATGTTAAACCACAGGAAAATTATTGTATGCCGGTTACACAGAAGGGGGAGAACATGCAAAATAATTGGATAAAGGATATATGGAAATCGAGGGCTCAAACTAAACAAATCATTTATTTCTTACTAGAAAGTAAGAACAAAAATCTGACTTGGATGAACCTCGGGACACGGGGCTGGAGTGGCCCGGGCTTCTACTGTCTGTGCAAATCTACCAAGAATGATAATAAACACCTTTTTTACCAGTTCTCCTTTGTCATAACCTTCTGGGAACAACTGAGGACAACGTTCATATTTGAGGCTCCAAAATTCACAAATGCCCAGGAATGCTTCATGTTGTGGACGGGAAAGGGATATAACCTCAGGAACATTCCCATCATAGCACATTGGAGGGTTTGGTGCTGTAGAAATAAGGGGGATTTTGAAGATCATATATTTGCACCACAGTGGGTAGTAGGACAAATACTGAAGACCTTCAAGGGACAAAAGATTAAATATGGACCACCAAAAGACATGTCACACAGGTATAGACAACATGAGATGCACTATCCAGCAGGCTTCTTTGATGGGGCGGCACAACAACAAGGATGTGGATGTGATGCATGGCTCATGATATCCCCAACCTCTCACTATAAGATCCATTGGTTTGGTGGCATGGGGACAAACACCAGGGCTGAGGTGCTGGTGCTATGGGGCCTTTTCTGATTTTCCAGACAACTCTACATTGACAATATTTGGGTTTTTGGGGACTCCAAAGTACTTATAGATTACATGAACAACCATAATACTATGGCACCAGTGATTCTCACCTACTGGTTGGACATGATCTATGTTCTTGGCCAGTCTTTGTCCAGTATTAGTTACACCCACATCTACTGGGAGAAAAACATTACTCCGGATAGACTATTGAAGAAAGGCTTGGAAGGCATATTTGGAGCTATGCACTATACTTTATCAGAAACTTTCAGGGTTGGAGCTTCTGGAGTGGTAGCCTTTTTCTGAGTTTCTATTTTTTCCATGACGTTGGGGGATTGGCCCAGATTTTGTAGGGATGGTGCAATTTTTCGAAATTTCCCACTATATTATCACAGATTCTATTCTGACTCTATTACTAGACATGTTGGTCTCTCGTAGACATTTGACATATCTGTACTCTTCGTTTTCATGGAAACATGGGTATTGTTGTTTATGTAAAAATGACACTTAGCTCTTACGATATATACTAAAGCTAATATAGGTATATGCTAAACATTTTTGAGATTATGTGCAAGGATTATGTATACACATAAATTGTATGTTTACAACTGATTTTTAGAACTGCCTTGTACAAAATATAAACCATATTTTTTTCTCCCTATACAAAATATGACAATAATAAAATTTATAAAAGAAGAGAATATATTGGAATCTTAAAAATAGAAATAAATAATGTTAAAAAAGAATGCTTTTCTATATGAAAGAAGAAATATTTAACTAAAAGTCATTAACAAGACATTTAGTATACAACAAAGTATGACAATAACAAAAGTTATAAAAGAACAGAATATATTGGAGTAGTGTAATATTTATTAAAAATGCAAATAAATAATTTTAAAAGAAAATGCTTTTCGATATGAAAGAAGAAATATTTAACTAAAAGTCATTAAAAGGCATTTAGTATACAATAAAGTATGACAATAATAAATTTATAAAAAAAGAGAATATATTGGAGTTGTGTGAGAGTGTCATATTGTAAAAAGGATGTTAGAGTAGTTTAATAGTGGAAATTTTGGTATGATTTTAATAAAATTTATTAAATTTTTTAGGAAGTTTAGTTTACATTTGTTAAGTTTAAGAATTCTAAATGTCCTAAAAGATTTTGATGTTGTTGAATCTTTTTAAAAAAAACATAAGAACAATTTAAAGACTACTATGGACAGATTTTCTGAAAAATAACCTTCTTGGTATTTTGGGTTTGACTGTTACTTTTCCAGCCATTTTTCTTTTTCAAAAATTCTGACCATAGTAATTTTTAGTAATCTTTCAAATGTTTTTTTAATGGCGGAAAACATTTAACACCACCAAAAACCCTAATACACCCAGAATTTTGATTTTGAATATTGAGAAGTGTAACTAGAATTTCGCAAAACTTCTAAGGGATTTTATCGAAATAACCCTGAAATTTCCACTACTAGCAAAAGTGCGACCTCCTTGTTCTACTCTAATTAAAATTGGTAAGGTAAAATTGGAAAGCCGACTCTATTATCTTATAGTTGGAAGGTTAGGGCGCCTACCTCTTGCAAGAAATCTGCGACGCCTTTCCTCCCGGGACATTTAAATCCCATGCTCTCGAAGAATTGCAGAACAAATTCGCGGGGTCCTTGGTACACGATATAACCTTCTGACAGCAGAATTACATCGTCGAAGAGGTCATAGGTTTCAGGGGCAGGTTGCAGAAGAGAAATGACCATTGTCTCTCTCATTATATGAACGAACTGGGAGAAGCTTCGGACAATCTGATATGCGGTAGAGCTGTCCAACCCTGTCGAAATTTCATCCATCAGAAAAGCTTTGGCACCGCCGACCATCATCTCCCCCGTTGTGAGTCTCTTCTTCTCACCTCCAGAAATGCCCCGCACCATATTATCTCCTACCATCGTATCCGCGCACGTGTCCAACCCCAATATCTGGAACAAAGTATTTAGATGATATTCATTGTGTCATAACTCACATAAACATGTTGATTGCTATTATTGAATTTGAAGATTATTTTTCCTATAATCAAATATAGAAATTTTCATACATACACATAGATTTACCTAATATTAAAAAATCTATAATAAATTACATTGAGGTGTACAATCAAATTACACTCAACTAAAAAGAACTCACCTTCAAAACATAGTCCGTCATAACACTATTTTCTTGTCCCCCTATTGCTGTGGCCTGCATATATGTTCAACAGTTCATGGTATTTGTATCAGCTCCACCATTTTTTATTAAAATCCATTATCTAATTGGAAAACTGCATCATTCTTGAAGTTGATGATACCTTCATGAAAATATCAATATCGGCATCTGGTTTCACTCCTAGTTGTTTCTCTCTTCTGGAAAGCTCAGTAAAGATATCTGCAGTGAAGACCAGTTATTCAGGATAGATCCATCTTCATGATGAGGAATTGAAAGTTGGAAATTAATCTGAAACTCAGATATAGATATTTTCCATCGACTTGCAGATTTGTAAAAAAACACTGACTCGGAATTTAAATATATGTAATAGCAAAATAAAATACCATATCTCGAACCAACGCCTTGACAACGAGCCGAAAAGTTGAGAGTTTCTCTAACAGTCATTTCTGCCACATGGGTATCATGCTGACTGATGTAAGTAGAAGTCTTCTCTGGCACGAATTCGTTGAGGGCATGTCCATTATACGTAACTCCTCCTTCAACCTATACGAAAACCTTATATAAAATAAATTCAATCTCCTTGATTCAAAATAGCAGCAGGAACTTGAGGTTTGGAAGCATACTTACTTTCAGTGTGCTTTGAAGCTTTCCAGCAAGTGCCAAGAGAAGAGTAGTTTTTCCCGAGGCAGGAGGCCCAAGAAACAGCGTCAATCTTCATGATTTTAATTTTACAATCCACGGATCAGCCCACAGCATCGCCATAAATTTGAAGTTAAAAAACTTTCAGGATATATGTTTACCTGCCCGGTTTAACGATACCACTCATATTGTGAAGAATTGTTAAATTTTTCTTCTTTGTCTTTCTCAGCCGAGCCGTTGCCAAAACATCCTACGGTCAAACATCCCACAAATTTAGGTCAAAGTATGACACAACGCGGCTTTGCAACCCGAAGGTTATTATTATTATTATTATAAATTTAAACGTCAAACATCCCAAAAATTTAGGTGTCAAAAGTATGACACAACGCGGCTTTGCAACCCGAAGGTTATTATTATTATTATTATAAATTTAAACCTATGAATTTTTTTTCACATATTTCCTTATAATAATGTTCACACGTTATGGTTATCTATACACGCCACAATAGTTACCATTAGTTTGTTGTAGAGTGCAAGATAAAATTGCATGTCAAAATAAAAATAAAGTCCACTATTAGAAAATGAAGTTTTATTATATAATAAAAAGTCTATTTAAAAACAATTATATATAATTAGCAGTTGTTTTAAAAGGTGCTAAGAAAGGTTAATAAGTTTTTTAAATTGGAAAAATTGTATGAGATAAAGATGCCTCAAATACATTTTTTTTTTTACTTTTTACAATATCATAATTATGAATATTTTTAAATAATTTTTTCTTTTGGTTCAATACAATTTCTTTTACTTTTTACAATATCATAATTATGAAGAGATTGGAAGTTCTTTTTTCTTTTCTTTTCAATATTTCCGAAATAACTTATTCCTTCAGCTCAAATACATTCTTTTTTACTTTTTACAATATCATAATTATGCATATCAAACCTAGTTACAATTTCAACACTTTCAATAACATACACTTATCTCATCTAAATCACAATACACTATTCATTCTCATCTAAAATCACAATTCTTCCATAACTATTTTTATGTATATGTTGATTTCTATCAGTTTCATTTATGTATATATTAATTTTACAGTTATTAATAAGTATAGTTCATTTTTCTATTCATTCTACCATTACTATTGTGCTATCCTTTATGCCTCATTTATATTTTTATTGCTAATGCTTTATGTATATATTTCTTATTTCATTTTCATTTGTGAAGGTAATGCTAAAATGGTTGAAATGGAAATAACCAATTTAAAAAGTCAAACACATCAATCATAAGCATATCCCTACACACTAAAATATTTTGGCACAAATCTCTCTACACAATCAAAATTTTCCACACAAAACTCTCCACACAAGCTTCAAAAATACTTTAATTGACATAAAATGTTAGGCATCTCTACATGGTGAAATAAATCAAAACTTCCCACTCAAAACTCTCCACACAAGCTTCAAAAATAATTTAATTGACATAAAATGCTAGGCATATCTACATAGTGAGATATTTTCACACATCTCTCTACATAATTGAAAAAATTTTCACAAAAATCTCTCTACATAATAAAAAAAATTCTAGACAAAACTCTAGCCTTAGAGATATCATTTAGAGTAGTAGTGTGGAAAAGTTGATTATGGGGACAACCATTCATTCATGTTGTGCAAATAAGTTTTTAAAAAATTGAATATATAGTTTTATTTATGTTCTAGAAATTAAATAATAATAATAATAATTTGAATATATAATTTTATTAATGTTTTTTAAATTAAAAAACATCATAAAAGTTTTTTTTTGAAGTGTAGAGAAGTTGATTTTATGGATAAATATAATTTCATTTATTAGTAAATTGTTATTTTTTATTGTTTTCTTTTGTCTTTAATGTGAATTTGTCGGAATTAGTTAGGTGAAATCTTGAATTGTGTTGTTTAAATTGGTTTTTTTTTTATTGCATATAGAGATTGGGCACTCTAAAAAACCATAGGACACTTTGATTGTGCATAATTTAGTCATAAAACTTGTGATTTGATTTCAATAAATTATTTCCAAATTTTAGACAAATTAAATCAGAAAAATCCACCCTAAAAGTTTTCGTAAAATAGCATTAAAAACAACTAATATTTATTGAGAATTCATTTTTTCAATTTATTTTTTTTTAAATAATTTAATTGTAAATTCGGTAATATTTTAGAATTTCACACCTGCAAGTTAAATAATCACACACAATTACAATCATCTTATCCATTAAATTTCACAATATTCTTGAAATCATCCCCTCCATTAAATTTCACAATATTTTTGAGATCGGTAATAAAAATATAGATAATAAAATTTCAGTACAGCATAATTTCACCATGAGTTTCCCTTTTTACAACAGAAACCTTGAAAAAATCTCAAAAGTGTCTGATTCCATCCGTTCGTCCCTGAGTTTTTTCAAAACCCCACGAAATCCTAATGGTAAAAATATTTTCGAAATTGGAAATTAGCAGAGTCAAACCAATGTAATCATTCGATTTACCAGATTTTAGAATATTTGGAAAATCAAAATAAGAATATTAAATTCCAATATAGCAGAATTTCATCATGGATGAAATCTTACCCTGGATTTTGGCGTTTTCCCATCAAAACTCTTAAAAAAAATTTAGAAGTGTCGGATTCGATCAGTTATTTCTCTAATTTTGGGTTTCTTCATCCAAAATCCCAGTTCTTTCCCTAATTTTTGGTTTTTTCAACCAAAACCCCAAATTAGATTTTTGCCTTAGATAATCTACTAAATTTAGACATAGATCACCCCAAATTATGCGATTTAATTGTCCTTAAAGCTCCCAACAAAATGGAGAATAATCATGTAAGGAAAAAATAAAATTGGGCGTAAATTGAAAAAGGAATTCTCTGAAAAATCTACCATTAATAAAAAGCTAATAAATGGTATAGATTTTGCAAACAAGGGTTTTGCCAGTTTTAATTTGACGCAAAATTTTGAAATTTCAATTAAAGCTTCGAATCAGTGAAAAATTCCGTCTCTTAGTAAGAGCAGAATTCAGCACGTCAAGCGAGGAAGGGAATCATGTATTCCTGTTTCATCTGATCTTAATTCCATCGCATCACAAAAAGTAAAAATGATCGAAGCAACAAAAAATAACGGCCAAGTCAAGCCAAGAGGAGATAAATAAATTCCACTGAGATTTACTTACTAGTATCATTCAAACAGTTAGCAATTCTTAAAAATCTTTTGCACTTACTCTCAGAAAAAAAAACTCTATTAAAAGGGGAAAAAGGAAAATTCTCAATATCTTAGAGAGCAGATCTTTATATTAAAAATCCACTTACTAGTATCATTCTAACAGCAAGCAAGCCCTAAAATTCCTTTGCTCTTACTTTGAGAGAAAAAAACTCTATTAAAAGGGAAAAAAAGAAAATTCTCTATATTTTGGACAACAGATCTTTACATTAAAAAGACAACCAAACAAGCTATATAATTGTAGGGAGTGAGTCTTTGTTGGAATTTCTGATAATTTTAGAAATACACAGGGAGAACAAAATTCTCTTCTACCTCAACTCAGAGATTATAAAACAAACAAACTTCGTTGCTGAATACTGGACAGAGAAGGCAAACTTTAAAACTATTTCATTAAAATAAAAGGCTATTACAAAATTCGTTCTTCCTCAATCAGAGAGATTTACAAAGTAAACTGGACTGCTACAAAACACAGTGCTCACAAACATAAACTCTCTCTATCTTTTTCTTCAAAAATGCACATATAGTGCTCTACAAATCTTCAATGTGCTTTTGTTTGCGGACACACAGTATTACTGTCTGCTGCTCTTACATTTTCTGTCTCTGTGTATTACTCTCATAATAAGCCTTCACGCTTTTTCATTTATATATGTCACTATATTAAAATTAAAACAAAAACAAATGAAAAATACATCGCCACATACAAAACAGAAACCAAAGTTAAAACTTTTGGTCGCGGTGATTAAACGAAACATCAAACAAAAATATATATGTGAATAGTGGAGCCCACATCGGAGATCACATCATGAGATGTGAGTGGTTCAAGTGGTGTGCGGGACATTGTGCTTTGCGATGAGCGATGAGCGATGTCGCTACATCGCATCTCAAGCGATAAGCTGACTGGGTGATTACAAAAGATACTTGTGAGCGCGATGTGCGATGGACCCTACAGCGAAGTTCGCATCGCATATGGACTTCAGAACAAAACATAGTGGAGGGCTTTAACATGCAGCGCATGCGATATGCGATATCGCATCGCAAGAAATATATCGGCGGTAAACACATTTGTGGAGGAGGCTTTACATTATCCGTTGCGATGTGCGATGTGTGATATCACAACGTCGCATTACATCAGAACTTCACATCAACAAGACACATCACATCTGTAATAAATACAGCGGCTGCGAAAATGGATTAAGGCGATGCAGTGGTTGGAGGTATAAAGACACGGTATGGTGGGCTTTAAACCGATATGACTGTAATTATATTTGTATGTTGTTGCGTGGTCAAAACCATGAAAAAAACATCACTTCTTCAGCGGTGAACGTATGGTTGCGGCTGTTCAAAAATTAAAGCCTCCTTGCTTCATTTATATCATTCTTGAATGCACAGTCGTGTGCACGCTAAGTCCTTTGCCCCTTTTCTGTACAATTCTTCCTCCTGCACAAGGCAGTAGCACGGGAATTTTAATATTTCCAACACTCCCCCTTAAAATAACCTGCTGGTTTTTCTGTCATACCCATGCATTTTCTCAGATAATTAAACTCCTTTTGCCCCAATGGTTTAGTCAGAATGTCGGCAAACTGCTCCTCTATTTTGCAAAGTTTGAGAACAATTTCTCAATTGTTCACTAGCTCCCTTATGTAGTGAAACTTGGCATCTATGTGTTTCGTTCTTTTGTCAAACACGGAATTCTTTGACAAAGCTATGGCTGAGTTGTTGTCACAATAAATCACTATGCCCTTTACCTGTTCATGACACAAGCTTTTCAACATCCTTCTCATCCACACTGCTTGACATGCTGCTACTGTCGCTGCCATATGCTCTGCTTTTGCTATAGACAATGCCACAATTGGTTGTTTATTAGAAGCCCATGAAATGGCTCCTGAACCCATGTGGAAAACATAACCGGATGTTTTTTTCCGATCATCTACACTTCTAGCCCAATCACTGTCAATGTAACCAACCAATTCAGAATTTTCAGATGAAGAGTATGAGATGCCATACTTCTTTGTACCATTCACATACCTTAGAATCCTCTTGGCTGCCTGCCAATGTGCCTCCTTTGGCTTCTCCATAAATCTGAAAATCAAGCTTACGGCATGCATGATGTTCGGGCTAGTTGCAGTCAAATACATGAGGCTTCCAACTATGCTTTTATACAAGCTAGGGTCAAAACCTTTGCTTCTGTCCTCTTTGCTCAATTTCAACCCCATGACAGTTGGAGTTACAGCTGCCTTGCTGCTCTGCATGTTGAATCGTTTCAACACTTCTTCAATATATTTTTCTTAAGAGATAAAAATCCCATTTTAATTTTTCTCTACTTTTATCCGAAGAAAATATCTCAAAAAACACAAGTTAGTCATTTCAAATTCACTTTTCATGACTGCTTTAAAGTCAGAAATGAGAGAAACTCCATTTCCTGTAAAGATTAAATCATCTACATATAAAACAACAATAAGAGTTTTACTGTCATTTTCTTTTATGTAGAGTGTGGGTTCTCCATCACATTTCTCAAATCCATTTTCAGTTAGGTAAGCATCTATTCCGCTGTACCATGCTCTTGGTGCTTGCTTTAACTCATAAAGAGCTTTCTTCAATCTGCAAGCTTTGTGCTCTTGGCCCTTTTTCTCATAGCCTAGAGGTTGTTCAACATAAACCTCTTCCATCAATACTCCATTTAGGAATGATGATTTCACATCCATCTAGTAAACTTTTCACTTCTGTTGTGCTTCTATGGACAACACTGCTCTCACGGTTTCCATTCTTGCAACCGGTGCAAAAGTTTCTTCATAATCTCTTCCATGTTGCTTCTTGTATCCTTTGACAACAAGTCTAGCCTTATGCCTTTAAATATTACCTTCAGCATTGCTTTTGGTCTTGTATACCCATTTCACTCCAATCACTTTCTTACCTTTTGGGAGATCAACAAATTCCCATGTTTTATTTTACTCTATTGCATTCATTTCTTCATCCATAGCTTCTATCCATTTTTTATCTTTTATAGCTTCTTCAAAATGAATAGGATCATCAACATGACAATATAATGCGAATAAAGAATTTATACCTTCATTTGCTGCTTCTTTCTTATAGATTTCATTTAGATTTCTGAATCAGGTTCCTCTTTTGCTTGGTGTAGCTGTGCTTGAAGAACCACTTAAATCAACTCCATGTGGTGTGCTTGGAGAAGCACTACTTTCACTTCTCAAAGGTGTTCTCATTCTTGCTTGAGGTGTCCCTTGCTGTCCTTGTGTTGGTGGAGGTGGTGCTACCGATGAGGTGTTCTTTTCAGTCACATCTTCCCCATCTTCGTCATGAGACAAATAGCTTTTGACATTGACTATTTTCTCAATGCTTCCATCCCATGCTTCTTCTTCTATGAATTGCACATCTCTGCTTATAACAAATTTCTTTGTGGATGGGTTATAATATCTATATCCCTTGGATTCTTCACAGTATCCAAGGAATATGCACTTCTCCCTCTTACTTTCCAACTTCTTTCTCAATTGATCTGGAATGTGTGCATAAGCCACACACCCAAAAACTCTCATGTGGGCGACTCCTTGTTTTCTGCCACTCCATGCTTCTTTTGGAACTATGTTCATCACTACTTTTGTTGGGCATCTATTCAAAATATATACCACACAATTTGTTGCTTCTGCCCAATACTCATTTGGCAAATGTTTTTCCTTCAACATACTTCTCACCATATCCATGATGGTTCAATTTTTTCTTTTAGCAACACCATTTTGTTGCGGTGTCTACCTTGTTGTGAATTGTTTAAATGTATGCCATTTTCTCTACAAAAACATATAAATTCTTTTGAGATGTGCTCACCTCCTCTATCAGTCCTTAAGACTTTGATATGCTGCTCAATTTGTTTCTCTACAAGAGCTTTAAAGTGGCAAAACTTTTCAAACACTTCACTTTTATACTTCAAGAAATAAACCGATGTTTTTCTTGTGAAATCATTAATGAAAGTCAACATATAATTGTTGTCTGATATTGATGATGTTTGCATTGGCTCACACAAATATGAATGGATAATTTCTAAGGGTGCCTTTGCCCTTATGCTCTTTCCTGATGGAAAATTTTCTTTGTGTTGTTTTCCCAAGATGCAACCTTCACATAGGCTATCCAGTTTCTCTATCAATGGTAGTCCTCTTACCATTCTTTTCTTGTGCAACAAATTCAGACCTCCGAAATTGAAATGTCCAAATCTCAAATGCCATAACCAATTCTCATCTTTCACTTCCTTTTGAAAGACCTCTTGAGTTACA
Source organism: Pinus albicaulis (assembly GCA_034641835.2). NCBI lineage: Eukaryota > Viridiplantae > Streptophyta > Pinopsida > Pinales > Pinaceae > Pinus > Pinus albicaulis. The sequence continues at coordinate 734,077,718 of CM076578.1, read as the reverse complement.
ACTGCTACATTCTTTCTCTTTCCCTTCAAGTCTTACATTTAGCATGAGTGGAAACATTCTATTGTTGGTCATTTTCACTTCTACAATAACCTTCTTACTTGGAGGTATGTCCATTATTATGCACACATCATTTTTGAAGAATACATTGTAACCTTTGTTAATGAGCTGCCCGATGCTCAAAAGATTACATTTCAAGCTAGGAACATAGTATACATCTCGCACAAATTTCTGCTCGCCATTTCTTGCAAGGATACTTACTCTGCCTTTTCCCTTGACAAAGATCTTAGTATTAGTTCCAGTTGTTACTTCATATTTAACATCTTCATCAAGATTGGCAAACATTTCTATGTTTCCAGTCATGTGATTACTGCAACCTGAATCTAAGAACCATACATCATCCTGCCTATCTTGTTCTACATTACATGTTAATAGCACATTCTTTGGGGTATTTTCTTCTTTTGTTACATTCACATTCTGCCTATTATTCATGTCATATTTCTTTTTCCTACACTCATTGGCATAATGCCCATATTTTTTGCAATAATGACACTAGACATTGGATTTTTCATACCTTTTCCCATGAGCATGTTGTTGTCCACCTTGCTGGTTGCTGCTTTGGCCTTGGCTTTTATTCTGATTGGTACTCCTTCCATGAGTATGTGAAGGTTTTTTTCCTCCTCCTCTATTTTGGCTTCTACCTCTTCCTCTTCCTCCGCCTTGACCTCTTCCTCTTCCAAAAGGCATCTAGGTCTTGAAGGCATGCTCCAAGGATGGGTTTACTGATCTTCCCAATCTTTGTTCATGAGTCATTAGTGATGCATGAAGTTCATCAACTGTGAACTTTGAGAGATCCTTTGTCTCTTCAATGGTGGTTACAATAACATCAAAACTTGAGGGTAGGCTCCTCAATACTTTCTCGACTATCCTTATTTCTTCAAGTGTCTCTCCATGAGACCTTATCTGGATGACAATCCCAATCACATGTGTGAAGAATGAGTCTATGTTTTCAGACTCTTTCATACAAAGAGTTTCAAAATCTCTCCTCGGCAATTGTAGCTTTTCTTTCTTCACCTTTTCCATACCTTGATAGGCAATCTGGAGGGTATTCCATGCATCCTTAGATCTTTTAGCTACTGCTATCCTTGGAAGCACACTCTCATGCACTGCTTGATAGAGATAGAAGAGAGCTTTAGAGTCATTCTTGCTATTGATCTTCAACAAATCCTTCTCTGCCCGTGTTAAGGCATTAAAGACTTGTTCATATGCTGGTTCTTCTAGACCATCTTCAACAAACTCCCATAGATATTCAGAGAAAAACAAGTCCCTCATGGTAATTGCTCAATATTCATAGTTTTTCCCATTAAAATGTAGGAGCTGAGTATTTCCAATACTCATACTGGTGCTTGGTCCAGCCATGGCATACAAACTGAAATTTGAAATAAAAATTGACTGTGTTTTTCTTAAACATGCTGTCTCTTTGCCTAAGAGACCAAACTATGCCTCTGAAAACTTCTCTGGACTGCTCTTTTAAATTCAAAATAAGAATTTTGTTTTGATAAATACCTGGACTTGGCCTTTTGGTGGGCTTGCTAGAGATCTGCTGGGGAATTGCTGCAATAAGATTCCTTCTTCCTTCAGCTTCTTTGACACCTCCAAAGAGCCTGGATTTGCTCCAATACCATGTTGTAATTTCTAAGAATTCTAGAAACACACAAGGAGAACAAAATTCTCCTCTACCTCAACACAGAAATTATAAAAAAAACAAACTTTACTGTTGAATACTGGACAGAGATGACAAACTTTAAAACTATTTCATTAAAATAAAAGGCTATTACAAAATTCCTTCTTCCTCAATCAGAGGGATTTACAAAGTAAACTAGACTGCTACAAAACATAGTGCTCACAAACATAAACTCTCTCTATCCTTTTCTTCAAAAACGCACATACAGTGCTCTACAAATCTTCATTGTGTTTTTATCTGCGGACACACAGTCTTACTATCTACTGTTCTTACACTTTTTGTCTCTATGTATTACTCTTATAATAAGCCTTCGCGCTTTTTCATTTATATATGGCGCTATATTAAAATTAAAACAAAAAAAAATGAAAAATACATTGCCGCATACAAAACATAAACCAAAGTTAAAACTTTTGGTCGCGGTGATTAAACGAAACATCAAACAAAAATATATATGTGAATGGTGGATCCCACATCGGAGATTGCATCATGGGCTGCGAGCAATTCAAGTGGTGTGCGGGACATTGTTCTTTTGTGATGAGCGATGAGCGATGTCGCTACATCGCATCGCAAGCGATAAGCTGACTGGGTGATTACAAAAGATACTTGTGAGTGTGATGTGTGATGGACCCCAGAGCGGAGATTGCATCGCATATGGACTTCGGAACAAAACATAGCAGAGGGCTTTAACATGCAGCGCATGCGATATACGATATCACATCGCAAGAAATACATCGATGGTAAACACATTTGCGGAGGAGGCTTTACATTGTCTATTGCGATGTGCGATGTGCAATATCACAACATCGCATCGCATCGAAACTTCACATCAACAAGACACATCGCGTCGGTAATAAATACAGCAGCTGCGGAAATGGATTAAGGCGGTGCAGTGGTTGGAGGTATAAAGACATGGTATGGTGGGCTTTAAATTGATATGACTGTAATTAAATCTGTATGTTGTTGCGTGGTGAAAACCACAAAAAAAAAGCACTTCTTCAGCGGGAAAGGTATGGCTGCGGCTGTTCAAAAATTAAATCCTCCCTGCTTCATTTATATCATTCTTGAATGCACAGTCTCATGCATGCTAAGTCCTCTACCCCTTTTTTGTACAATTCTTCCTCCTGTACAGGGCAGCAGCAGGGGAATTTTAATATTTCCAATAGTCCTGGCCATATGGGAGACTAAACTCTTCCTACATTTAGTTACAAGTAGCATCAAGAGTGACTCAGCAAAGAGCCCTAACCAGAAAATAAAATAAAATGTGTATATATTTACAGTAGAAACCCTAATGGCCTCAGGGCCTGCAATAAATCAATCGCAGGGGTGTTCGATGTGGCCTTTCCAAGGCTGAAAATATTGCAAGTGGACGACATCATCCTTGTTCTAGATCATTTTGAGGGTGTCAAATATTTCAGCAAAGATCACTCTTTTTATCATCCCCTCTTGAGTGGAGCTAAATCTTTCCATTTCTCTGAATTTCTCTAGATAATAGTGCCGGCAGGGATAATATTAATTATGGTTGCGAAAATGCAGCTGGTGAAAGGACAGGTTTAGAGGAACACAGGGAAATATACCAGAAACCTAGTTGTCATACAACAACAAGTGTCAAGCCTAGATTGGAGTTCAAATTATTGGACAGATGTCAAATGCAAATCACAACTATTGACAAAACCCAAAAGTGTAATGATTCAAAAGAATAGGCCTATCGGCCTAAAAATAATCAATTTTTTTTTATATTTTTTAAATGTATAAAATTATTTGATATTAACTTTATATTTGTGATGCAACAACAAGTGTGAAGCCTAGATTGGAGTTCAAATTATTGGACAGATGTCAAATGCAAATCACAAACCCAAAAGTGTGATGATTCAAAAGAATAGGCCTATCGGCCTAAATATATAATTTTTGTCATTATATTTAAATTTTTTATCATTACTAATTAATGAAAAATCAATATCTATAAACATTTTACAAAAAAACAACTATAAATTATTTTTAATGAAAAAATAACTAGATTATAAATAAACATCTTTGAATTAAATAAAAGAAAATTAAGTATAAGAGGTTTCCAAAGTGCATTATATTAGATATTATTTTTGGGATTCAACTGCCTTAAGTAAGTCATTCATCTATGACCATTTCCATGAGAGGTAGTCGTATCTGACAATTTGTTTATGATTTTTGAATAGTCCACTTAGCACTCATTGCATAGAATGATGCTCACAAAAGTGAAAAACTTTTAAATCAACAAAAACCTTTTCCTTCCCTTCTTTTTTTATTATTTTCAAATCTCTAACTTCTATTTTTTTTAATAATTATTATTTCCAACCTCTTCTTTTTTTTTATATAATTTTTAATTATTTTTCTTTATTTTAATTTTTCCATATTTTACAAATTTTCAAAAAATTTATAATTATATTTAAAATTTATAAACGCTAATAAAAAATCGTATCTATAACTATTTTACGAAGAAACAGCCATCAATTAACTTAATTACATAACAGAATTTTAAAATATAATGAAAAAATAACTAGATATCTCTCACATATAATTATCTTTTAACTAAAAAAATATTTAAATCAACAAAAACCTTTTTCTTCTGTTGAGTCTTTTTTTTTTAAATTATTTTGTTGTGTTTTTATTTTGTGAAATTTTACAAATTTTCAGATTATGTTGAATTTTTTAGCTAACTAGATTTCATCAATTGTTTTTGAAAATAACTATGTAGATTGCAGAAATCTTTTGGAAATAATTTTGTAGTGTAGGAAACACCTGAAGTTTCCAGCTGATATTTTGAAACCTTTGTTGCTCCTCTATGATGTTGAGGGAAAGATCAACTCAAAGTGTCTAATGTTTCTAAAATTCTTTATAGTTATTTCCAGAAATAATTAACTGTGTAGAGTGGAGGAAACTTTTAGAAATAAGTGCAGGAAATTCTGAAAACTTTATTGTAACTGTGTAGAGTGGAGGAAATTTTTAGAAATAAGTGTAGGACATTCTGAAAACTTTATTGGTTCCTCATGATAGTTGAAACATCAACTGAAAATATCTTACGTTCCTAATTTTTTACAATTATTTCTAAAAACAATTTATCAAACCATAAAAATTCCAGTATAAACACTTACACATTCTTTATTTAATTAAATACTCTAGTAACTTTAACCTGAACCTCGTACCTCGACCATATTGACAGTCCAGTTAATTAGGGTTGGCAATGCCCTACTGCCAACGTAAACATCAGCAGAAATATTCAAGTCCTGGAAACGGATCTCAATTTCCGGTATGATAATTCCCACTCTGAGTACCACAAGCACAAGATGAAGACATTACAGATGAATATGGGCACAACAAACTGAAGCAAATTCGAAAAACGAAAAGAAAAAGCAGAGTGTAAAATGTTGAGAACCTGTCGAGTCTGTGACGAAGTTTGAGCAGAAATCGTTCATTATCCTGCTCTGAAACTCCCAGGAGTCTCTCAATGAATTCCTTCCGAGCCTCAGGTGGGATATCCCTGACGTCGATCTGCTGGTAACCAGAGCCGATGGACTGATTGTTTCCAAGGTCGCATGTGGGAAGCCTCTCTATGGCCTCCTCCTCCTCCTCCTCCTCCCACGTGCGCGCTATTGAACTCGACGACAGACTGGGGAATCGATCGCTACCACCAAACAAATTTGATCTGCCGGAGCCCAATATGCTGCTTCCCATTTTCTCCTGCAATTCTCAGAATAATGATGAGATACAAATGCTCATATAATCATGAGTTACAAATGGGACGGGACGATAATAATTTGAGCATCTAACATCTTTGGCTATTTAAAACAAACAAATACTGAGCACAGAAATATGACAACACAAATTTTATTAAATGACGTATAGTATACCCGATATAAATTCATATAAAAATACACGATAGTATACCAAAGACATAGTATAATAATAAAATACGTCAACTAACTCGTATTCCAAAACAAAAAGCTCTACTTAATCCAGAATATTCTATTAATATTCATAATATAACTCGTATTCCAAAACAAAAAGCTCTTCTTAATTCAGAATATTCTATTAATATTCGGCAGATGATATGTCGTTTTAATCTGACGGTGGGCATTTTCTGTGTCAACGCATTTAAATAATATTCTGTAGAATGATATGTCGTTTTAATCTAGGCATTTCGCATTTATGAGGCGGGGAAATAAGGCTCCCTTCGTTTTTCAACTTCGAACAAATATTAATAAATTAAATCAACTTTCCGCGTGTTTCATTGTGAGAGATTTTATATGCATCTCTCACACTTTTAGCGCAGAGAGTATCACATTCTCCCACGACATCATGGTCTGTCCATTTAAAAAAGGTACCATCTATAGTATTTATTCGTTGTGTTTCATGCATACATCCGTCATTTTCACCAATTGGCACATTCATGCACATCTCCCATGGTGGCTCACCTCGGAGGCCCATGCGTAACTAACTTACCACGGAATGGAAATTTTTTTGAGAGAAAGTGACTGATGAAATGACTATTCAATTATCATAGGAAGAGTCTTTACAATGGTTATGATGACTATTCAATTTCATTCAATTTTTTTCAACATAGAATGGAATGGAATTTTATAAACTTTAGTTTTTAAAGATAATAGCACGAGATTAAAGAATGTATACATTTAGTTCATTCCTTGTAGTGCCTCGATACGTTAAAGAAACGGCATAGCATTGTTCTTGACAGTTGACTATTTTATTTGTTTTTGTGGGAAAGGCTGGAAATATAGGGAAGGGAGCTTTTGAACCAGTTTTAGCCAACCATTTTTAGCCAATAGCGAGGGTATGTATGTGAGGCTGTCATAATATGACTTTTTACTTATTTTCTTTATCTATTTAGTATTGGAATTATTCCTAGCCATTGTCATGAATAAGAAGTGGCAGGAGTCTACATTGAATTGAATTTTAGTGTATGAAGGACAAGCCTTAGTCTTCAAAATTGAAAGGCGTTCACACAATATCAAATAGAGTACCAGCAAGTCCACACTCTCTGTTTATTCCAACCTCCCGCATTTACTTATCGTAGCCCACAACCTTTTTTGTTTACCCCTTAAGCTTTTGGCTAAATGTTATTTCCCTGCCGACGCGATCCGGCGGGACCCACCTCAAACCATTACCGCATTACATTTTCGCTTTATTTCCTTACCTTTCGGTTTTCGCACTCCCCGATGCTTTACCGGCCGTAGCCCACACTACACATGTTTTAAGTTTTAATGTTTGAACCAGCACCAAAACCGTGCGATGTTGTGCTACGACATCATCATCGTACATTGTACAATTTAACTTTTAAGCTGCCCGCACTTCACACTTTTTATGTTTTAACTTTTTCCGCTGCCTGCAGTGCGCACTTTGCAAAGTTTATGACTTACCTTTTTTGACCGCCCGCAAATTATGTTATTTGAGCCACGATGCGATCACAAGAGGGGCACATGGCAAGCTCAAAAGGATAGCGCAGATCGCACGCTGCAAAGCTTAGGAGTTAACAGATATTGCCCGTGGGTTATTTTGTTTTGGATGTGATGTGATAGTGACACGTCACATCGCAATCACAACAATTTATGTTTTTAGCTAAGTGCCCATGAAGTTAAATGTTTTGCGATGCGATGTGATCGTGCCAGCGCACATCCTAGTTTGCTAATTTTAATGGATAGCGCCCAGTTAAGTCTCGACATCGTCGATATGTGTTATGCGATGGAGGCGCGGATGCGGTGAGTGTTCACAGTTGAAATCTATAATATTTCAGGTTTGCCAATTTATGTGTTTTGTACGCGTTTTCTTGTAAAAACAACAAAACAATAGAATCGGGCATACATCGCTATGTGCGGCATTAATGAAGAAATGGGCATTGAGAGAAAAAGGGACGATTGGTTGCTACCCATCCATCCATCATTGAAATGCATTAATTTAACAGGCTATGGCCATTTTGTATTAGATATATATGTAATCTCATATGTTTTCAGAGAAGAGTTGAATAAATTAAAAATAATCTCCTCTCCTGTGTGTTTTTCTCTCTGTTTGTGTTTGAATGTTATTTTCGCATTATTTGTGCATTCTCTGTGTTGTGGGGGAATGCATCCCTCTGTGTTTGTTTTTTTCAATATTCCCAACATGGTATCGGAGTAGGTCTAGGCTCTCAGTGAAAGAACGAGCTCTCTTTACTGAAAAAGCTGTAAGATTGTTTGTAGAAGCGGAAGTCTCCAGCAGCGAGAAAGCTTTTACAGTAGTAAGAAAGTTTTTATTACACAGTCAAGATGGCAGCAATATTCACAAGCCTAACTAATACAGTTCAATGGGAAGAATTATGATTATTGGGCTATTACAATGAAGGCCCTGTTTCCTTCACAAGATCTTTGGGAGCTGGTGGAACAAGGTTTCAAACAACCAGCAGATGCAGCAGCACTTAATGTTTTGACACAAGCATAAAGAGATTTGTTGAAAGAAAATAAGAAGAAGGACTCCAAATCCCTCTTCTGTATTTTCCAGGTAGTACATGAAAGTATTTTTCCAAAGATTGCAGTAGCAAAAAAGTCTAAGGAGGTAGGGGATACCCTCCATACCGCCTATCAAGGCATGGAAAAGGTGAAGACAACAAAACTTCAAATGTTGAGAAGATATTTTGAAACTCTTTGTATGAAAGAGTCTGGTAACATAGAGTCATTGTTTACACATGTGATTAGGCTGGTTACCCAGATTAGGTCTCATGTAGAGACACTTGAAGAAAGGATAATAGTGGAGAAAATCCTGAGAGGTCTACCATCAAGGTTTGATGCCATCGTAGTGGCCACAGAAGAGACAAAGGATCTCTCACAATTTTTAGTGGATGAGCTTCATGCATCACTGATGTCTCACGAGCACAGACTGAAGAGAGCAACAAACTCCTCATTGGAGCATGCATTCAAGACACAAATTTCTTTTGGTCAAGGTAGAGGTCGAGGAAGGTCAAACTACCGAGGAAGAGGAAGAAGCCCACATAGAGGCGGAAGAAGCAGCCTTGTAAGCACAAGTGGAGGGGGCAACAATCAGAATCCAAGCGAAGGCTCAAGCCAAAATCAAGCACAAGGACAGAGGTATGAAAAATCTCAAGTCCAATGTCATTATTGCAAAAATTATGGGCATTATGCCAATGAATGTAAAAAGAAGAAAAATGACACGAGCAATAAACCTAGTGTAAATTTCACAAAAGAAAATCAGAACCATGGTAATGTGCTTTTAACTTGTAATGTAGCACAAGAAAAACAAGAAGATGTATGGTTCTTAGATTCAGGTTGTAGTAACCATATAACTGGAAACATAGCAATGTTTGCCAATCTGGATGAGAGTGTTAAATCTGAAGTGACAAGGGGGACTGATAGTAAAGTCTCTGTCATGAGGAAATGAAGAGTAAAAATACTGACAAAGAAGGGAGAAAAGAAGTTTGTGCCAGATGTCTAGTATGTACCTGGCCTGAAATGTAACCTCCTAAGCATTGGACGGCTCGTGAATAAGGGCTACAATGTGTTTTTTAAGAATGATGTGTGCACAATCATGGATATACCTTCAAGTAGATAGTTCATTACAAAAGTGCATATGACAAACAATAGAATGTTTTCTCTCAAGATCAGATTAGACTTGAAGGAAGGAAGTGTTGTAGTAGATGTCACACAATAAGTCTTTCAAGAAGAAATTAAAGATGAGAACTGGTTATGGCATTTGAGACTTGGACATCTCAATTTCAGAGGCTTGAATTTGTTGCACATAAAATGGATGGTAAAGGGATTACCACTCATAGAGAAACCATACAGCCTATGTGAAGGCTACATCTTGGGAAAACAACATAGAGAATCATTTCCAGAAGGACAGAGTATAAGAGCAAAGGCACCCTTGGAGATTTTCAACTCAGATTTATGTGGACCAATGTAATTGCCATCATTAGCTCAAAGTCATTACGTTTTAACATTTATAGATGATTACATAAGGAAGACATGGGTGTATTTTCTAAAACAAAAAAGTGAAGTGTTTGAACAGTTCTACCACTTCAAAGCTCTTGTTGAGAAGAAAAGTGGACACTACATAAAATTGTTGAGAACTGACAGAGGTGGAGAATATATATCGAAATACTTCCTACGTTTCTGTAGGGAGCATGGAATAGAGAAGTAGCTTACCACAAGGTATACACCTCATCAAAATGGTGTAGCAGAAAGAAAGAATAGGAACAGCATGGACATGGTAAGAAGTATGTTGAAGGCAAAGCATTTTCCAAATGAGAATTGGGAAGAAGCTCTCAATTTTGCAGATTATATTTTAAATAGATTTCCAACCAACCCTGTTATGAACAGAGTTCCAGAAGAAGAATGGAGTGGAACAAAGCAAGTTGTGACTCACATGAGAGTGTTTGGATGTGTGGCATATGCACATATCCCGGATCAGTTAAGGAATAATTTGGACAACAAGGGGGAGCAGTGTATATTTGTTGGATACATTGATGAATCCAAGGACTACGGGCTCTATAATCCATCAACCAAGAAGGTAATAATAAAAAAAGATGTTCATTTCATCGAAGAAGAAGCTTGGGATGGAAGTTTACATAAGACTGTAAATGTAAAGACATGTATTTCACATGAGGACAAAGAGAAATTGATTGAAAAAAATAACTCCTCAATGGTGGATCCTCCTCCACCTACACAGGCTCAACAGAGCACACCGCAACCAAGCATTATAACAACAGTGAAAAACCAAGAAAGTGCTTCTCCTAGGACACCACAGGGATTAGAAACTCCCTCGAGTTCGAGTGCAACTCCAAGCACATATTCAGTAAATACAAGAAGAATAAAACTCAGAAATTTAAGTGAAATTTATGAGCAACAGGAAGTTAATAGTAATGTTGGTCTGAATTCTTTACTTTCTTTATTTTTTCATGTTGATGATCCAAACCATTTTGAAGATGCAGTAAAATAAGAGAAATGGATTGAAGCAATGAATGAAGAGATAGGAGAAATAGAAAAAAGTGACACATGGGAGTTAGTGGACCTCCCACAAGGAAAAGAAGTTATTGGAGTGAAATGGGTCTATAAAACGAAGAGCAACATTGAAGGCAAGATAGAAAGGCATAAAGAAAGGATAGTTGTCAAAGGATACAAGTAGTAGCAAGGAAGAGATTATGAGGAAACCTTTGCACCAGTTGCAAGGATGGAAATAGTGTGGACAGTGTTGTCCATAGCAGCACAAAAAAAGTGGAAAGTCTATCAAATGGACGTGAAGTCAGAATTCTTGAATGGAGTGTCGAAAGAGGAGGTGTATGTTGAACAACCTCTTAGCTATGAGATAGAAGACCAATAACACAAAGTGTGTAAGTTCAAGAAAGCTCTTTATGGGCTGAAGCAAACACCAAGAGCATGGTAGAGCTGGATTGATGCTTACCTGGTGGACAATGGGGTTGACAAGTGTGATGGTGAACCCAAACTCTACATCAAAGAAAATGATGGTAAAATTCTTATTGTTGTTTTATATGTATATTATTTGATTTTCACAAGCAATGATGTTTCTCTCATTGTTAATTTTAAAGCAGTCATGAAGAGTGAATTTGAAATGACTAACTTGGGTTTGTTGAGATATTTTTGGGTATAGAAGTAAAGAAAACAGAAAAGGGGATTTTTATCTCCCAAGAAAAATATGTTGACAAAGTTTTAAAGAGGTTCAATATGCAGAACAACAAAGCATCATCAACTCCAACTATCATGGGGTTGAAATTGAGCAAGGAATATTGCAGCAATAATGTCGATCTGTCATTGTACAAGAGCATGGTAGGAAGTCTAATTTATTTTAATGCAACCAAGCCTCATATAAAGTATGTAGTAAGCTTGATATCTAGATTCATGGAGACACCCAAAGAGACACATTGGCAAGCAGGCAAGAGAATTTTAAGGTATGTAAATGGAACAAAAGAGTATGGACATCTGATGATTTTAAGCTAATTGGTTACACTAACGATGATTGGGTTGGAAGTGTAGATGAATGAAATAGAACATCAAGGTATGTGTTTCATTTGGGACTGGGAGCCATTTCACGGGTTTCCAAGAAGTAGCCAATAGTTTCATTATCAACAGTAGAAGCTGAATATGTAGCAGCAACAATGAAAACCTGTCAAGCGGTTTGGATGAGAAGGATTCTGAGAGATTTATGTCATGAGCAAGAAAAATGAACCACAATTTATTGTGATAACAACTCAGCAATAACATTTTCAAAGAAATCCGTTTTCCACAAGAGAACAAATAATATTGATGCCAAATATCATTTTATAAGGGAATTGGTTAACAATGGTGAAATTGCTTCGCAACATTTTAGGTCACGGGAACAATTTGTTGTTATCCTCACAAAGCCATTGGGATAGAAGAGTTTTTTTTATCTCAGATAGTGTCTGGGAATGACTGATGGTGGCAATTGTGATTAAGGGGGAGTATTGGAATTATTCCCAACCACCATCATGAATAAGAAGTGGCAACAGCCCACACTGAATTGAATTTTTGTGCAGGAAGGACAAGCCCCAGTCTTCAAAATTCGAAGGCATTCACGAATAATCAAATAGAATACCTGCAAGCCCACACTCTACGTTTATTTCCAACCTGTCACATTTACTTACCGTAGCCTATAACCTTTCTTGTTTACTCCTTAAGCTTTTGGCTGAATGTTATTTCCCCACCGATGTAATCCGACGGGACCCACCTTAAACCTTTACTGCATTACCATTTCACTTTATTTCCTTACATTTCACTTTTCACACTCCTCAAAGCTTTACCACCTGTAGCCCGCACTTTTCATGTTTTAACTTTTAACATTTGACCTAGCACAAAAAACGTATGATGTTGCGATGCAACATCCTTATTGCACATCGCACAATTTAAATTTTAAGCCACCTGCACCTAGCACATTTTATGTTTTAACCTTTCTCGCGACCCGTAGTGCACACTTCGCAAAGTTTATTACTTATCTTTTTTGACCGCCCGCAAGTTATGTTATTTGAGCAGCGATTACATCGCAAGAGGGGCAAGTGGTAAGCTCAGGAGGATAGCACAGATCACACGTCACAAAGCTCAGGAGTTAACGGTTAATGCATGCAGGTTATATTGTTTTGGATGCGATGTGATAGTGCCATGTCACATCGCAATCACAACAGTTTATGTTTTTAGCTAAGCACCTGCAAAGTTAAATGTTTTGCAATGCGATGAAATCGTGTCAGTGCACATCGCAGTTCAAAAAGTTTAATGGATAATGCCTAGTTAAGTTTCGACATTGTCGATATGTGTTATGCAATGGAGGCGCGGATGCGATGAAGTTTCACAGTTGAAATCCATAATATTTTAGGTCTGCGAATTTATGTGTTTTGTACGCATTTTATTATAAAAACAACAGAACTGTAGAATCAGGCATACATGGTTTTGTGCGTCGTTAATGAAGAAATGGGCCTTGACAGCAAAAGGGGCGATTGGTTGTTACCTGTCCATCTGGCATTGAAATGCATTAAGTTAACATAATAATACCATTTTGTATTAGATATATATGTAGTTTCATATGTTTTGAGAGAAGAGTTGAATAAATAATTAAAAAAAATCCTCTCCTCTGTGTTTTTCTCTCTGTCTATGTTTTACTGTTATTTCCACATTATTTTTTCATTCTCTGTGTTGTGGGGGAACACATCCCTCTGTGTATTGTTTTGTTCAATATTTCCAATATTTAGCCTATATCACCTATAGTTCATCAGTCAACCCGCACCCGCCTGGATAGATTGACTTTCACTGGCATTCTTAACCCACACCCGCCCTTACCAAGAAATCTTCTTGAAACATTGCATTTTCCTCTTTAAGTTCTGTCGAGTCCATATAATGTAATTTTACAAAATTACATTATATTTATAGAAGAGGTGTTTAACATTACATTTTATAAATAAATATATATTTTATCTAATAAGTGTTAAGAGGGAGTAAATATCTTAAGCTGTAAGCTTTATTTTGAGTGGAAAACTTCAAATCTCTCAAAATGCAAAAGTCATTTTGAGTGAAAAACTTGAAAAAAAGATTGCACTTTGGGAGAAAATTTCTACCTTGAGAGATGTGACTGTAACTCAGATGGAGCTATGCTGATTTTTAATAATATTATTTATATTACATAAATTTCACATCTCTCCATATAAAAGTATTTTCATTTTTAATTTTACTAAAATCTTGATTTAGCCTCTATGGAAAATCCATGGAATATTTTTAGTATTGATGATACATGCCCATGCCTATAGCATGTGGATCAGGCATAAATCTCTTATATATATGATTTCCCATGTCAGAATGTTACCTTACATATAATAATCAGGGCCCTTTTTTCCCATAAAAACAAATAGCTAGCATCCCAACCAAACAAACATGCATGAAAGTGTAACCTCCTCAATGTGATTTGTCAATTGGAGTTTTGATATATCTTAAAAGTAATTATAAACTTTTTTCTTTTATACTGTAATTAAAAAATGTTATAAAATTAGATCAAAATAAAATATTTTGATTGTGAAATGAGTTACTATTTTTTTGTATGTGGTATTTGATAATCCATGGTATTGTAACAAGCCTATTTACAAGTTAAAAACATACATGATAAAATGAGGATAAACACCCATGATTAAGAATATTTTTATATTCTAAGTATTAAATTTTTATGTTGCTTATTAATTAATTTGGGGTAGTCTAAATTATACACGAAATATTCTTTTCACCGGAATCAGATGATACAATTTCAAGCAAGCATGTGAATTTTTGTTGTTTAAAATACATTTTTGAATGCATAAATGGATTTAGCACCCTGAAAAATTCAGATTGAGTTAAAATTAATTAGAAAAAATGTAAAAATATAGTGAATAAGATCATTTCGTTTATAAGTTAGACTACACCATTAAATCTAAATATGGTTACTGAATAATTATTTTAATTTGTATGGTAAAATGGATCTTAAGTTATAACTACTATTTATATGTTATATATTTTAATATGGTATGTATATTATGATTTTCATTTATTAATAAAAGCAAATTTACAATATAATAAATTGAATTTTATTGTTTTTATTACTTCTAAGCTTTTATTATTAATAAACCCAACATTTAAGTGTTTAAATTAATTTATACACACTACAACATTTACATCACTATAATATGGCATGACTCTCTCTCTCTCTCTCTCTCTCTCTCTCTCTCTCTCTCTATATATATATATATATATATATATATATATATATATGGCATTGTAATATTTTATTCATATTTTTCACATTAAAATGCTAATACATTTTCCAATCGTATTTGGAAGTAGAAAACATATAATTTATATATTCATAGGATTCTCTATATAAAAAAATATTTCTATTATAAATATTTTTTAAAATTTTATGTAGGGGCATAGACCTCACCCCAAATCAAATCTTTGGAAGTAGAAAACATTTAAAACATATATTCATAGGATTCTCTATATAAAAACATATTTATATTATAAATATTTTTTAAAATTTTATGTAGGGGCATAGACCTCACCCCAAATAAAATCTAATTTTCTGAAGCTTCCAGAATAAACAACATGGTAGCTAAAGAGAGACGACATGATTTTTTCTGGTTTATGTAATTTTTTAATATTTTAGAAGCCTCTAGAAGGTATGAAATGGAAAAGAACAAGATTTCTCATCTTGATTAGAGTTTGTTTGCTTTTTTTTTCTTGTTATAAGCTGCCTATGAGATATCATGTGGAGGTAGCCAATCCAAATGTAAAACTAGGTCAAGAGGCTCTAAAGTCTTTAGATGCCATATATGTAATCATCATTATTTTGAATATATTCAATGTGTGTGTTTTTATTTGCATTTATGTGTGTTTTCTTTTATCAAGCCCTCTTGTGTTCGAAGTCATGTTATTGAAATTCAATAACCACGAGAATATTTTGTGACTTCAGGTAGTTGCGACCACAGTTTAGAAGGAAGTCCTCGGCGCACTGAAAAAATTGTCGAGGGTCCTCAAGTGTCACATCCCTCGGTATACCTCTTACAAAATGCACATGATTAACAATTTTTACAAGTTTTAATAGCTTGTAACATTCCATAAATGATTTATATTTTATTCCTTAGCTTATAATCAAATGATATATTCATTATCATTAAGTGAAGTAATCATAGAAAGGAAATAAAAAATTACCTAAAGGAATAATTATTTGTGCAACTTGTTACTATAATGTATTTTTTTGTATCTCTGCATCCTTATGATCGTTTAATCAATAAATACTTATGATGAATGATTTAACTTCCAATGCCATGCAAGGTAATAATGTCATCAAGATAACCAAGTAGGAAAGCACATAAATTAACACTAATATTACCCTGGAAACCTCGAAGGGAAAAACCAACAAACGTTTATTTTATTAAACGTTTCATGAGGGAATTCACCCCTCAATGGAAATAAGGGAATCCATCCCTTTTCCATTGTTGAGAGTTCACAAAATGAAAATAATCTTTCCTTCAAGAATAACTAAGTAGAGGCAATTACATTAAACATGATATCATGTTTCTAAAACACATTAACTAACAGTTCTTAGAGCATAATGTCTTAATGGCATGATTTTTTATGAAATGACCCTTGTTATATGGAATTTACGACTGTGGACTATAATATCTTCCCTAGAACGAGTGGCCTAGCCTAGAAAACTAAAAAGACAAAGAAGATAATGTTTCCCTTAAAGTAAATTGATAATGGGATGAAACCTAGTTTTAATATGTCATATACTTCACTAATCTCTTGGCTTGAATGTTCCAATCCTATCTCTGATCTATATAATTAGAACTTCCAAAATTAAACAGAAAAATCCAATGATATATGAAATCTATGTATAATCATCTAATCACTTTGTTAAATGGGCTAACATGGCATCGAAATACATGAAATCATAACATAGGAAAACAAAGAACTCATTACATTAATATAAATGGAGTGGGATACAACCAAATATAGGAGTTGATCTTGTAGGGGAGCTCCTCCAAGTTGAATTTTTCTTCTTTTCCACAAACTGTACCTCTAATTCACCCTAATGCATGGAATAATGACTATTCATAGGAAAAACATGAGTGTATAATCTATCACCAAAAGTGAACCCCTAGCTTGTGGATGCCCACAAATATATATAAGAGTATAGTAAGTTGGTAGTTATTATCCATTTACCAATCTATGCTTGAGATCCACTCTTGATGGGAGGATGAGCTCAAATGATAATGGATGGAAAATCCAAGGTAGAATAAGATAGGATTCGAGAGTTTTATCTGAGTTAAATAGTTGTAAGAGCTCTTGGAAGCTTCTAGAAGAGGAATCTTCAAAAATATTTGTACTTTTCATGAATTTATAGAATCAACGCACACCCAACATAGGGCAACCTGTTGGTGATCAACCCTACCGAGCAAGGGACAATCGACTGGTGAACGCAGGTCCACAAGCTTACAAACTCTGTTGGTCCTTAAGATGGCTCAAATGAGGATGTTTTAGGCAGAAACACAAGTACGCGAGAGTTTCATGCTTAGGGATTTTTTCAATGATGATGCCAAGGGGTAAAAGGATGTTGATTGATATAGTTTGTAGGCTAATTGACTAGATGTGACAAAATGGCCTATACCATACCTTTGTTCCCTTCTTGCATCACCTTCTTGTTGAAGGTTTTTTATATTTGTTTCAAAAATCATTGCTTCCATGTCAACGATTTTGTTGGTTGGTCAACGACTAATTCTTATATACATGCTCATTTGATTTTTCTATATTAGTACTATTACTTGTACATAAAAGCTCACTTTTATTTCCCTTTTGGTAGAATAACCTTGATACTTCCACAACTAAGCATCCACAAGGCATACTCACTTGCTAATGCGAAATTATTTGTGTATGAATCTCTCGTGTTGAACATTCAAGCCAAGCCATATATGGAAACTGGGCCTTAGTTCCAAAACGAATGCCACACCAAACAATGCAAAGTATAAATTGTAATTTTCGTTGGGGATACCCCCTTGGTTGAAAAATTTCCACCACCATCAAAATAAATCACATAATCAACGCTGATATTACCCTTAAAATTTTGAAGGGAAAAACTAACAAACAATTATTTTATTAAATGTTTCATGAGGGAATTCAACCGTCACTCAATGGGAACAAGGGAATCCATTTGATTTCCGTTGTTGAAAGCTTAAAAAAAGAACATAATCTTTCATTAAAACATAATAAATTAGAGGTCATTACATTAAACATATTGTCACGTTTCTTAAACAAATTACCCAACAGTTATTAGAGCACAATGTCGTCATGGTATAGTTGTTTACGACACTATCATTCTTTCCCTTCTTGCATCACCATTGTCAAATAATCACAAGTTAGTCATATATCTCAGTAAACTAAGTTACCCATTGCAATCTCCACCTGATGATCTTTCACTTATTTTTGAAAGTCATGATTCTTCACTACAAACACTATTGTTAGAAAACACTTTAATGTCATGATTACCTATATAATCCCTGAAATATCAAATTGTCCAAACCCAAAAGATTATGGTGCATCTTTGCATGAAAAACTTTCTTGCTTATGCATAAATATAAATAAAATTCATATTGGTAGCTAGTCGTTTACTTTTACATGCATTTTCAAGTATATAATTATAATTATTTAAGTTAAATAGTATTTTAAATCCTATATATGAAAAACCATACTTTTAATGCATTTAATCCAAATGCGAAACCATGGAAATATATTTGCTCAACCATGGTATTGTTTTTTTGTTATTCTTCTTGTTGCAAAACCATGAGTAATGTTAGTCATCAGTATTTTTCACCTATTGTTGATGACTAAATTCTAGCTGAGTTTTCTAGAAGTTGATCTCCATATGAAATTTGTCATCTAGAAAACCCCCATAAACTTTTTGCCTTCCTACCTTTCAGTCCACCCATGATGAGATGAAACCTCATTATCAAATCCTACTTAACCTCAACCATATTAGTCGGACCAGCAGTTCTAAAGAAACAATCCAAATTTGTTCAAACAACCTCCCCTAAGTTAGGAAGTGGCGCTTTAAGACATTTCACCCTTGGCAAACTATCCAAGAGCCAAAAAACCTCCATCTGTTATAGACCAGTCATAACAGACCTCCCACTCTGCTAATAAAGTTGGTCACAGCCCTAAGTCGCGCCACTGATACACCCTTAAGTCTCAGCAATACATAGACCATAATCTCAAGCTGATTTTAGGTGTTTTACAATGTTTGATAGATCTTTCAAGGACAGGAAACATACCAGCATCTCAAAAGACAATTTTGAGATCCACATGAGAAGACAACTGCTTCTCAATGTGATCTTGAGCCTGGGATGCAGCTACAGAACAAAGAGTTTTTCATCAAACTCTTGCAACCACATTCGAAGCTTGAAATAACAGTGAAAGAAAAACAACACTGTCAAGAGGTTGTTGATATGACATGACTAAGAACCTCCTTCATTTATAAGCAGAGGGTTTGAAGACCAAAGAAACCTCCTTCATCTATAAGCAGAGGGTTTGAAGACCAAAGAAACCTCCTTCATCTATAAGCGGAGGGTTTTGAAAGTGCCTCCTTCATCTACAAGCAGAGGGCAAGGGGCCATGACTTCTTCACCAAAGCTAGAATGCCAAGCAACAAAGGAGGAAAACCAAGAAAAACTCAAAACTGCCCAAAAAGGGCGCCCGGCAACGAAAGTGAAGAAAGACACATTAGGAATTGGAATTTTGGATCGAGCTTCTAGAAATGTTTCTAAAAAGCCTTGAGGGACTTGCTCAGCAAAATTGAGCAAATTTTGACATGTTTTTGTTTTTCGACATTTTTGGGCCTAATTGCATAAAATCATGGGCACCGCCATTTCAGTTTGGAGCATCCTCAACTCTTGAGAGTGGTACCATTGGATGTATTAAATTCAGGAGCATCTAATTAGAAATTTTCGGAGCATTTGAAGTTGTTTTGGTCCCCCAAAGATACAAAAAACACTCACTTTTCAACATGCTGCCCCGTCTATCAGCAAGGTTTATTTTCTGGTTTTTTACACACAGTCCTATTTTTGGAGGACTTATAGGCATTATATTGGGAAAATTTTAGTTGTTCCAAAAAGTAGACACTTAGATATTTCCAACGAGCTATCATGAGCCTCATTTCGACATCGGGAAGGCTGCCAAATGTTGCCGGCAAGTAAGGGGACCTTTTGCTGATGTAAATTTTGAATATTTTTGTAAAATTTGAACCTTTAAAAATTGCTTTTTCCAAATGTGCGTTTAGGTATTTTTGCACATGGAAAATGATGCAAAGTCAATTATTTTTCCTTTTTTAGCATTTTCTAGATATTTTATTAGATATTTTGTGCCTTGAGCTTTGCAAAGCCTCAAGGACAAGTGTAGATATTCTGACCAGGCCAATGGGAGAGCAAGTTGAACCATGAGGTTTTCCTCACTTGAGCCTATATATTCCAAAGGCTTTCATTGTAAAAGAAGGCTGAAATTGAGAAGAGAAGCAATATGTGGTCATATGAGCTTTGGAAGAAAATACTTGTGTTATGCTTTTGGATTTCCTCTTGGATGTTCTTGGATGAATGATGAAGGATTGTTGATGGATTCCATGACTTGGTAGAATGGTATAGTGTCTTTTGCTTTGTTGTTTTCTTCCAGTTTTCATTCATGAATACATGTTTCTTGCTTGCTATAGATCAGTAGAGAAAAAATTTGATATATGCCCATGGAGGCACCTCAAATTTCCTGAATCTTCATAGTTTTCATGTTTTCTTCTTCCTTAGTTGCATTAAAGAATTCTTAACTTCTCTTTAAACAACTTGAGGATATTGTTGCTTGTTTCATTCATAGTTCTATACATGCTAAAGTATGACTTACGGTACGCCCTGATTACCTATGGCTAGCTATAGTTCCATCCATGAAATTTCTCTTTGACCGATTAGATTATCATCTTGTTGAACCAAGGAGGCTTAGTTTCAATCTAGACCTTTGCCTAAAACTATGCAAATCTTGTTGTTCAAAGTGCCCAATAACTTGAAGTACTATGTTTAGGCGTTCCGGCATAGTAACTTTAAGTTGTTTGTCTTCCTTAAGTGTTTTCCCCAAAGTCTGATAGCCATTTCCCAAAGTTAGAGGGTCTTATACTTCTATGCATGGCTTGAATGTTTATTTCTATGTATTGATTAGCTTGTAGTTACATTTTGCATGATTAATGGTTTTCCCTACTATGTTTATGTTATCTATTGAACTAGTTATGCCCGAAACTCTTTGTTGTTCACAAACTTGATGTCCATTTACTCCATTTTGCCCAAAGATCCTTTCTACCTTGAATCAAATCGGCCCTTCAACATCCTTGTATCGTCATCTAATAGCTTTCTTGAGATTTTGACCCCATAGCCCAGTTAATCTAAAATCTTGGTATTTATTTTATATCTTTGATCAGTTTCATCCCTCACAATTTAAAAAACAAAAAAACTTACTTCATAACTAGCCTAAAATCAGAACACAATAAGCAAACAAACATATATCCCTTACACACATAGAGAGAGCCCTCTCTGAGTCTAGGAAGGCTAGGTCCTCGAGCTCCAAAGCTTGGTTTGATGTTACACTGTCATTTGGCTTGCCAATCAGCCAAATCACGGGAGCCTAACATAATGGCAATCACGGTGGGACTCTGAGTAATAAACAACTTGGTTTCCCTAAATCTTTCCAGCAGCCTTAAGAATACTATCTGATTGACTTATCCCACCGCTTACTAACATAATGGCGATCACGGTGGGACCTTCTAAGTTAGTGACAATCTAAGTACTCCTTAGTAACTCTCGAAGTCTCATTCAAACTTAGAAAATGTAAGTGTTGTCCGAAGAGTAGAAAATAGCTCCTTCACCATCGTAGCAAAATGATGAGTCAGTCATAGGAAACTCTTCCAAACCTTAGAAATACATAAAACTTAGAAAACCCCAAAAAAATCCCTTAGATTGGTTTTTGACAGTATTGGTGGTGGACCATACACATATACCTCAAAATAACTAAAAATCCACCTGGCGACTCCACTAGCCTCCAGTAGGCCTTACTATTTTACCGAACTCTAGGTTACTATCCGATCGACCTATCCCATCGCTCACTAACATAGCGGGTGATGGTGGGACACTGAGTACATGACAGTATAGTGAACTCTTATAGACTCTTGGGTCCTTCAAACACTAAACTCAAACCAGTAGTCCATAGATCATTTAGAGTAAAATATTTTTGTTCTCGCCACCTTAACAAAGTGATGAAACAGGTTTAGAATACTTTAAATAAACCATAGACTGCACATAAAACTCAGAAAAACCCCAAAAAAATTCCCAGTTTGGATTTTTCCTTAGTTACTGGTGGTGGACCATAGCTACATCTTTTCAAAACAATCAAGTTCCACCTGGCGACTCCACTAGCCTCCAGTAGGCCTTTTTCCCCATTAGTCCTTATAAAGTCTCCTAGGAATGCATTAAGTAATCCCAATCATGCTGATGGAGGACAGCATGGTTCAAATCCTCCACCTGAGGACACAAAGGAGATATGCTCCGATGAGCAGAGAACATATCCCTGGTTTCCCACACAAAATGCCTACAGATGTAAATTGGTTCGCAAAACTACCTCTCTTTCGAAATGAAAATATTGACGACCCATTTTTACACCTCATGAAATTTCATATACATGTATGGAAGTTAAAGGTTGAATGGCATGAGGACTGCCTCATGAAAATGTTCATGGGTACATTAGAAGAAGAGGAAATAGAATGGTATGAAAACCTAGAACCTCGCACCTTGTTTTCTTTGAAGGATTTCCACAAAGTATTTTGTAAACGCTATATAGGGAATTTTCCATCTCTATCATTGGCTGAAAATTGTTGTGATCACTCTGAAAACCTCATACAACACCTTGTAAGAATTGAAGAAAACTTAGGAAATTGGCATCCTGAGGATTTTTTAGAGGAGGTCCATAGTTTTCTTACCCAATCTAACCATCAAGATGACCAAGAAGAGTTGATCCTAGATGAAACCCATCAAAAAATGAGAGAGGATCCACAAGAACTCTTTGAAAAGGTTGAAGAAAATAGCAGTCCATCTGCCCTTCCCTGTAAAATACAAGAGGACATTCAGCCACAAGATCAACTTCCACAAAAAATGGAAATAAATTGTTGCCCACTTCAAAGAAAACATAAAATACCTTCTCCTTTAACTAAAGAGGAAATAGATCAAATTATAAACATGCAGACAGCCTCTGAAACTTCATATAACCAAAACTTTGTTGATCTTTCTCCTGTAAATCTTGCATATCATAAGTCAGAAAATAGATTTGTAAATCAAGTTGAAGAAAAGAAATATGATTGTCCAATGTACATGGCCAGTGACATTACTTATGTTAATGATTCTCCAATGTTTGATCAATATGTTGATAATTATGATTTCCAAACAGAAGCTAACTTTGCAGACGACTCAGTTTTTGATTTTCGGGAGGAAGCTCAGTTTCATAAACTTGAGAAAAGTGAGCAGCCAGTACAGGTCATCTATGAAACTGATGAGGAGGGCCTTGAAAGTTCAGAAGTAAGTGAAGAGTCTCGGACTCTTTTCTCTACTTCACTTCAGTCCATCAGAGATAACATTCACATAATTGGAAATCAACAGTTTTTCAGCTTTGATGATGAGGTTGAGGAAGATGGTGAAATTCTTGAGCATATTGTAAATGAGAATCCTTTTCCTGAAATGGTTGAGGAAATCATTTTGGACATAGAATCTTCCTTAACTCCAGATTTGCAGTCGCCCAGTTCCATTGAGTTACAAATTGCAGATGAAGAAATAGAGGTTGATAAACACATGGGAGTTGTCACACCATCCTTTCAAGATAATTTACTGTCAAAGTGTATCCCTGCCCATCAACCTAATGACCTTCACACATTTTTCAGTCCACTTAATCAAAACACATCAGCTTGGAAAGAAAACTACACTGCAATATATGATGAGTCTGAAATTTCAAGTGATCATGAGCAAGGGGAAGAGTTGCCTTACCAGGAGAGTCCTAGATATAGCCAAGTGGAAGAAAGAGTAGTCCTCAATGAAGCCTATATCTCAAATCCTCTAGATCAGGTATTATTCCAAGATCCATTTGTTTTTTTCCTTGAGAAATCTGAAGGAGTAGTGGGTTATATCATGAACAAGTTGCTGCCAAGAATGAGGAAAAGCTTAAGCACTACTATCCAGAAACAAACCAAATGGGAGTGGCCTTTTCATTATTTCTGCATCATGAAAGAACTAAACTAGAATCACCCATGTAATCATCTACTTGACTGGTTACATTGGAAAGAAGAGTTCACCAAATATGTATGTTGTGTATAGTTTAGACCAGGGTAGATAGATAGCTGTGAAAAATAAGCTCAGCCTTGTGAGCATATTTTTAGTTTTAGTTTGTTTGAAAAAAAAAAGTGAAAAAGAAGAAAATAAAAAAACAGTAAAAAGTAGGAAAAGAGGGCAGTTTCTAAAAAAAGCAATGGTAAAGCCCCGTACCCAAAAATAGTCATGTTGAAAGCGAGAAAGTCTAAATGCCGCTACTAGTACTCAAATGTCTTGTTCAGTTATCTAGCCTAATCATAGCTGAACATGTTTAAATTTAATTGCTGATAAGTTAGTGAGTGAAAAAAATGGTCAACATTGTGTAAGCTTAGCTTATCAAAGAGAGTAGATTAGGAGAAGATACTAGTTCCACATGCCCAAAATAGAACCAAAGAGGGAAGCAGGGATGAAAAACAAATTGTGCATCTTAGCCCTGTTTTTCCTAGTTTTCATTTTATGCAAAATAATATTTGTCTGCAACTTGTCTTTTATGCCGCAAATGCATGACAAATCAGACTGTCTAATCCTGATTTGATCATCTTTCAAATTTCATGTTTTAGATTAGAGAACAAATCTTGTCAAACAGCTTAATCTTGACAGTTGATCTAGCATAGGTAGAGTAATGAAGGAGTTCATCAGTTTAATCTGAACTCCCGGCAGATATAAGTGTAGAATTAGATAGGTTCATTTTGCAAAAAGAAAAATATATATTCAAAAGGCTTCTAGTTCAAATGCGTCAAAAGGAAGAAAAAATGTTAGGAAATATAGTGGGGTAGATAGAAATATCATTGATGCTAATCATGCTCTCACTTTTCAGAAGCAACATCAAAGAAGGATGAAATTTTCCCAAATGGGTAAGGCACTGGTCTTCATAAGCCAAATATCTGAGATTTTGGACACCTCCTGAAAAGGAGCTGCTCTCCTGAAATGGAGCCACTGTTAGTCATCAGTATTTTTCACCTGTTGTTGATGACTAAATTCTAGCTGAGTTTTCTAGAAGCTAATCTCCATATGTCAATTTTTCATCTAGAAAACCCCCATAAACTTTTTGCCTTAATACCTTTCAGTCCGCCCATGATGAGATGAAACCTCATTATCAAATCCTACTTAACCTCAACCATACTAGTCGGACCATCAGTTCTAAAGAAACAATCCAAATTTGTTCAAACAACCTCCCCTAAGTTAGGAAGTGGCACTTTAAGACATTTCACCCTTGGCAAACTATCCAAGAGCGAAAAAACCTCCATCTGCTATAGACCAGTCATAGCAGACCTCCCACTCTGCTAATAAAGTTGGTCACAACCCTAAGTCGCGCCACTGATACACCCTTAAGTCTCAGCAATACATAGACCATAATCTCAAGCTGATTTTAGGTGTTTTACAATCTTTGATGGATCTTTCAAGGACATGAAACATACCAGCATCTCAGAAGACAATTTTGAGCTCCACATCAGAAGACAGCTACTTCTCAATGTGATCTTGAGCCTGGGATGCCGCTACAGAACAAATATTTTTTCATCAAACTCTTGCAACCACATTCGAAACCTGAAAGAACAGTGAAAGAAAAACAACACTGTCAAGAGGCTGTTGATATGACATGACTAAGAACCTCCTTCATTTATAAGCAGAGGGTTTGAAGACCAAAGAAACCTCCTTCATCTATAAGCAGAGGGTTTTTAAAGTGCCTCCTTCATCTACAAGAAGAGGGCAAGGGGCCATGACTTCTTCACCAAAGCTAGAATGCCAAGCAACAAAGGAGGAAAACCAAGAAAAACTCAAAACTGCCCAAAAAGGGTGCCCGGCACCGAAAGTGAAGAAAGACACATTAGGACTTGGAATTTTGGCTTGAGCTTCTAGACATGTTTCTAAAAAGCCTTGAGGGACTTGCTCACCAAAATTGAGAAAATTTTGACATGTTTTTGTTTTTCGACATTTTTGGGCCTAATTGCATAAAATCATGGGCGCCGCCATTTTAGTTTGGATCATCCTCAACTCTTGAGAGTGGTACCATTGGATTTATTAAATTTAGGAGCATCTACTCAAAAAATTTCGGAGCATTTGAAGTTTTTTTGGTCCCCCAAAGATACAAAAAACACTCACTTTTTCAACATGCTGCCCCGTCTATCAACAAGGTTTATTTTTTGGTTTTTTTACACACAGTCCTACTTTTGGAGGACTTCTAGGCATCATATTGGGAAAATTTTAGTTGTTCCAAAAATTAGACACTCGGATCTTTCCAACGAGCTATCATGAGTCTCTTTTCAACATCGGGAAGGCTGCCAAATGTTGCCGGCAAGTCAGGGGACCTTTTGCTGATGTAAATTTTGAATATTTTTGTAAAATTTGAACCTTTAAAAATTACGTTTTCCAAATGTGCGTTTAGCTATTTTTGCACATGGAAAATGATGCAAAGTCAATTATTTTTCCCTTTTTAGCATTTTCTAGATATTCTATGAGATATTTTGTGCCTTGGGCTTTGCAGAGCCTCAAGGACAAGTTTATATATTTTGACTAGGCCAATGGGAGAGCAAGTTGAACCATGAGGTTTTCCTCACTTGAGCCTATATATTCCAAAGGATTTCATTGTAAAAGAAGGCTAAAATTGAGAAGAGAAGCAATATATGGTCATATGAGCTTTGGAAGAAAATACTTGTGTTATGCTTTTGGATTGCCTCTTGGATGTTCTTGGATGAATGATGAAGGATTGTTGATGGATTCCAGGACTTGGTAGAATGGTATAGTGTCTTTTGCTTTGTTGTTGTCTTCTAGTTTTCATTCATGAATAAATGTTTCTTGCTTGCTATAGATCAGTAGAGAACAAATTTGATATATGCCCATGGAGGCACCTCAAATTTCCTGAATCTTCACAGTTTTCATGTTTTCTTCTTCCTTAGTTGCATTAAAGAATTCTTAACTGCTCTTTAAACAACTTGAGGATATTGTTGCTTGTTTCATTCATAGTTCTATACATACTAAAGTATGACTTACGGTAAGCCCTGCTTACCTATGGCTAGCTATAGTTCCATCCATGAAATTTCTCTTTGACCGATTAGATTATCATCTTCATGGAACCAAGGAGGCCTAGTTTCACTCAGCCCTTTGCCTAAAACTATGCAAATCTTGTTGTTCAAAGTGCCCAATAATCTCAGCATCGTGTTTAGGCTTTCCACATATTAAGTTTAAGTTGTTTGTCTTCCTTATGTTTTCCCCAAACCAATAGCCATTTCCTGTGTTAGAGGGTCTTATACTTGCTGCATGGCTTGAATGTTTATTTCTATGTATTGATTAGCTTGTAGTTACATTTTGCATGATTAATGGTTTTCCCTACCATGTTTATGTTATCTATTGAACTAGCTATGCTTGAAACTCTTTGTTGTTCACAAAATTGATGTCCATTTACTCCATTTTTCCCAAAGATCCTTTCTACCTTGAATCAAATCGGCCCTTCAACAGCCTTGTATCGTCATCTAATAGTTTTCTTAACCTTTTGACCCCATAGCCCAGTTAATCTAAAATCTTGGTATCTATTTTATATCTTTGATCAGTTTCATCCCTCACAACTTAAAAAACCAAAAAACTTACTTCATAACTAGCCTAAAATCACAACACAATAAGCAAACAAACAGATATCCCTTACACACATAGAGAGAGACCTCTCTGAGTCTAGGAAGGCTAGGTCCTCGGGCTCCAAAGCTTGGTTTGATGTTACACTGTCATTTGGCTTGCCAATCAGCCAAATCACAGGAACCTAACAAGTAACATCGTGCTTGTCTATTTTAATTCAAAATCAGCATTTTTTTTACCTATGTAACAACATATGAAATAATATGAAACACAAACATCCTTTTTAAATTCATCATACAAATTCATGAAATTATAGAATCTTGTATATTTATCCATATTCCAAATGCATTAATTAAATGCTTACAAATATAAACACATGCAGTTTTATCCATATTTCACGTGTATTAAATAAATTCATAAAATTATAAATACTTGCATATTCATCCATTTTTCAAATGCATTAAATAAATGCATAAATATTATAGAATCATGACTATTTATCTATATTTCACATGCATTAAATAAATTCATAAAGATTATGAAAGCATACCTATTCATCCATACTTTACATGCATTAAATAATTGCATACAATTATAAACACATGCCTATTCATCCATATTCATAAAAGCTATAGAAGCATGTCTATCGATCTATATTTCACATGCATGTTTTTTGTAACTTTGGCATTGATGTAGCTACATAATGGTCATGTCTAATTATAACACCCGAATAAGGCAGGGAATTGAACCTATGACTCAAAATCGAGGAGTGCCTTAACATCACACTTGTTCATTGTCTATCCAAGGCCCCATGGACTATATTTCACATGCATTAAATAATTCATAAAGATAAAAAGCTTGGTTATTTATTGTTGAAAATGAAAAATATTATGCATTGATAAAACCACCTTTATATTATTTTTTGAATTCAAAATAAGATACATTAACCATTACAAAGAAATTATTATTTTATTATTACAAATGAAATGGCAATACATTGCTCAACCTAGGTCACTCTAGAGAACCTCAAAATAAAATTCCTCATATTTTTGTGAAATTAGGACCAAAAAAAAGAGTTTTTCATCTTGATTCTAATGATGTAGATGACACCTTAATCTGGCTTTGTATGAGGGAGTTATGCACAAACAAAGTTTTGGTCAACCAGGAACAATGACCTAAAGTGAGAAAACCTCTAGATAAAATTAGCAACATTCCTGCATTTAGTGGAGACATAAAATATGGTGGAACCCCGCTAAATTTAGTAGCGCTAACTGGTCAAATAGGATGGGGCCATGTGGCTTGATAAGGTGGTGCAACATGTCACCCCTTGACGACGAGTTAGGCCTAGAGTAGATCAAACTAACAAATTTGGAAACAAAGCATTACCATTTTGTTGATAGGTTATATTTGGTGGATTGTTTTAAGACTATTTATAATTAAATGGGTCTCTGGAAGTCAAACTCACACCCACCAGGAAAAGCAGATGCTCCAACAACATAGAAAAACAACACCAACAATTTTAAAATTGGAAAAAAATGCTAGTGGTTATGGTTATGTTTGGTGGTCAAACCAACTCCAGTGACGAATGATTGTATATGGGATGATTTTTAATATATGCGAAACAGTTAGATCCACCAAGAGTTTCGGTTTGCATAAGACAAGCTTGGTGGTCAAACACTTTAACGAGAAATCCCCAACAATAGATGTCAAATATATATGGCATAAGGCCAACGATTATGGTTATGGTTCTGGTCCGACGTTCGATGGTAACATGTGCAACAATGACCAATGGTTATCGATGGTGACAAAATACATTGAACCATTGGAAAAATTTGAAAATAAACCAAGTGATGTTGACCAACGTGTTCCAACGACGATAAAATTTGCGGTTTATGTTACGATCACATATAAAAAATGGTCATGGTTTTTTATATTTTTATCGGTTTTGAAGTTGGGGATTAGTAACCGTATGTTAAATAAAAAAATGGTTTGACAACACCACATTCGATAGATAGCTAAATATGACCGCCTAGTGTTGAATCAGTCATGTGGCCAACCCGTCGACCACAACCACAAAACATGACAATGGTTTATTTTATATGTGATGCCACAACTATATGTGTGTATGTGTGTGTGTGTTTTTAAGTTAGGATTTAAAAGGGGTGAAACTCCATGTAGGTTCCAACCACATATATGTTTCACACAAAAACATAACTCATAGGAGTATTCGAATAGGGACTAACTACGTAATAGCCAGAAGATGTGTCATTGGCCTACAGGCTTGACCATTGTTTAATCTTCCACCATTTGATATTTAATCTCATCACCCGATTCACCAATGGAGGGGTCCATGAGTGTGACACGAGCCATGGGTGGTGCGGAACAATATTTTGGAACTAGGAGCTCAAAGGAACCTTCATAATCAGAACCTTGTGTGATGGAAATAGGAGGTCATATCCCAGAATATCCTACACACAGTCTTTGAGGAATGTAAAAGATTCCCTAAGGGGTCAAAATTATAGGTGGTGGAATGTAGTCAAATTTGTATTCATTTTAGCCATAATTTTGCAAGGATCACAATGATGCAGTCAAATTTTTCATATGCGTAGAACCATTCAAGGGTCATGGTGGAAACCCACCTTCACCATTAATTTTTAGCCACGAAGTTCAAGATAAGAATGCACCTTTCAGAAGTAGGTCATGTTTACATTCAAAAGTCTTAGGAACATAAGATGGATTTATTGGTGTTGTGATTATTGTGATTTGAGGAGTTGAATTTCAAGTCACTCCTAGGATTGGAGGTATAATGATGTATTTTTCAATGTACTTGCATTTATTTTGATGAGATGAATGAAGTGGCCTCCCCACTATTGAAGTGAAGGTTTTAACCTTGTACACAAATTATCTACAAACAAATTCTTAAAATATAAAATATACAATGGAGAGAAACATAAAGCAAATACACAGATATTTTCTCTTGGATCCAAAAATTAGGACTAATAGATTGGTTTTTCATTATATTCCTTTCAATTTTACAACATATATGTATACATGTCGAAGCATTCATAAACCCCAATCAATTATCCCTGTATTAGAAAATAATTATAGTTCCCTTCACTGTATCTACAAAATACCATTGACAGAAAAGCATCATGCCCAAAACCATGTGCAAACCCATGCAAAAGAGGATAGGTAGGCCCCCCACCTAATATAGGGTAAAAAAAAAATATTCCCAGGGTGATACCCCCCCACAGGGGGGATGCACCCCACCTACGATCCCCCTGCTACTCCCGATGCAACAAAGAGGGGACAACCACTCCCCCACTTCGCGCATGGGGCTAGTCGTGGAAATAATATAACACTGTTACAGTGAAATTTCTCACCATGACATTTTAGTACTCTCTTAAGAAGTCTACAACATCAAAGTTCCTAAAATCAAGCCTTGAAATTGAGAGAAAAGCTCATAAAAGTCTTAAAAACACTTGTACTGCTCTTTCTCTTAACATTGCATGTGGTGGCGCACCTATTTGTTCTAAATCATGCGGAGCTAAATGCACTTTTTCTTCATTAAAGGTGCAGACCCCTGTAAAAGGTAAAATGAATGTGGAAAGTAACATTTAGAAGCCTAGCAGTCAAATATGGAAGCTTCTAGAAGCAATTATATAGTTGAAGATTCGCTCCTATCATGTATGTTCATTCCTCCATTATGGGAGCCTACCCCTTGGTTTATGGAGTTGAATCCCTTCAAAAAAGAATTCTATCCCATCTTATGTACAGCTGCAACCTCTTCTATTTTCCCATAAATTGAAGCCATAGTGCAACTTCAAGGGGAGTTAGACTTTAAGAATTTTTGAGGAGAAATGTTGTAGAGACTCAGACTCTCTTAACTGATCATTATGTGGGAATGATTACACACCCATGTGCATTAATCTGAGAGAGTGCAAAGCTTGTACGAGTAAAGGAAATGCCTGTTCCGGACCCCAAGAAGGCCTGTATGACATCAAGGTAGACAAGGTTGTAAGTTTCTTTCTTCATCAAAGATAATACGAATGAATACTGTTTTCTCAATAGGTTCTTTAATTAAGTAGCTTTTTTATCATGTTTTATCAATGAGTTATTTAATTAATTAGCTTATTTCTTGAATTCCTTGATCATCTTGATAGATATATATCTCGTGAATTAGTTTATACTATGTAGGTGCTATTGATTTTTTCCATGTTTGTGATTGCAGATCTTTGAAGACGACTCTTTCAAGCAACTGGAAAGAAGATCATTATGAATAGCACTGGACTACAAGTAGGTCTTCAAAACCTTTGTTGTAGCTAATTCTGAATCGAATATTATCTAGAGAAAATAGTTTTTGTTTGGCTGTTTGTTGCTAGCTATCCATAGGACACTTGGGAGGTCTGTCTTGTCAGCAAGAACGACTTATCCGTCCAACAAAATGGCGACTCCACTGGGGATTGATCTTGAACTTTGATTTCTTTTATTTTTGACTTGTGATTTTTTTTTTCTTTGATTGATTTATACTAGCTTCGGTAGTTTATCCATGTAGAATGCCAGAGAAATGTTTCAGAATTTTTATTTTTATTTTTGTTTTCTGGTATCCGCGCTTTTCTTTTAGAAACAGTGTAGGCATCTTCTCTTTTTTCTTGTATAAATAGTGTGGGACTGCACCTGTTTACACTGAAACCTGCGGACCCTGTGAAAATTTTCAGAAAAATTAAAATTATCTTTTCTATATTAGTTTGTTAGATTCTCAATGTATACCCAGACTTGTATTTTCTGTCAGAAAGCTTTGGCTGAGAGTTTGCTTCAGTATTTTTAAGTTTTGAATGATTTTCTGAAAGATCTACATGTTATAGTGATTTTTTCTTTGTCTTTATCCCACTCAAGGATTAGAAGCTTTGGTATACCTTTAGATCATTGGTATTTCCTTTCTTTCTTGCTGAGTTTGACTTCATAGTAGAAATTGTTTTATGAGATTTGGATCCCATTTTATCATTTGCAAATCTTTAAAAAAAAATTGTTGATAAGTTTGGAATTTCATTTTAAAAAACCATAATTCGATGTTTTTTAAGTTCTTGCTGATCCAAGCAAAGAATTTCTTAGTTAGATAAAAAGCTAAGCAAAACATCCTCAAAATATTTAAAGTTTTAATTAATTTTTAGTCTTTAGAGTTTTTAGATCTCAAAATTAGTTTTTTTTAGTTTTGAGTGTTATTTCTAGAAACTGTACTCTTCTTTCAGAGAAAATTTCGTTTGTTGTTTAGATCTTGAATGATAAAGGGATTTCTTGCTGAGAAATTGATCATTTTGAGTTCTCATGAAATTAGATTTCTTTTCATTTATTCTTGTTTGAAGGAAAGAATTGTTTTAAAAGATTGCATTTCTCAACTCTTTCTTTTAGATAGAATTAATTGAAAGGAAAGGAATTGTTTCTCATAATAGATGCATTTTTAGTGTGTTTTGAGTTGGGTCACTAGATATCATCAGTTTCACTTTCACACCTATTGTCCTAAGAAGCAGCCTATTAAAATCAACGCTTAAATTAAAATCAATCTAGTAATTTTTATATTTCTAGGGCTCTTTTCACCAACATAGCTCAGGCTAGTGTCTTGGGGTAGGGAGTAATTAACTCTCCAAGACAATTAAAACAAACAATTAGTTGATATTTTGGTAGGAAAAATTGAATAGTCGGTTGTATGCTCTGGGAAGCTCCTCTTAAAGGAGTCAAGCATGAGGTCATATCTAAACCAGTGGGATAATCAATTCTATCTCATTGGGAACGATATAAGATGTGCACGTATTAACAATGGTAAACCTCGGATAGACCATTGTCGAGGAGCTTGGGGTCACTTGTCGGTATACCTTGGATTATGTCAAGGAGCTTTCAAGGGGATTGAGCTTTGTTACTCTACCTTTGCGCGTATGTTGGATCGTAGACTGTGCCCCCAGGTATATTAGTTATTGTTGGTAACCTTAGTGGCCATAATCTTTACTGTTTTTTCCTAAGCTGATGGTGGAGCAAAGATCCCACTATACCTGGAGCAGACGTCGACTAGACTCACTTGGACACTCCAGAGGGTTATCTTCACTCGAGATGGTTTAAGTGGAGAAACTTGCACCCGTTTGTTTCATTAAGCAGGTTGTCGGGGTAACTGTTCCAGTCGCCCTTTCTACATTAAAATACTACGATGTTGGATTTCATCACCAATTAGGGTTTTTAGTGTGGGAAGTTATTGTTTGTGTGTGGTTTGATCTCCTAGATTTTTAGGCGTGTGATTCATTTGTTTGTTTCCTTAGTGACTCTAGGAGTTTTCATTGAAATTTTCTTTGATTGCGTGTGATTAATAATTTTTAATCGTGGCTGAATCACTAAGACAATCGCGTAGACTCCACGAGAAACCTCCTGAGTATAAACCAAGCCAACTTGAAGGACTTTGAGCTCTGGTACCACCTAGTGTCAGTAGAATTACATCAACAGAACTAGTAGAATCATCTATTGTTATTCATCCTGATTGTCAATCAAAAACAGTAGAATATATTCAAGAGAGAATTTCAATTTCTGAAGTTACTGGTGTTATTTCTCCAACCAGTGAATTAGCTGAAGAACCTGAAATTTCTGAGCCCGACACTGAACCTGCTATATTGGAACCACCTTCAGGATTTGTTACTCTGACTTCTAGTGATCCTGATTCACCTAGGGTAAGACATCGCATTACTGAAAACCTTCCTTCTTACCTCATATGTATTGAAGAACTTGTTGGTCCAGATGAAGACATAGTTCTTCTCAAAACCCAAGAAAATTTGAATCTTAGGGAGCGTGAATCAATATTCTAAAATATTTTTAGAACTCATGCTTGGTATTCATCATTGGCAGATTTTTTACAAAACGCAGGTCTTACTTATTCACCACCCTGAATTCCTTTTCACCCTACATCGAGAGGTTATCATCCTTCATCATCTATGTCGGGTGAGTCATCTATGTTTTCTTAATCCCTGGAAACATTTTTATATGGTGGTCCGTCTGTTCTTTCAGGATACCAGTCAATCTCTGGTACTTTCCCAAGGGAAGCTCTTCAACCAATTGAACAAGTGTTATCATCTAGTAAAAATGGAACAAACACTGAAACGTTGAACACAGAAAATATTTTTATGATGTCTGGCAATATTCCAAATCCTCAACCTCAAGGAAGTCAATTATCGCCCGGAGGGCAACCTCAGGGTAATATTTTACCAGGTCAAACTGTAGTACAATATTATCTACTTGGGGAAAAACCTCAAGGACAGTACATACCTCAAGGTCAATATCAACCTCAGGGATAGTACATACCCCAAGGTCAACCCCAGAGTCAGTTTCTTTCTCAAGGTCAATATCAACCCCAGATTCAGTACATGCCTCAAGGTTATCAACCTCAAGGTCAGTACCCAACTGAAGGTTTCCAACCTCCTTCCAGTCAACCATTATTACAAGGAACTAGAACTTTACCAGTTAATTATCAACCTTATGTTCAACCTGGTTATGGTCCTTCATATGTACAACCTTCTATGAGTCAATACCCCAGAATGAATATGGTGTGGGATCCATCTCAAGTTCAACAAACTATGCAACCCAATGTGCAGTTACCTAATCAACCTGGGAAGCCCATAGGTTCTGCTCCAACCAGCAACCTGTCTAGCCTACCATTCAAGTCTCTGCACTTGGTTTTGTTTAGCAGCATGGACCTAGTACACCTAGAGCTCCGCCTCAAACTTCTACTGCTGCTGCAACTTCTGTTCAACCTACCACACCTATTTATGGATTATTTGTAGCTCCTGTTTCTTCTATCCCTACATCAGTGAAGATTCCTCAAGTATATGTGCCACAATTAGGACCTACAATATAGACTATGACCCAGATGCCTACAGGACAAGCTAGTACAACTACAGTTCTTACTAGTCAACCAAAATTTACTTATCAACCGTACCAGGGACAATATCAATTTGGAAAGTCTACACAAAACCCATTATATCAGTACCAACCATACCCTGGGTATACTTATCAAATACCTTAACAACCCCAGTATGGTCTGCTTAATCCTAGTTGTCCAGGAGGTTTTACGATTCCCAATGCACATCCAATTCCAAGATATCCTGGATATCCTCCTCCTAGAACTTTTTTGATCACACAAGGTTATCAAGACCCTAGCCATCGGTTACCATTTATAGCAACTTTAGATTTACTTGATCTGTCGCGCCTTACGAACGATCCCATTTTTTATCTTCCGTATTGGCCGCCGATGCCTAACAAGTTGCCCAGTGATATTCCAAAGTTTGAGGGTAAGTGAGGAGAGGACCCATCTAATAACGTTATCACTTACCACCTCTCGTGTGCATCCAATTCACTAATCAGTGATTCGATTTGATTGTGTATTTTTTAGAGAACTCTCATTGGTCTAGCTGCCAAATGGTACATTGAGTTACCATGCGGCTCATTCAATAATTTTAATGCACTAGCTACTTTTTTCTTAACCCATTTTTAGTTGCCTATCAGATACGACAATGGCACAAAATTTCTGACTTCATTAAAACAATATACGTCTACGTACATATCTAATCACATTCATGAATGGAGACATAGGAGGCGTTTGGTGAAGGTCTTTATTCTGGATCAAATTTTGGCTGAATGGTTTATCAAATCATTATTTCCCAAAATTACTGAAGATGTGGCCAAAGGAGGCATTGTGATAGAAGAGCGAGTCATTTCTCAGGCTCAGTACCTTGACCTTGTATATACACAGTCAGGTACTCTGTATGATAAAATCCCCGATTTACCAAGACCTGGTCAATTAACTACAACTCCTTTCGACTCTCATGCCACTAATGGTGTAATTGGTTCTGTTAGCACTGGTAAGAGTAAGAAGAAATCTTCCAAGATGACTTCTCATATTATCACTTTACCCAATTCACTGAAAGGAGATTCTTTCATTGAAACTTCTGCTGATATTCATGTTTTAGAATCATAGACAACCAAACCTAAAATTGGTGCTAAGAAGAAAGGTAAGAATAAAAACAAAAGATATTCAAAAGATAAAAACGATAAAACTGAACCAATTGACGAAAAACTAAAACCTCGATATCCTTGTCTAATCTATGATGAGGATCATTTTACAAAAGAATTCCCACATAGAGCTGAGGTATCGAAATTCATTAAGGGTTCGCCTATTCCTGCTGTCTTGAAGGATCCTTTTCCTGCTCAAGATAGCAACATGATTGGATTAGAGGATATATTTATGGTTGTGACGCAATCGTAAGATTACGATAGTAAAAATCCTAGTAAAGAAGCAAAAATTTATAATTCAGCATCAACTACATCTCCCTCAGTTTCTGATCCTTTACAGATCGAGAAAAAAAATCCTGACTTAGTAATCAAACCGCCTGCTAAAGGTGTACTTCGTAAATCAGCTGTCAATCCACATGCGAGAGCTGCTCAGAATTACAATATTGTTGAAGACTTAGCAATTTCCCCTTCAACAATGTTGGCTTTGGAAGTGCTGCAATCATGCCTAGCCTAAAGAAAATTACTATTGTTAGCCTTAGGAGTAATAGACCTCCAAGATTCGAACCTCATGATCTTCGATTTAGAGAATCTTATACCCCACCTACCCGATTAAATGGATTTTCAAATTTCGGTAATAGGAAAAAACAAACGTATCTTTCGTATTGTTGTTGATGAAGGGGCTTCTACGTGTATTATGTCATTAAAATGTTTCAAATCACTTGGTTCTCTGACAAATAATCAATCGCCGACTATCCTCAAAGCTTTTGATGGCAGAGGTTTCCAACTGTATGGTATTTTAAAGGATCTACCAATAGAGGTCTAAGAAAAAGTTGTTAATCTGGATGTGGAAGTGGTTGATGCCCCTCTGGATTACAACCTTCTCTTGGGTCGTAGTTGGTCTTACGACATGATTGTTGTTGTATCATCAATCTTTCATCTCATCATGTTTCCTCATAAAGGAAATATCGTTAAAATAGATCAACTCTCATATTATTCATCTGACCCAGCCTCTACTGATAGCATCCAGCATATCGGAAAATCAACTATCCCTTATAAGGATGTCGGAGTAGGTTTTCTTAAAGATTCGGCTTTACTGGGAACTTTTTCCCTGCCTGCTCCCAACGTACAACCTCCTATTGCTAACATCAATATGATTACATCAAGTACTATTTCCTTTCATGATCCTTGGATAGTAGCTTCAGAATCAGAACTGGACACTTTCGATGACGCGATGGCTTTAAGTTATTTTGAGTTAACATATCAGGAAGTACAGTCATTTTTTGATACTCCAACTAAATCTGATCTAGTGAATGTGATCCATGAGGAGTCACTTTCAATATTGAGCTCAGCTTCGACATCAACTCCAGATCTTGATCAACACGTATTTAATACTAATGAACATATTTGTGAAATTTTGTCTGTCGATGAATTACCATGGGAAGATCTGCATTATAGGTCTTCGTTTTTACCTGATCTCGATCATTTTGAGAATGATTTTTCCTCCATTTTTATTACTGATTACGTAAAATAACCTCAGAATCCTCTCTCACCTTCCGATTCTGAATTGAATTTAGAAAACATTTCTACAATGGTTCCCATTGACATTTCAGTAAAACCCAGAATTTTTGAAAACATTCATATAGGTGCTTGTACGACTGATGAAATCCAAGCATATAAAGCCCCATTTTAAGAATTTCGTGCCATTTTCGCGTGGTTATATGAAGAAATTCCAGGAAACGATCCGTCGATTGTTTTTCACGAAATTAAGACATACTCGGATGCTAAACCTGTTAGACATAGATTACGTCAGATACATTCGCCAAAAGCTACCGCTATCAAAGAAGAAGTTGAAAAATTATTTCGTGGAGGTTTTATTTATCTAATTCTGTTAACGGATTGGGTATCCAATATCATTCCTATCAATAAAAAATAAGGAACAATATGAGTATGTATCGATTATAGGGATATAAATCGATCTTTTCCAAAAGACAATTATCCAACCCCCTATATCGATCAAATTATTGATGATTGTGCTGGAAGTGAAATGTTTTCGTTCATGGATGGATTTTCTGGCTACAATCAAATCAACCTAAAACATCTTTCATTTGTCCATGGAGGACTTTTGCTTATCGCAAATTACCTTTTGGAGTTAAGAATGATGGCACCACTTTTCAAAGGGCAATGTCTTATGCATTTCATGACATTAAACACACTGTGAAACCCTACCTCGATGATTTGCGTGCTCATTCCTCACGCAGAGAAAATCATATCATTCATTTACGAGCCATTTTTATATGATGTAGGCATTATAAGATTCGTCTGAATCCTCACAAATGTCTTTTTTGTGTACAATATGGACGATTGTTGGGATTTATTGTCTCAAAGGTAGGCATTCGTGTCGATCCATCGAAGGTTGAGGCTATCATCAATTTACCTCCTCCTTCTACTCTTCACCAACTCCAAAGTTTTCAAGGGAAAGAAAATTTTTTATGTCGATTCATTCCTAACTACACTGAGTTAACGAAAGGTTTCACCAGATTGTTAAAATAGAATATTCCTTTCTTTTGGGACGAGATCGCTGATCGATCATTTGATGCTCTTAAAAATGTGTTGACCCATGCACCATTGCTGCATCCTCCCAATTACAACCAGGATTACTTTTTGTACCTCGCTGCTTCTGATTCCACGATAGGAATGGTTCTAGTTCAGGAAGATGAATTCCATGGTGAACATGTGATTTACTATCTTAGTCATAATTTGCATCCCACTGAAATCAAATATTCACATGTGGAGAAGTTGGCCTTAGCAGCCGTTCAAGTTGTCCAACGTTTTCATCATTACATACTTTTACGCAAAACAACAATAATTTCTGATTGTAACCCTATGGTGTATACCTTGACCAAGTAATTGCTAGGGGACAAATACTCCAAATGGATTGTTATCCTACAGGAGTTTGACTTGGAATTTGAAAATTTGAAATCAAAGAAATCATTGATATTTTCTAAATTTATGTGTGATTTCCCACATACTAATATAGAAATTGTGGTGGAACAGTGGTGGAACAACCGATCGCAGACGAATCCTTGTTTCTTATTAGTACTATTGATCCTTGGTATGGAGATATCATTGTTTATCTTCAGACCCAATATTTTCAACCTGAACTTTGACTGTCACAACGACATAAAATCTGTTTCTAGTCTCAAAAATATGATATTGTTGGCGACACACTATACCGTCGTGGTTCGACGTTGTCTCACTCGTGAAGAAGCCGAAAAGGTTTTAAATGACTATCACTCTGGAGCATGTGGCGGTCATATGTCTGGGTATGCCACAACCCAAAATATATTGCGCGTTGGTTATTTTTGGCCATCCTTACTTAATTATTGTATTTATGCAGTCCAAAAATGCCATAATTGTCAAATCTTTGATCGAAAGATGCATGCAACACCCGCTCCTCTTCACCCTATAATTTTTTTCGGTCCTTTTGCAAAATGGGGCATTGAATTTATTACATGTAACCCTCACTCGGTCGGGTGGCATGGGTATATTATTCTTGCAGTAGATTATTTTACCAACTCGACTGAGGCGATGCCTACATTTTTGGCAGATGGAAAAATTGCAGCTACTTTCATTTTCAATCATGTAATTTCTCGTTTCGGTGTACCCTAAGAAATAATTACTGACCATGGGAGCCATTTTCGAAAAATCATGATGACTGAGCTAACTGACCAACTTGGCCTGTGCAATGATAGTTCTACACGATATTATCCGCAGGCTAATGGTCTAGTTGAAGCAATTAATAAATTTTTAGTCACCATGATCAAAGGAATCATTGGAATTCATAAATCGAATAGGCATACCATTCTATTTTCAGCACTTTGGGAAAATTGGACCTCAGCAAAAACATTGACAGGTTTTACCCCTTTTCAACTAGTTTTCAGTTTAGAAGTGGTATTACCGATTGAATGCGAGACACTTTTACTCCAACTAGCCATAGAGTTACTACCACCCA
Source organism: Pinus albicaulis (assembly GCA_034641835.2). Taxonomy (NCBI): domain Eukaryota; kingdom Viridiplantae; phylum Streptophyta; class Pinopsida; order Pinales; family Pinaceae; genus Pinus; species Pinus albicaulis. The sequence goes on along the minus strand of CM076578.1, from coordinate 734,036,915 downwards.
CTTATTGAGTCTCAAATCTGCATCTTTCCTATACACCTTTCTATACCTTTTTCATTCACCTGAACCTTCTAAGTCGTCAATATCATTGCAGATTAATTGTAAAAGAGCATCTAAAATGGTTTTTAACTATGTTTTGTGTCTGCTATTTGATTTAGATTTTTTCTCATTTAGCTGCGGAATCTTGCCACTTTCCGCAGCTGCTACAACTTTCCATAGCCATTTTGTGAAATTCTATGTTACAGGTGTCTTCAGGCAATTCGAGCCACATGGGCAAGTCAGAAATGATGTGGACATGGATCGTGTCCTATTGGCTCAGGAAAATTCACCTAAGGAGGCTGTGGTCAAAGGTGGCCAAGTGGAAGTCAACCGTAGAGTCCCACGGTGACAGGACTCTGTTTCTCATCACATGAAGATTTGTATGACCGTTTCTAATTTAAGGGAGACACATCAACACCTGTGCATGGCTCCATAAGCCGAATCCAACATCCACTCTTCATATATTTACTCCTCACCGCGGCCATGATGCTGGATCTCTGGACGTGATGGTTCACGTGTCTCTATCAGCACAAACTTTAGGGAATTAGTTATATCACCTTTGTTATAAATAACGCGTTTTCATACGCATAATAGTTAGCCTCCATATAGATCTATAATGTAATTGCGTTGCCACTGTGCTGTAATATCATTTCTCTGTTATGACTGCATTTTAATATATAAGAAGACTCTGTTTCCAAGCGTAATTCAGATTTGAAGGCTGTTGCCCGAGGCTGGTGCAGAGGGCCCCTGCACACGCTGAGGTTTTGTGCATTACTGTATAGTTTCTTGTTTTATTTCTTTAAGTTCATTGTGCCATAAGTCATTCACATGTTTATACATTGCATCTTTCATGGTATTTATGCTTCATCTCTGTTCATAATCTTTCATGCTTTACATTTCACTTCTGTCCATAATCTTTCATGTTTTATGTTGTTGTTAACTGATCAGTGTTCTTGTTTCAGATTACAATAGGCAGTCTAGGCACTTGCACATCTTTTTATAATGACTAATGACATGGAATCAATATTGTCCTTCTGCTAATTTACTTTTCTTAGTTTTTGTTTAATTCCAACACTGTTTGTTTATTTCAGTCTTGCACATTTGCTTCAGTAGTTAGATTTAGATATATTAAATTGCTCATGTCATTTTCAGTTACCTCCGAAAACCATAGCTGGACTAATGGTGAGGGATTGAAGTATGAGTGTGTAGTTTGATATTAGTTTACTTTATGCAAGTTAGAAATATTAAATTGCTCATGTCATTTTCAGTTACCTCCGAAAGCCATAGCTGGACTAATGGTGAGGGATTGAAGTATGAGTGTGTAGTTTGATATTAGTTTACTTTCTGCAAGTTAGAAATATTAAATTTCTCATGTCATTTTTAGTTACCTCCAAAAGCCATAGCTCGACTAATGGTGAGGGATTGAAGTATGAGTGTGTAGTTTAATATTAGTTTCTTTTTCCGCAAATTAGATATCAGATTGCTCAAGTTGTTTATAGTTACCTCCGAAAGCCATAGCTGGACTAATGGTGAGGGATCAGAATATCAGTTGATGTAATTTGATTTAGATTTACTTTGTTACAATTCTTGGATTTCTTTAAGCATTGTTTCTTTTGTATTTGGACAACAGCAAGGATAATGAGTTTCATGATCAGTAGTTCACTGTTTGTTTGACTAGAATAGTGATGCAATTTCATTTTCTTTGAAGAATTAATTTTGTCATTGTGTGCTTTAAAATTCTTTTGAAGTTTGGAAAATCATTAGAAGGACAACATTGTCTTGAATATTTGCCTCCATACTTGTCTTTTAGAATTTCATAAAAATCCAAAAACGACAAAAAGTAAGAGATAGGTTATCTTGCACATATAGTGCACCACACTTCGTCAGCTTACGAATCCCAGATTGACAAATTAATGTAGCAATTTAGTACACACTAAATTGACCAAACATTTTGGCGCCGTTGCTAGGGAAGTGTAACTAGGTAGCCAATTTCTTAAAAAAAAAAACAATAATAAAAAGAAGGGAAAACTTGATAACTTCTTGAAGTATGCTCTCCTCTTGCACCTAGTGTGACCTGGAGGATCAGAAAAGAGAGTTATTGGTTTAGTAATTTCTTAAGTATGCTCTCTTATTGCACCTAGTGTGACCTGGAATATCAAAAAGAGAATTATTAGCCCAACTTTTAAAAATAAAAAAATAAAAAAAATGACATGCATAGAACAAGAGATTCTAGGGGAAGGTTTATAGCTAAAGCCAAGAGTTCGATTTTTACAACTCCATCTTTTTCAAGGCATAGACAAGATTCACCACCATCTACCCCTAGCCTTAAGATTTTTGGAATTCAAAGAGCAGTACTAGGATTTTTTTCTGATCTAATCCATGATTGTGTAGAGGTTTATATGGATGATTTTACAGTTTATGATAATTCATTTGAAGAGGCATTAGAAAATTTGGAAAAAGTCCTTATAAGATGTAAAGAAACAAACCTTTCATTAAGACATGAAAAATGTTTTATGATGTTTACTGAAGGTGTTTTTTTAGGACATCATATTTCAGGAGATGGGATTAAGGTTGATAGATCAAAAGTTGAAGTAATCTCCAAGTTGCCTATTCCAAATTGTCAAAGAGATGTTAGAATTTTTCTAGGATTTACTGGTTACTATAGAAGATTTATAGAAAACTTCACTAAAATAGCATCTCCACTCTTCAAATTGCTTACAAAATATTGTGAATTCAAATGGGATCCTAATTGTCAATCAGCCTTTGAAACTTTGAAAACAAGAATATCTGAAGCACCTATTTTGAGAGGACCAAATTGGAAACTCCCTTTCCATATTTCTATGGATGCTTCAGATACAGCTCTGGGAGCTGTGCTGGGTCAAAAATATTTAGTCCCTTATGCCATTTACTATACCAGTAAAAATTTGACTCCCATAGAGTTGAACTATATGTGACTGAAAAAGAGTTTTTAGCTGTTATTCATGCAATTAATAAGTTTAGAAATTACATAACAGGATATGAAACTTTTATTCATACTGACCATTCTGCAATTAGATATTTAATGAACAAACCTGTCACTAATGGCAGAATGACAAGATGGCTCTTAATTTTGCAAGAATTCAATATTACTGTGTTGGATAGACCAGGGAAACAAATACAGTAGCTGATTTCTTGTCTAGAATTCAGAATACTAAAGAAGATTCTCCTGTAGAGGATAAGTTTCCTGATGAATACTTGTTTGCAGTAACTATTAAGACTCCTTGGTATGCAGATATTGCTAACTATTTGGTTACAAGGAAACTGCCTCCACATTTATTTCCAAGTGAAAAGAGAAAGATTATTCAGGAGAGTCCAAAATTTTCTTGGATTTCTAATGAATTGTTTAAAACAGGGCCAGATCTTGTGATCAGAAGATGTCTCAGGGAAGATGAAATGCCTGATATCCTTACGGCATGTCATGATGAACCATGCGGCAGAAACTTTGCATACAAAAGGACGGCCTATAAAATCCTATCTTTAGGATATTATTGGCCTTCCCTCTTTAAAGATGCAAAACAATATGTCAAAAGGTGTGACAGCTGCCAAAGAGTAGGGAAACCTACCCTTTCAAACGAAATGCCATTGCAACCACATGTACTCATTGAACCCTTTGAAAAATGGGCTTTCGATTTCATAGGACCTATTAATCCACCATCTAAGCAAAAGAAGTATATATTGGTATGTACTGATTATGTTACTAAATGGGTAGAAGCCAAAGCATTAGTATCTGCTACTGAAAATTCAGTTGTTCATTTTCTTTATGAGGATATTTTTACTCGCTTTGGTGTTCCAAGAGAAATTGTGACAGATCAAGGAAGCCAATTCACATCCAACCTGGTGGAGAAGCTGATGGAAGAATACAAAATCAAGCATAGAATATCTACTCCTTACCATCCGCAAGAAAATGGTCAAGTGGAGTCTACCAACAAAGTTCTCGAAAGTATCATCACCAAAACTGTTCATCTACATAGAAGAGATTGGGCAGAAAGGCTTCTTGAAGCCTTGTGGGCCTACAGAACTACATGGAGAAATACAACATGACATTCTCCCTATGAACTTGTTTATGGGAAGGAAGTCCTGCTCCCCATTGAGTTCCAAGTCAAGACCTTCAAGATAGCAGTTCAGTTGGGGATGGATCTATCAGAAGCCCAAAAGCATAGAATGGAGCAGTTGAACGAGCTAGATGAGATCAGACAAGAGGCAATTTTAAGAACTGACCTAGTTCAATATCAAAGAGCTAAATGGCATGACAAGTACATCAAAGAGAAGAAGTTTCAAGAAGGAGATTGGGCATTGTTATTTGATTCCAAGTTTAAAGATTTTCAAGGAAAATTTGAGACTCATTGGCTTGGGCCATATGAGATTGACAAGATCTTTAGCAATGGAGCGGTAAGAATCAAGACCATTGATGAATTTCAAACTCCTCTTATTGTGAATGGCCATAGATTAAAGATCTATCATAAGCCACTCTCAAAGGAGGAATTTGTCAAAATGTTTCAAGAAAATTCTGCAATCAGGCTGGTACAGAAGAATTCTTCTTCTCCACCAGCCTAGCCTTTGTTCTTTTCAGTTTCAATTTAAAAAAAAATAAAAAAATAAAAAAATGTATAAGCCTAAAAACCAATCATTGATTGGCAGTCTTATACAGAAAATGTAGGGTGAAAATCAGGAACACCTGACACCCTATATTTTCCAAAAATAAAAAATAAAAAAATCTCTCTTTCATTTCACAAATTTTGTGACCACCCACTCCATTCCATTCCACTTCATTCCATTTCATTTCACTCCATTTCATTGCATTTCACTTCATTTTATCTATTTCATTCCATTTCACCAATAAAATTCTCTTTCATGACCATTTCTATTTAGTCAATTGTCATCTGTTCATTTCCATTCACCCAAATAATAGATGTGTCAGTTTCCGCAGCTGACACCAGTTTCCGCAGCCGGAAGCAAATTCCGCAGCTACCACTCTGTTTTTCAAAAGAATGTACAACCAGATATTATTTCCACAATCATGAAATCAAATGTAGGTATGAGGACCAATTATGAAGACATGGAGCATTCAAGATATCAATGAGGAGCAACTAATTGAAGACCAAGAAAAAATGGCAAGAATTCCAAGGTATGAGTAAAAATTTATTTGAAATAGCATTTAAGCACATTTTTATATAATTATAAACCATAAGCTCCATTATGTGCAATGATTGTATTGACAAAATCCGTAACCACTCCATGATCTCTGTACAATCCTCCCACAATCCTTGCATTCATTCTCAAACGGTCCCATAATTAAACCTCCGATCTTCACTCATACTCCGATATTCCACCTATGATGATGAAACGTAGTTGATTTGACTACGGCTTCTTTCAGCCTTATAAAATCCGTAGCCGTTGCATAAACGTGTTCTACTCTGCAGTCATCAGATTTTAAATATTTTCGGATGTGTTTTACTTCTCCTACTGTTCTATTGAGCTACATTTCCACTGTGCTCACGTAACCCTTCTCTGTTCCACTTCACCCCATTTCGTTCTCTGTTACGCTACATTCCGTATACCCATTCTTTGATATCTGCCTACAGTCATCATGCTCATTTCCGTTCATTTAGCCGTCCTACCTCGATTGAACCCTCCTCACACAGACAAGTTTTAAAGAGCAGAAAGAAGGATGGGTAAATTGTTGAGAGCAGAACCAGAGGGACCTAAATTCATGGAAGGATACCCGCAAGTCAGGGATATATTGAAAAAGGCAAAGTGGCTGCGGTTTATCCAGAAGTTTAGAGGCTAACATAAAGAGGTGACAAAAGCTTTTGCAAGGTCTTTTAATGGCCTGGAGGTAGAGATTGGAGACCTTAAGTTTACGGTGAATGAGGCATCTATAGCATCTTCCACAGAACTTCCTTAAGAGGGTGAACGTTGGTTTAAGAAAAAAAGCATTAGTGATGAAGCCTGGAGAGTGATTCTACATAACCCACGTATGGATGTAACTATTTTTAAAAGGGAATTCCTGTTCATGCTTTGAAAGAGGAATGGGCTACTTTTCTGCTAGTTGTTCAAAAATTTATCACCTGTGAGGGCCGTTTTGGGTCAATGTATATGTACCATACCCGATTGCTGATGAATTTTCTAGATAACCAGACCCTCAATCTGCCATACTTTTTATTAAATAGTTTGAAGAAGATGTCTGTGACTGTTTAGAATCATTTAGGGGATGTAGAACCACATCTATATCACCATGGTCTTGTGAAAATTTTTATTGAAAAACAGTTAAAAGAGAAGAAGGACACATGGGAACAATTTTTTATTAGAAATTTCTTTGAGGAACCTCAAGAAATTCTTGAAGGTAGTACATCAAGAAGAAGTAGGAGAAAGAGAACAAATGATGAAATTCAAAGTACTCCTACTACTACAGTTAAAAGAACTAGTAGGGAAGAGAGACTGTCAAAAAGGAAGAAGGAATAAACCAAGAGTAAAAAGCTAGTAAAATCAAAAGAGAGAAAAAACATTGAAGCTATACATCAAACTCCTTGTTCAGAAGAAGATAATCAAGTGTTATCTGAGAGATTAGTTCACCTTCAGTCATCTATGGCCAAGAAGAGAGGGAAAGGAAAACAAAAGCAAAAAGATAGTGGTCCACAGCGTGTAAGAAGAAGTTCCAGGCTTAAGGGGAAGTTGAGGAAAACGCAAACGAAAGGACCCCATTTTATTGATTTGGGAGAAGAAACATTTGAACAATCCCCAGCTGGCCATAGTCCATCTCACTCTCAGTCAGACAGTGAACCTAGTTCATTTCATTCTCAGTCAGACATTGAACATAGTCCATCCCATTCTCAGTCAGACGTTGATGTGAGCCCTTCTCAGCCAGATTTTTAAGACAACTCTCCTCCACGACATTTTGAGGACAGCCCAATGAAAACAACACTTGAGATAGACCCAAAGCAACAAGAAGTATATGATTATATAGAATCTTTAGAAAGAGCAGCTACGGGTCCTAGTACTTCGTCCACTCAGCCTCACACAGCACAAGATGATCTAGTCCAATCATTGAAACAAGAATTCTTTGAGCTAGAGCTTTTAAATAGACACATTAAAAATGAAAATGAGACATTGAAGGAACAAAGAAAATTGGAAAAAATCATTCATGATAATACCATGCTACATCTGGGACTATGGCAGAAAAAGAACAGGAAATTGAAGAAGAAATGCCAGAAGTTAAGTAGAGCACTAATTAATATCAAATTCAGATGCTTAATGAAGAAGCCCAGGATGTTAGCAGCACCAAGGAAGAGGAGGAGAGGACTGGATGTACTGGCTGAAGTGTCAAGGCATATGAATTGAAGAAGGATTATCAAAATTTTGGTTGCATGAGGACATGCAACACCTTCACAGTGGGGGTATGTTGAGTCTCAAATTTGCATCTTTCCTATACACCTTTCTAGACCTTTTTCATTCACCTGAACCTTCTAAGTCGTCAATATCATTGCAGATTAATTGTAAAAGAGCATCTAAAATGGTTTTTAACTATGTTTTATGTCTGCTATTTGATTTAGATTTTTTCTCATTTAGCTGCGGAATCTTGCCACTTTCCGCAGCTGCTGCAACTTTCCACAGCCATTTTGTGAAAGTCTATGTTGCAGGTGTCTTTAGGCAAATCAAGCCACATGGGCAAGTCAGAAATGATGTGGACATGGATCGTGTCCTATTGGCTCGGGAAAATTCACCTAAGGAGGCTGTGGTCAAAGGTGGCCAAGTGGAAGTCAACCGTAGAGTCCCATGGTGACAGGACTCTGTTTCTCATCACGTGAAGATTTGTATGACCGTTTCTAATTTACGGGAGACACATCAACACCTGTACACGGCTCCATAAGCCGAATCCAACATCCACTCTTCATAGATTTACTCCTCACTGCGGCCATGATGCTGGATCTCTGGACGTGATGGTTCACATGTCTCTATCAGCACAAAATTTAGGAAATTAGTTATATCACCTTTGTTATAAATAACGCGTTTTCATACGCATAATAGTTAGCCTCCATATAGCTCTGTAATGTAATTGCGTTGCCACTGTGTTGTAATATCATTTCTCTGTTATGACTGCATTTTAATATATAAGAAGACTCTGTTTCCAAGCGTAATTCATATTTGAAGGCTGTTGCCCGAGGCTGGTGCAGAGGGCCCCTGCACACACTGAGGTTTTGTGCATTACTGTATAGTTTCTTGTTTTATTTCTTTAAGTTCATTGTGCCATAAGTAATTCACGTGTTTATACGTTGCATCTTTCATGGTATTTATGCTTCATCTCTGCTCATAATCTTTCATGCTTTACATTTTACTTCTGTCCATAATCTTTCATGTTTTATGTTGTTGTTAACTGATCAGTGTTCTTGTTTCAGATTACAATAGGCAGCCCGGGCACTTGCACATCTTTTTATAATGACTAATGACATGGAATCAATATTTTCCTTCTGCTAATTTAATTTTCTTAGTTTTTGTTTAATTCCAGCACTGTTTGTTTATTTCAGTCTTGCACATTTTCTTCAGTAGTTAGATTTAGATATATTAAATTGCTCATGTCATTTTCAGTTACCTCCGAAAGCCATAGCTGGGCTAATGGTGAGGGATTGAAGTATGAGTGTGTAGTTTGATATTAGTTTACTTTCTGCAAGTTAGAAATATTAAATTGCTCATGTCATTTTCAGTTACCTCCGAAAGCCATAGCTGGACTAATGGTGAGGGATTGAAGTATGAGTGTGTAGTTTGATATTAGTTTACTTTCTGCAAGTTAGAAATATTAAATTTCTCATGTCATTTTTAGTTACCTCCGAAAGCCATAGCTGGACTAATGGTGAGGGATTGAAGTATGAGTGTGTAGTTTGATATTAGTTTCTTTTTCTGCAAACTAGATATCAGGTTGCTCAAGTTGTTTATGGTTACCTCCGAAAGCCATAGCTGGACTAATGGCGAGGGATCAGAATATAAGTTGATGTAATTTGATGTAATTTGATTTAGATTTACTTTGTTGCAATTCTTGGATTTCTTTAAGCATATTTTCTTTTGTATTTGGACAGCAGCAAGGATAATGAGTTTCATGATCAGTAGTTCACTGTTGTTTGACTAGAATAGTGATGCAATTTCATTTTCTTTGAAGAATTAATTTTGTCATTGCGTGTTTTAAAATTCTTTTGAAGTTTGGAAAATCATTAGAAGGACATCATTGTCTTGAATATTTGTCTCCATACTTGTCTTTTAGAATTTCATAAAAATCCAAAAACGACAAAAAGTAAGAGATAGGTTATCTTGCACATATAGTGCACCACACTTCGTCAGCTTACGAATCCCAGATTGATAAATTAATGTAGCAATTTAGGACACACTAAATTGACCAAACACCACTTCTGAGGAGGAGAAATTTTTTTTGTACTTGGCTTAATTAGATGAGAATCGTCGCACTGCTGCATTAGCTACCGAGACTCATGCGAAATGAATGAAAGCTCAGTATGATAGAGGTGTTACATGTCATATTTTTTCAGAAGGAGACCTAGTTTTAGTATATGACCAAGCTAACGATAAGCTAGGGGCTGGGAAATTCGAACCGAAGTGGCATGGACCTTATATTGTCAAGCGATGGACTGCAAAATGGGCCTATGAATTGATTGATTTTGACGGGGTATCTTTAGGAAAACCCAGAAATGGGATTTATCTGAAGAGATATTACGCTTGATTCTTGTGTGGAGATTTTTCCTGTATATTAGTTATTTTCTAGCTAGTGTGTTGTATATTAGAAGTGTGTGCCTAGCTTAAGCGTGTTTTTACTAATATTCCTACTTATCTGGATTACTCTTGATATTACAGATGTCAACGTCTTTTCAAGCATACATTGGTTTTGCTGATGGCGCTTGTCATAGCACACGGAACATTTCTTCTGTAGCCTGGGTTATTTATTCACCCACTGACAATTTAGTATCTATGCATGGGGTAAGCCTTGGTCAAACGATGAAGAATATTGCAGAATATAGCGTATTTATTGAGTTATTGTCTAAATCCATTTCATTTGGAATTCAGAGTTTGATCGTTAGGTTAGATTCTGAACTCATTGTATTACAATTAAATCGAGTGTACGCAATTAGAAACCCAATATTGTTAAAATTATTTTTGAAATTTCGTCTCTTGGAATGAGAATTTGATTATATTGAGTATCAACACATTTCAAGAAATTTAAATACATTAGCAGACGCAATAGCTTCTACTCTTATAAATAGACATTTGCAATAATAAAAGTAGTAAATCAACATTCGATAACATGTTGGATAGGTAACTGAAAATAATAATATATCATAGCATAGATTAGTGTTTCAAAAAATAGTACATCGTCCTCAATCATGTGTTCAAAATGCCTTATGATCAGGAAAAAAGTGATACAAAAAATTATATATGAGTCTATACAGTTGATCATCCACTATCCGTGGTAATGATCATGATAATATACTATAGCTCGTGCCACCCTGCTCAGGAATCTCTTGAACGGTCTAGGAACCCCAATGACATATCTCTGCAAATGAAGTGGAATGCCGTCTATGGTAGTCTTTGGGATGTCCATAGTTAGTCACTCTAGATGGTGTTCCAAATCAGTAAGGATGTCTGCTGTTTGATCCTGTGGTGGTGGTGGTGCTATAGCTACATCCATTTGCCTCCTCTCAAAGGGGCGGAGAGTGACTGGTCGACGTGGACCCACATCTACATTTGAATTTTTTTTTATCAGTTTTAGACAATTTTAAAAAACAAAATAAAAATTAGAAATTAGAGCATGTCAAAATGATTTTTTACCTGACTAATCCCACTGAACTCCTGGAGGAAGTGGCATATCACGATCACCGCGGTAATCCATCCCAGCATAAGGGAAGTCCTCTATCAAGAAGATTTGGTGTTCTAACCAACGGAAATAGGCTGAGGGAAATCGGACAATCTCTCCACCCTCGCTGTGATGGGTCATAAAAGCTGCCCATCAAACCATCCAAGGCTCTCGGACTCTACCAGGATCAACTAGAATATTTTGCGGGGCCAATAGAGGAATCCTCTCTAGAGCAAAAGTAACCACGAGCGATCAATATCTAAATTTATTCAACTTCCCGTTCTTTGCCCTAGTTAGTTGGCCTTTTATATTTGCCAACACTGCCTCGCACCAGTTGAATATGGTGCCTCGGAAACAAAGCCCTGCAATCTGCATTTGAGATCCAGTAGCAACATGCAAAGCTTCACTTCCACATAACTTGGTTATGGTAAATGCAACTACTTTCAACTCAGGATGGATGATGGTTTTGATATCAATCTGTTTGTCTTTAGGATTGGCCTCATTATTGCAAAACTCTAGTTGCAGGCTAGCAAGAGACTGGCCACCTGGCCTAGCCCCAAATAGAGAAAGTGGTTCACCTCTGGTCAAACCAGTCAGAAAGTATATGTCCTCCAAGTCAATTTTGAGCCGGTTGCCTCCAATCACAAAACACTGGTGCTGTACATCCCACTTGTTTACCAACCAAGTGAGTAGATATACTTGAGCTCTCATGCCACTGATAGCCAATAATTTAAGTAACCCGCATCCTCTCAAAACTTGTAATGTAGGCGGATGAATAATTGCAACTTCATCCACCTCCTCGTATTCACGTTCCCGCCAGATAAGCATTGTAAATATCCTACAATGAATAAAATGAAAGATTAGAATCATTTTAAAAAAAGAAAATTTTGGGTAAATTGGAGAGAAAATAAGTTTTATATTCTTCACGGCGCCCCCGCACTTTTTGTTCAGAGACAGTGCGTAGATATGCACGGGCTTTGTACTAAAAGTGCGAGACCATGAAATTTTTCTTTGAAAGAAAATGTCGGGGTCCGCAGGTACCGTGTGTCTTACCTGCAGACCCCCGTGAGTGGAATTTTGAACCTATTTCTTCCCCAAAAATTATTTTTAAACCCTAAATTAAGGAAATTAATGGATGAAAAGCAAGGAAAAGAGAATTTGGATTACTTGGAGTAGACGATTTTCGATTTGAACGGTCGGTTTGTTTGGAATCTTCTCTGGAGCATTTTTTGCCCAAAGCTCTCAAATTTTCACTCTAAACTCAAATGGTAAAATTTAATTTAAAAAACTCCTTTTTATAAGTTTTTTTGAATAAATGGAATTTAATTTTGTTTATTTTTCAGTTTAAAGATATGGTTTTTCAAAATACTTTTATTTTTGAAAACAAATACGTTTAATTTTTTGAGTTTTTGTGTAGAATACCAGATTTTTCGGGAGAAATGATCATTCTTGATGAAGAGTATACTTTTATCACTTTTTCGGGCTCTTTGAAATTTACGAAAAAGAGAAACCATGGAGTCCTATTTTTATCCCTTTTCAGACTCTCTAAATATGAAAATATTACCGAGTACTTGACTATTCAAACTCGTTAAAGGAAATGAACAATCATCCCCTTAGTATAAGTTTACCCTTTTTCTGGACTGAAATGAAATCTTTACGAAAAAGGTATACGTTGACTAATCATGGTCAATAGAGTTCTCTCCCACATTATTTTATCCTTTTTCAGGCCCGAGAAATTAAAATTACGAAAAAGAACACCCATGGAGTTTTCTTAAGTTTTTCTTTTGACTCCCTAAAAATGAAAAACACCGAGTTTCTCCTATACTGGACTCGTTAAAATTTAATAGTAAAGGACCTGTTGATTACAAAAAAGAATGGACCACTCCTTATTAGGGTTCAATTTTAAACTAAGTTGGACTCATCCAAAGGATGAGCTTATAAACAAGAAAATGTTATCCTCCTCAAGCTTGTCAAAAATAAAGAGGTACTTGCAAGAAATGATGGGGGAAAAAGAGAGAAAATGAATCCATTTGTTACACTTTGATTTAAAAGCAATATACCACTCTTCAACACGACACTTTTTTTCACACTTATACCTGGGTTGGGAAAATCCTTTGCCTATTAGTTAATCAAACCACATTGAAGGTCTTCAGCTGGTTTCTGAGTATTAGCTTAGGGAAAATGTTACCAAACCATCTTCAGTTGCGTTATGTGTTCAAGAGGGCAGTCAAACAAACCATTCATATGCAAACATTTGTCTCCATTCACGTTTACCATCCCTGAGTCAGTCCTTGCAAAAAATTTCTTCAAAATTTGATCTATGGTTTCGTGTCGTGAGCTTGCTTACGATGGATCAATTTATATTGATGATAGCTTATCATCTAGGAAGTTGATCTAGAATCTGTCAGTACCTTGGAATCTGCATGCCTTAATGGCAGGTTTCTCTCCTTCGACAACAGGTTGCATCATTAACCTTCGGTCGAACGATTCCGTGAAATGTTCGACTTCAGATCACTTATTCACATTTCATGGATTGTACTGAGTGTTGGGGTTTCTATGTTTTGGTAGATTTGGCAATACCAAAAGATAAGACAACATAAAACCACTTTGGGTCCCTAGGATCTAGCCCTCCTAGACCCGGAGAGGGATCTCTCCGATGAAACAAAGAATGATATGTCTTTGAAGCTCAAAATGAGATGTTAGGCTAGTTATGAAGCACAAATGGGGGTTTTAAAGTGATTTGGTTGGTTGGTTGTTGGGTTGGTCATGAGATCATAGACTGAGAAAGTAATGGGAGGAAAGGAACAAAACAACAGGATGCTTCAGCAAAAAGAGGGTAGGTAAAGAAAGTGCCAGCCATTGGGCTATGGAGTCATGAAAGGAGAATTACTTGCAACAACTAGCCAAGGCTTTCAGAGGGCAAGTCATCTACACTAAAGGATATTTTTAGATAGATGATGGAATGGAACATTAAGGAAAGAAAGAGAAAGAAGGAAAGCAACCTATTTCCTATCTATAGATCAAATCAGAGGTCATTTAACTCCAGACCTGCTTGGACATACTCAAAGGCAGCTCTTAAAGGAGGGACAAAGGGGCAGCTTATAGATCGGACCAGAGGTCATTTAACTTCCAGGTCAGCTTTAACATGCTCCAAGGGAAAACAAAGATAAGTTTAACCAAGAGATCTTAGAAAGGCCAGCTGGTTGAACAAGGATCCTACTGGACAGGGCTAACTCTAATCCCCAGTGTTCCCAAATCTTCCAGCTTAAACCCAACAAGAACATATAAAGACATATTCATTTAATTCATACATCAGCTAGCGGCATAAGGAACTACTACAGTGGTTAAATTAACTAAGATCAGCCCTTAAATAATCACATTTAGCAGAGCAACATTGAAGGCAAGGAGAGAAAAGACATAGGGTACCTAACAAGGGTAAATCCTATGCCATATTTCTGATGCAAGCCAGCAGAATGTGAAACATCATGAAAATGTAAAACACAGAGTTAGAAAACATCACCAAAAGTAATAGACCAAGATCCTGTGAAATGTGCTTTGATTAATTGATGCAAAACCAGTCACATACACTGAGCTCAATAGCTGTTACAATCCAAAATTCTCCTCCCAGCCTACTACATTCAACTACTATAATACTCTCTCCCAAGACCATTCTAATAGTTAGAATGAATCCCTCTAACAACAACGATAGTAGCCGAACCACCACTCTACAATTCGTTCTTGGGAATTGTTATAGGAGAATGAGAATAACAGGGGTAGATATAAATTAAATGTGTTCATTAAGACAGCATGGTGGAAGAGCCCGAGCCCACTCTGCTTAATAGCACCTGCATCTTTGTAAGTACTCTGTAGACCGGTTTGGAGATCTCTGTCAGGTCGATTTGACCTCTGGTGTTTCGTGAAGAACCTCTATGGCTATTTGGAGCTCTGCGCTAGCCTTCTGGAATAAATGACATGGATGGGAAAACTGCAAGACTCTCCATACCTCATAACTACTGTCCAGACAATCTTTAAGAAGCTCTGTCAGAATAATTGACCGTTTCAGGGCTCGAGGAGATATGAGGAGTGCTGTAGATAAACGTCCTTCATGGAGGAATGTGTTCTGCTGATATCAAAACACGGATATGACCCTTTTTTGGAATATTGTCATTGATGGAAAAGACATTGGCTACGAAGGAAGTATCGGTTGATCAAAAGAACAGAGGAAGTATCGGTCAAGGAGCAGAAACAACCAAAAGAGGAGATATGTTGGAAAATTACCTAGAACAATGAAACATGGTATGGAAACTATACATTGGTGCTTATGGAACCAGAATGGATTATGAAGAGGCAAAACGACGAATCAAGAATGAATTTAAGGTTGCAAAGGAATCTGGTGTGAAATTCTTGTGTTATATATTATATATGTTATGGAGATTGCATCGAATTGGTGTCAAGCCTCAATAAACAAAATGATGGGTTAATCTATTGATGAAGAGCGCAAGTGATGTCACAGTAAATAAGGAACGAAGCCCCTGCAGTATTAATCGATCAGTTCACCGCATTAACTAACAGAAGTCTTCATGAATAATTGTGATACAAATAAGTCAATTTAAAATAATCGAGCAGGGGGAGTGGAACCTTGAGTGAAGAAGGCGAAACCTTGCGAACAGTAACGGTGGTTTCCGATTTTTATCACACCGCTCTCAACGAGCAAGTGGTATTTCCTGGTGAGGAGCGATTCCATAGAATGCCCAACACGCATCCCTGTACAACTTCACAAAACCACTTTTCACCGTGTGCCGTCGCACGTTATACTTCGACCCAGGATGCCCAACGATGTCATTGAGTGCCGTTGATCTGGGAAGGGGTCATCGGACGGTTGTCATTTTTTGAAGGTGTGTGGAGATTAACATAGGTACGGCGGGCCATCGCATGTTAACGATCGGTATTGGAGGTCGAGCGATATGCATATACGCCGTTGATCTGGAAGCTTGCTAATCTAACGGTGATTAGACGCTAGAATTGCGTGAAGTTTACCTATGGTACCACACACATATTTGATTGGCTATTAACTATATTTGTGGGCCCAGGGTCAAAGGTCTACCATATTATTTGAAAGCATTAAAATGCGAAGGGTTAACTTTAATCCTAAAGTTCTGTTCAAAGTTATAAATATTTATTTATCAAGTTCTTAAAATTGATAAATAAATTAAAAATAATTCAAAGAGGTACGTAAGGGTGGTAAATGAAAATACCATCCAGGAATACCATTAGCAAGTGAATGGTTTTTACCCAAGGTTTGATTAAAAGCGAAAACTATATAAGGTGATGAGAATCATGAAGAACGGGTGTGTGTATTGTAAGGGTAGTGAATGAATAATTTCTCCAAGGAATATATGTATGGGTGAGCTATGGTCTTAGCTGATAAATCTGAAACTACGATGCACCCATGGATAGAATGATTTGACGATGATAAATCTCTGGTTTATGTGAGTATATAGAAAATAAATAAATCTGGTGATACACAATGTATGTCGTATGGAAACTGGTGGATCCAGTATGAAATTGATGAAACGTGGTCTACAGTAGAGGGTCGAAGCTTTCAGAAAGGGGGTTGTAGCTCCCTTCCAGTGGTAGCTGGTAAATGAGAGAAGTTTGTAGCCTTCTACAGGTGGGTGCCTGCGTGCTGGTATGAGTCTGCACCAGCATATATTGTAAGAAGTTTTCTCTATAATAAATATTGAAGACTAAGATTACAACAGTGGTGGTTTTCTCCCAAATTGGGTTTCCACCTTAAATCCTGGTGTTCATATGTGTTGTGTATCTTTGATGGTTTGTTCGGTTATTCTTATTTATGCTTAATGCTTATCTGATGCAATGCTTTAAGTAAAGACACAATAAGATATATGGACATACATTTTGAATGCAGTGCTATAACATAAGGTTATAAGAGAAAGAAAAGAAAAATTGTTTAGTCCTAAATACTGATTCACCCCCCCCTCTCAGTATTTTTCCCAACAATTGGTATCAAAGCAGGTCCTTCTAAAAAGCTTAGCCGCTAGAAGGAAGATCAAGAAAAATGAGCAATCAAGATGGAATAGCATCTATCAGGCCTCTGCTCTTTAACAGAAACAATTTAATCTTCTAGAGAACAAGGATGAGATCCTATCTTCAGTCTCTGGGAGCAGAGGTATGGGAAATTGTTGAACAAGGATATCAATATCCAGCTGCAGTACCAACAGATCCGACAGAAAGAAAGAATTATGAAACAAATGCAAAGGCGGTCAATGCTCTATTGGGAAGTCTAACTGAATCAGAATTTGTCAACGCCATGCAGATGAATACAACCAAGACAATATGGGACAAAATCATTCTCAGTTATGAAGGTGATGCAAAGGTAAAAAGTGCTAAACTCCAAACTCTCAAAATTCAATATGAGAATCTAAAAATGGATAATGAGGAGAGAATTGCAAAATTATTTTTACGTCTTGATGATATTGTAAATCGTATGAGAAACCTGGGAGAAACAATAACTGAATCTACCTTGGTTGAGAAAGTCTTAAGATTGCTAACGACAAAATTTGAGTGAAAAGTTTCTAACCTTGAAGAAAACCAGGATCTTCAAAACCTTACTGTGGTGAAACTTCATGGCATACTAACTGCATATGAAATGAGAAGAGGAGGACCTTCTGAAGTCAAAGAAGCAGTCTTTATAACTTCTACAAAAGGGAAGGAAGTACAAAAAATAGAAGGATCAGGATATATCTCAGAAGAAGATGAGATAAACTTTGTAAATAAACTTCAACTTGGCACAGGACGGTTCAGAGGTAAGCTTCCTTTCAAATGTTTTGATTGTGGAATAGTTGGTCATTATGCTGCTAAGTGTCCTT